>PVKB01001798.1:0-357971 GCA_004027205.1 Ctenodactylus gundi
TGTGTTTTGAGACAGGATCTCACTCTGTCTGGTTCTGAACTCACTGTGTATTCCAGACTGGCCTTGAACTCACGGAAGTCCTTCTGCCTCAGCCACCTGAGTGCTGGGATTACAAGTGTGCATCACCATGCCAATTTCTTGCAGTACAGCTAGCTGACAGGAGTCTCCAAGTTTTTATTTGTATTAAGAAGTCTATTTCACTTTGGTTTTGAAAGACATTACTGCTTAACACAGAATTTTAGATTGACTGTTCTGGTTTGCTTTTGGAAAATGTCTTTCTGCTTACATCATTTTTGATGAAATCTAGTCATTCTTATTTGGGCTCCTACATATAATGAGCATCTCCCCTATTCCTAGGGGGTTTAATTTTTTTTCTCTCTCTGATCTTCAGAATTTTGATTATGATGAAACTTTGTATGGTTTTATTTATGTTTATTCTTCTTATGAATTCATTAAGCTTCTTGGTCTGTGGACGATTCTCATCTACTTTGGAACAATTTCAATCATTTTTCCCTTTTTTTGCTGTGTGTGTATGGTGTAATACTTAATGGTTACACTGAGCGTAAGAATATTGTGCACATACAGTGTTAACTTCATAATCCCGTCCCCTACCGTCCCCTTTTGACTTTCTGACATTATCTTGCCCCTCCTACTTATACTCTTATATAGGAGACACCACACATGTTTAGTCTTCTGAGTCTGATTCACTTCACTAAGCATAATAGTCTCAAGATGTGTCCATTGCTTACAAGTGATTCAAATCTATGTCCTTATGGAAGAGTAATACTCCATTGTATGCATATACCACGTTTTTTGTATCCATTGCTCTGTTAATGTTCTCTTGATGGATATTTTGGCGTCTTCCTGAGTTTAACTGTTGTTACTTGTGCTGCTGTAAACGTGGATGTACATGTGTCTCTGTTATATGTTGCTTTTAACCCTTTTTAACCCAGAAGAGGTGTTACTGGGTCAAATGGAATATTTATTTTTAGCTTTTGATAACTCTCCATATTGCTTTCTGTAGTGGTTGTATCAGTTTATAGTCCTATCAGCAATGTAGGAGAGTTTCTTTTTCCCACCGCCTCACCAGCATCTGTTGCTGGGGTGACAGGCATACTGCTTGGCTTAAAAAAAAATTTTTGTATGTGTTTTTGTGTAGATGGGTGTTATGGCCTAGAATGTGATTTGTCTTGGTTAATGTTGTATATCAGTTTGAGAAGTGTGTATTATGCTGTTTGGTGAAATAATCTATCGATATTAATTATATGCAATGGATTGATGGTATTTAAGTCAGCTGTGTTGATCATTTTTATTCCTGCTGTTACCTGTCCATTGTTGGTTTAGGAATGTTAATTTTTTTCTTTTCTTTTTCTTCTTCTTCTTCTTCTTCTTTTTTTTTTTTTGGAACAAGGTCTCTGTAGTCCTGGCTGGTTCTGAACTCACAGTGTAGCCTAGGCTGGCCTTGAACTCACAGCAATTGCCTCCCTCAGCCTCCCAAGCTTTGGGATTACAGGCATGTGCCAGCATGCCCAGCTTATGTGGTACTGGGGAATCACCACTAGTACTTAGTGTTTGCTAGGGAAGTGCTTTAACCACTGAGCCATTCCTCCAGTCCTAAAATCTTTGATTATGTTAGTGGACAAAACATACCTTGATTTTGGGTCCTTATTTTTCATCTACTCTAACAATTTGTATCTTGTATATAAATTTATATCTTGTATATCTTGTATATTTATATCTTGGTATATTTAAACTGTTGGCATTTTAGGTAACTTTTTGATGTGCTTGGATTAATATCTACCATATTTGTTATTCAAAAAGGGTTCCAAGAATGCGGTGTGAAAAAGCTACCCTCTTCAGTTAAGTATATTGAGAACAGCTGGGGATGTAACCCAGTGGTTGTCTTAGTTTCTCATTTCTGGGACAGAAATACCTGACATCCATAATTTAAGGGAGGAAAGGTTTATTTAGCTCACAATTTTAGAAGTCACAGTCCATATATGGGCAGCTGGCAGCATTAAACACACATGGGAGTGGTACAGCTAGAGAGTTCTTCATGGCATGACAGACAGAAGCTGAGTCAGTGAGGAAGGGTGGAGTTACCATTCCAGGTAATCTGCCCCTTCTGGGTCAAGTCCCAGTGGTCTACCTCCTTTGACAAGGCCTCACCTCTTAACAACATTCAGACACATGAAGCTTTTGGTGGATATAAACCACTGCGGTGGTAGAGTGCTTGCCTTGTTTGTATGAGGCTTTGAGTTCAGTCCTCAGTATTGCAAAAGAAGAAAAAAAAAGAATGTTCGGAAAATCAGATATCTGCATCCAGAAGAATGAAATTGAACTCTTATAGTCACCTATACAAAAATCAACTTGAAGACTTAAAAATAAGACCCAAACTACTAGAAGAAAATAGGGGGAAAGTTCATTTCATTAATCTTGTCAATCAGTTTTTGGATCTGGCTCTAACAGATCAGGCAACAGAAGCAAAAAGAGACATGTGATTGCCACAGCCCCCGAATCTGCACAGCAGAGTAAACAACTGAGTGTAAGACTGCATGTGAATTGTGAGAGAATATTTGTAATGTGTATTTAAATAACAGATTAGTATGTAAAATAGAAACTCAGTATAACCTGAAAATAACATGTTTAAAACAATGGGCAAAGGACCTGACCAGACATTTCCACAAATGTTCAAAAATTGCCGATAGTACAGGTGCTCATCACTACCTAATCATTTAAAAACGACAAGTTGAAACTGCCAACAGATACGCTCTTAATAACTCTCAGAAGACTTATCAAAGATAAGTGAGTTAGGGTATGAAGAAGAAGGAACTCTTGTACACTGTGAGTGAGAAAGTAAACGTGTTGCTATTATAGAAACCAGTATGGAATTTCCTCAAAAAAATAAGAATAGATTTACCAATATCCATTAATTTCATTTCTGGTATATGTGCAAAGTCCAAAGGATGTAAATCAATATGTTGAAGAGATATTTGCCCTAATGTTCTCTACAGCATTATTAACAGTAGTCAAGATACGGAATTATTCTAAATTTCTATCAAATGAAGAATCAGAAAAGAAAATGTGCTATACTTCCACAATGGAATTTTACTTCCATTTTTTAAGAAAAGGAGGGAAACCCTACCACTTGTGATGACATAGATGAACCTGGAGGACATAATGCTAAGTGAATTTGCCAGTCACTGGCTGACATGTCACAAGATCTCACTTGTACGTGAAATCACAGTTAGGTAGGGAAAATGGGGAGATAAGGGTTAAAGAATATAAAGTTTTGCTGTTAGATGTTGGGCAAAGGGCATGAAGTTTCTCATGTAATTTACTCAAATTTTGGGGGATCTGTTGCATAGCATGGTGATTAGTTCATAATGTATATTTGAAAGAATAAGTTTCAGGTATTCTCATGACAGTGCATTTGAGGTAATGTGTTAATTTGTTAGATGTAATCATCTTATTTGGTATATATATATATATATATATATGTGTGTGTGTGTAGCATCACTTTATATTTCATATATGCATTCAATAAACAATAAAGATTAGGGGAAAAAGTAGTTACAGCCATCTGCCACATGAGGTCATTATACACTTGATCCTGTACTGTGTTTTGGCAATAATCTGTTATTTTGCTGAGTAGTTTGAAAAAGAAGAGCTTTTGCTTTGCCATACCAAAAGCCTTACTAATATTAATAAATACTTTATTGACTGAGATTTTATATGTATGGGTGAAGTGGGAAAATAAAATGAGCTATTAGATTAAAAATTAGCTACAAATAGTGTCTTTAGAATTATTTCAATGTAGAAAGTGTACAGAGTGCTTCTATAGGGATTGGATGGAACAATATTAAGTCTTTTTTTTAGTGGGATAGTACTAGATTAGGTAATTATGCTTAACCAGTTCCAGGAAATTTAATGTTCAATTATTCACTCATTAGATTGAATATTAAGGACTGTCTGGCAAGATTTTTAGCCACTTTACAATCATTTATGCAAAGAACCTTGCAGTTATTTCTGCTGTTCTGTAGAACTACATCGGGCCTGGACAGATGATTATTTTTGCAAGTAAACTGCCTACTTAAAACTATGTTCTAGAAAATAGTTGAGTAACAAAGATAAGTGAAACCTTGTCTTTTATTGATCCATGCATATCTTCTGAAGCATAGCACCTTTGTAGTGTTCTTTCGGGTGACTACCACATGGTGGTATTGTTAACGTGGTGGTATAATGAATATACTGAGGTGTGTGTGCATGCACACATGCATTTGCACTATTTATTTTTATTTCTGTCCTCCATGTAATAAGATTTGTTAAAAGATAAAACATCTCTTAAAGCTACTGTTTTTGCCCTTTCTGTTAGTGCAGTAGAATCATTTATTTTGTAAATGAATAAATTTGAAAGTTGGCTTATAATTATACAATTTATGATCTTAGGTCAGCACCATTATTTTGATAAGCTGCGTAACACTTAGAATATCAGTTTATCAAATCATTGGCTCGTGAACAGTCTAGTCCGTGTGGGATAAGATATTTAGTTGATGGTTGACATGAACTGGTTGCAGGACTAGTAAATTGTCTTAGTCTGTTTTGTACTGCTATTATAGAATTCCAAGTTTAGTAATTTAGAGAACACATTTATCATCTCATAGTTTAGGATGCTGAGAAGTCCAAGATCAAGGTCTTGGTAGGTTTAGGGTTTGGTGAAGCACCAATATCTGCTTCTAAAACAGCCTCTTGAACACTACGTGCCAGAGGAGGGGAGGAGAGCAAATCCACTTAGCACTTTTTTCTCTTCTTTTTTCCCCCATTTTATTAATGTGTGTGTGTGTGTGTGTGTGATATAATGTTTACAATGAACTTGAGTATTTTGTGCACATATATATCACATCAACATCACAAACCCTTCACCTTCCCATTTTTGGCCCTACCATTCGCATCCCAATCCTCCTGTAGCTCCCACTACCACACCCATTTGGTTCTATAGAATATTTGTATTCTGGGTTTTCCATATCAGAGAAACCGTGCGATATTTAACATATTTAATCTTTCTCTGACTCACTTCTCCACTTGAATCACCACTCTTTGGCTCAACTTCCCACCCCTAGAACGGGCTACAGTGGCCATATCTTGATGTCTCTTCTCTGGGTGCAACAGAGCCCTTTACTGGTATGACTTGCTGAAAGTGTGTGTGTGTGTGTGTGTGTGTGTGTGTGTGTGTTACTCTGTCTTTGTTGAGATTCTTTAACATGGCCCCACTCACTAGTCCACACAAGAAAAGTACTATAACAATGAAATTCATAAGGGTGAAAAATGTGAGAAAGAAAAAGAAGTTAAATTTCAAATTCCTTAGCTGAGTGCTAAAAGGTAAATGTTTGTACATTCAAAAGATATTCAGGTCATCATTACATCAGTGAGTTTTCTTAGGATAAACTTACACCAGAGACCAAATAAGTGAATTGCTGCATTAAGCTTAAGTATGTATCACAAAGGTGTATTACACGTAAAGCAATAAGAATAGGTATACTTATTTCAGAATTTTTAAAAACTTTCATAAATTATTTACTCACATTTCAGTAATTACTAACATTTTGCCAGATTTGGTTTATCATTTTATCTACTTATCCATCCATAAATTCAAGTATACATATTTTAAAAAGATTAATCAATGTTAGCTGTTACTATTTTCTAACTTTATTAATGTACTTTTTAGTATATGTATTATGCATATATATGTGACATGATATTTACATTGAGCTTGAGTATTTTGTGCACATGTGTATCATGTCCAGATTACAATCCATTCCCTTCCCCATAGCCATTACTATTTGCCATTTCTTTTAACGTCTTTGTTGGTTAAAGTACATGTATAATTGGTAAAATTGTATAGTTACTAAAAACAATAAGGTAGAACTATAGTAATATCTGTACTATATTTTAAAATGGAAATATCTATAGTATATCCTTCCTTCTTTTCAAGTGTGCAGGTTATATGTATAGAAAGATTCATCAAACCATTGTGGTTTGCCCTAGGGAGTGGAATTATTGTGGTGGTTGAAATTCTTGGGAGAATGTCTTCTGTATAGAAATAAAATAATAAGCAATTAATATTAAATCTGTCCATTTGACAAATATTTATTAGGCTCCTGTTGCATGCCAGATACTGATAAAGGAAAGACCAAATTGTTAACATTTCCTCTTTGCAGAAAGTTTAAAGCTATATAAAGGAGAATAGATTGCTATCCAGTTTCTCAACATTTACACTTATTTTTGCTTTCTGTACTTTTATTCGAATATAAGTGTGGTTTTTTTGTGGTATCACCATAATTTTTTTGTTTGTAAATGTAAAAATGCTGTTTGTTTACTTACTTAGAGACAGGGCCTCGCTCTGTAGTCCACATAGATCCTGAATTTATTAATCCTTCTGCCTCAGCCTTCCAAGTGCTTGGATTATAGGTATGTGTCACCACATCCAGTTTACATGATGCCGGCGAACCGAACTCTGAGCTCTAACAACTTTATATTTCTCTGGTCCCTGTATCTATATTAGTTGATAGTCCTAACTCTACAAGACCTTCTTTATCTTGGGATAAGGATCACAAGCTTTATCACAAGCTGTAATCATTATATTATTATTTTTAAGCAAGGTAAGTAAAGATCTTTTGTTTCTTTATAGAAGACAAATTATGCCACAAAGATACCTTTAAATACTATTTGTTTAGAAATTGCTCTTGCCCTTTCTGCTTTTGTGAGAGAAGTCTTATTACTGATCTTCCTGTGTACATGTACTGATATCCCAAGTTGAATGTAAGTATTATATTTTGTTAACATATTAATGAAAAGTTTATAACAAGTTTCTTTTTTAAAAAATAGAATATTATGATTAGTGTCATGAGTTCAGTATTTTTGCCCTGGAGAAGTGATCAAGATATAAAATACTTTGTTCCTCACTACCACTCAAAATTACATAGATGTGCCTGCAAAGGTGTTGTTGGTTGTCCTGTATTGACTTCATGCCTAGTCAGGACCTTAGACGTCCCCAGACTGTTAAAGAATGCCATCTTGGTAATGCAGTGCATAAATGCTGTGATGATACTGTATTTCATGGGGACTAACAGGAGAGTGAATTAAACCCTTTAGCTAGTCGCTGTGTTTTGGTGTCCTTCAGTTTTTATCATAAGTACTGTAGTCAAGGTACAGAAGAGAAAGGAAAGCATTCATAATTTGATGAGTCTTAGAGCATCATTTAGTATAGAAAATTAATATGGAAAGTTGTAAAGAAAACAGTACACTCTACTGGAAATCTTATGATTTCCTTCCATTTCATTGTGTATGCATCCTTATAGGTGCTCATAAGCACATCTGTAGGCTTATTTATCTACATTTGTATGTATTTGTTATCTTTAGAAGCCTAGTTTACATTCTTTTTTGGGAAGGAGGGGCTTTGCTTTTCCCCCCACTGTTTTTATTAATATATATGTGCTACATGATGTTTACAGTAAACAAGTATTTTGTGTACATATATGTCAAATCAACATAATCCCTTCACCTCCCCTTTTTTGGACCTACGGTACCTTTCCCAATCCTCCCATAATTCTATCACACCCATTTGGTTCTGTACAGTGCCTGTATTCTGGGTTTCTCAAGTCAGAGAAACGATGCGGTATTTAACATATTTAATGCTCACTTTACCACTGAAATCACCACTTTTTAGCTCAGCTTCCCATCTCTAGAATGGGCTGCAGTGGCCTTATCTTGATGCTGCTTCTCTGGGTTCAACAGATCTATTTATTGGTACAATTTGCTGCAAGTTCTTTTTTTCTGTATCTTAGTATATCTTTCTTGAGATTCTTTAACATGGCCTTACCCACCAGTTCACATAAGAAAAGAACTATAATAATGAAATTCATAGGGCTAGAAAATGTGAAAAAAAGTTAAATTTCAAATTCCATAGCTGAGTAGTGAATGGTAAATGTTTGTACGTTCAGTAAACATTCAAGTAATCATTAATATCAATGAATTTTTTTAGGATAAACCTACATCAAAGATCAATTAAATGAATTGCTACATTAAATGAACTTAAGTATTTTACAAAGTTATATTACATATAAAGCATTAGATATAATGACATACTTATTTCAGAATTTTTTAAACTTTCATAAATTACTAACATTTCACTAATTACTATTATTTTGCCAGATTTGGTTTGTCATTTTATCTACCTATCCATCCACAAATTAATGTACATATTTATAAAGAATTTTATACCAGTTCCTCATGTTGAATATAATTATGTTTTGCAAACTAATATATTAAAAATAATAATTACGGGGATAAGTTGTAACAGATTTTTATGAGACAGCTGGTACTAATTTAGAAGGATACCAACCAAATGATTCCAATATGAATCCATTTTTTGGTTATACTTTTCTCTTTAGATATTCTCTCCTCCATCTTTTTGGTGCTGCTTTTCTCTTTACCTCTCTCAAAGATTCCTTCAAGTATTCTCGGCAGTGTAGGGCTAATGGTTGCAAATTTCTTGAAATTCTTGGTCATGAAAAATTGTTACTTTTTCAGTTTTCAGGGATAATTTTGCTAGATACAGAAACTTGGGTTGACACTTGCTGTCTTTAAAAGCTTAAAAGATTTTGCTCCAGGCTTTTCTGCTTTTTGGGTTTGCCTTGGTAGAATAATGTCTGTTTTTCTCTTGCTGCTATTCTCTCTTTATGTTGCATATCTGAGGTTTTGATTATGATATGTTGTGGAGAGTCTTGTTGCTGGTTGAGGTTATTAGGTGTTCTGTAAGCTTCTTGTACCTGAAAATTTCTTTTCCTAGATTTGGAAAGTTGTCTTGTATGATTTCAGTGAGTAAATTGTTTATACCTTTGGTGCTATCTTCTGCTCTTTCTCCCGTACCCATAATTCTGAGATTGATTCTCTTTGGGTCATCTATCATCTCTTGTGTCCAGTCACTTTGTTCATTTCTAGTTTAAGAGTCATGCCTAATTATAGCATTTGTTTCCTCAGTGATGCCTTCAAGGTCTGAAAGTCTGTCTTCACAGTGTTCAAGTCAACTTACTATTTTTCATGTCCTGAATTTCAGTTAGATTTCTTTTCAAAATTTTCACATCTATCAAAATGTTGCTTTATATCTTGCATTTCTTTATTTGCCTTTGCCAGCTTTTTATTTGTGGTTTTTTTATGCTCAGTAAGCTTTGTATCCATCCATTAGGGCCACTATTTTTTGGTAAGTTCCTCTTTAAGCCTGTTGATCATTGCTTGCATTTCTTTGGGGCTATCTTGTTTGAACTAGCTGTTTAACTCATTTATTTGTTTTTTGACTTCCTTCTCTATCAATTCCACTATTTCAGGTCCCATGCCATTAATGTCTGGGATCTCAGGCATTTCTGTGTATGTCCTGTTGCTTTGACTTCTTCCCCTTTTTCTGTTGTTGGGAGACTTCACTTTAAAGGCCTACCTGAGAGGTTTTATTTGAATGAGTATGAGAGTGGAGGGGTGGGTTGAATTCCTCTGAGTTCTGTGCTGGGAGTAGGCAGTGAGGGTGGACCTAACAATCTGATGGCCTCTGAAGTATCTTGATCACACATAGCTTCCTCAGCAAAGCTTTTCCACCTGTCCTGGCTTCCCTCCTGTGAGGGCAGGGCTCTCCAACCCAAGCCATTCACAAGGGGTTCAGGAGGTTGGCAGCCTTTCTCTACTCTCCACAAGTCTCTTCTGCCAATTTCATCATATATACTGTTTAGAAGTGACCCCAGTATCTGTGATGTGCTCTTTGGAGCTTTTTATTTTTTATTTATTTTTTTTAACTCTGCACAGTTCAGTCTCAGGCTTTTTAAAAATGGGTCCTGCTTACATCATTGCCTCTTATAGCTGCTGATTACTTCTTCTGATCTAGGCTCCAGGAGGCCTTTTCTGGGGGGAGCTTGTATTGTGTTTGTAGTATGCACTCCTGCCGCCGTTTTTTTGGAAGTTGGGGCTACCAGGTATTGTCAATTAACACATCTCCCAGATCCGTGCTTACCTTGGTCAGAGGTTACAGGCCTGGGCTTTCCTATGTCTGTGAATGCCGGTAGCTCAGGGCTGTTCTCAGTTGGCCTGGGGCAGCTTCTTGGGCTGCTGTTTCCCACCATTTCTGATATGCAGTCGAGGATTTCTGACCTTTCTGTGGCCTCCTTTCTGTTGTTGGGGTACTCCTTTCTCTTCTAGATTGGGCAGTTTCCAGGCTCCGGGTGAGCTTTCCTTCATCTGCAGATGCCAGTGGCTCCCAGCCATTCTTAGTTGTCCTGGGATGGCTTCCTGGGCTGCTATTTCCCTCCTCTTCTGATGTGTTTTCAGGATTTTTGACTTTCCTGTGGCCTCCTTTCAATTGTTGGACACTTCTTCGTGTCCTACCTACATTGAACAGGTGTTTTTTGACTGTATTCTCAACATTTTAAGTTAGTCCATGGAGAGACATTGTACAGCTCTGTATCTTGGCCACTATCTTGACCAGAAGTCCTTGATTACATTCAGCAGCCAGAATCTTGAATTCCAATTTTGAAATATGCTATCATGTGACATTTACTTATTTATTTATTTGAGACAGGGTCTTGCTCAGTAGCCCAGGCTGGTCTTGAGCTCATTATGCAGCCCACGTTGGCAATCCTCCTTTCTCAGCTTCACAAGTGCTGGGATTACAGGTGTGTACCACTACACCCAGCTTATGTGGTGCTGGAGAATCGAACCTGGGTACTTAGTGCCAGTGCCTGACTTAGTGCTTTTAGGCAAGCGTTTTAACTACGGAGCCATTCCTTAAGCCCCAACATGTGACTTTTAAACAGATTTGATTATCAGCAATATTTATTGAAGTTTACCTTTTATATTAAGGTAGCTATCCCTAACTTAATAGACATAAAACTGAAAATTTAATGAATCAGAGTTTTATAATAATATTTTCTATTGACTTATAAATTCAGATTTTTTTCCCGTTTTTCTTTTTTTAAGACAGGGTCTCCTTCTTGTATCCCAGGCTGGTCCTCAACTCACTGTAGTCCAGGCTGGCGTTGTACTCAGGACAATCCTCCTGCATCCGCCTACTGTGTGTTGGGATTATAGGAGTGCGCCACCATGCCCAGCTTTATGTGGTGCGGGGGAATTGAGCTTGGGGTCTTGAGCTTGCAGAGCAAGTGCTTTAACTGCTGTTTTATTCCTCCATATAAATTCAGATTTTTAAAAACTTCTATTTAGTCTTCAGTTGGCAATGATAATAAAGTTAGTGTTTTTTCTTTAGAATAATAGAGTATGCCTATGAAAACAATTTGGACATTATAGAAATATTCAAATATGACCAGAGTCTTCTTGAAGTCATAGAACAGAAATAACAATTCTAGGCAACTGTGGCCATCCAGGTTTGCGTACTGGTAATCTACAAAGACTCATTTTTCTATTTTACAAAGTTAAGATTATGCTATAAGTTCAATTTCATGCCCTGCTTTTTTCTCCTTTGATGTTTATGGTGAAAATTTTCTTTTGTCTAACTTATTTTTGAATGTGAGTTAACCTGTAATTTTTTTAATTCCATAAAGTTTTGCAAGTACAGAAAATAACGAGAAGATAAAGACTTCCTGTGCTTCCACTAATGGAAGAAAACTACTTAACATTGCTATCTTTTTAAGCTGTTTGTTTGTTATCCACTTTAAACAAAATTTAAGTGTCCACAGCAACTCCATAGTTGATTTTTCTAGTTAAGTGAATACTAATCTTGAAAAATCTCTTTCAAGGAATTATCATTATATAATGTGTTTAAAGTTTTTTTTTTTTTTTTTTTTTTTTTTTTTTTTCTTTTCAGTAGTACTGGAGATGGAATCCAGGGCTTCTTCACTTAGCTACAACTCAAGCCATTTATGAAACTTGTTTTTTAATTTTCTAAATTCTGAGATAGGCTCTTACTGTGTTGCCCAGGCTGGGTTCTAACGTGATCCATCTGCTTTGGTCCCTCAGGTTGCTGGGATTGTAGGTGTTAGCTGCCATACCTGGAACATATTCTGTAGACCCCCCCCCCCTTTTTTTTTTTTAACAGAGACAAGGTCTGCATTGCCTATACTGGCCTTGACCAATCTTCTGCTTCTGAGTAGCTGGAACTACATGCACATTCCTGTCTTTGTTTAACTCTGTACTTGAAAAAGACTTCTAATCCAAGAAAGCGTACTGTAATATTTCCCCTGTGAAATACAGCACTGTGTGCTTGCCTGTGCCTGTGTAGATGAGGGATGTGCTTAGTGCTTAACACTTACTTCCAGGAAGAGTATCCATGACTTAATTTATGGTATAGTTCTGAGTTGTTCCTGAATTTGTCATTCCACTGTATTATTTTTTACTTTTCCCCACTTTTTAATTTTTCCTAATCATTTAATTTCTAGGTTAATCTTACTTAATTTTTATTCTTCTACTGCAAGTTGGAGGAGTTGGCTTTCTCTTCTGAATTGTGTTTAAGGAAGTGTTTATTATTTCCTAAAATTTAGTGTGATATAAGTTGACTTACAGATAAGTATTTTTTTGTGTGTGGTGCTGGAGACCGAACCCAGGACATTCTTAAACATACCCAGCCCCACTCCTTTTCTTAAAAAAAAAAAAGTTTTTTTTTTTAAATTTGAAAATAAATCTCACCAAATTGCTAAGTTGCCCAGAATGGGCTTCTGGAACTTCTTCTGATCTTCTGCCTCAGCCTCCCAGAATGCTGAGATTACAGACAAGTGCCACTGCCTCGCTGATAACATTTTAATATACGGACTCTGTGCCAAGTGTATTCCCAAGTTACCTGCTCCTTCATCCTACCCTTTGTGGGCTCAAAATTAGTGCTTCAGAAAAATTGCAATTCATTACATGGTAAGGGGCATAGAAATTGTTTTTCAGAGACACAGTGAGGGGGTGAGAGAGAGAGAGGGGAGGGAGAAAGGGAGCTAAGGAGAGGGAAAGGTAAAAGAGGGAGAGAGGTGGAATGTGGAGGCAGAACTGTCTCTTATTTAACCTGGGCCCTAGGCAAGCTTTAACTTCTGGTAGTCTCAGTTTTCTCATGTTTCAAATTGTCATCTAGAACCTTTCCTAAGGTCCAGGATTGTTTTAAGGACCCAATTACAAAATCTGTGAAAGGGCTTTGTCATTTATAATACACACCATTGTCAATAATTTTTTATTGAGGGAACTCCAAGACAGAAATGAAAGGCAAAACAACTCTGATTCCCACATGTGGTCAGTTTTCATTTCAGATCAAATGAAAATCTGTAAGAAATTCAAGCATAACTGAAACTTCGCCTTTACTTTCACATCCTAAAATTTTTTTTTAACTGACCATCTCTTTAGATCTTAAGGGCAAGACAGAATGTAGTTCTCTTTATTGTATTAATTTTGAGCAAGTCATGTATCTCTTAGGGGGGAAAAGAGCAAGGGAGAAATGGTGCATCCGTCCAACACCACCTGCTAATTTTAGATTGGCTAGGAAGCCCTGTTTGGCTGCCTTTACCCATCTCATTTGGCAACTCTTGAGCCTGCATCTTTCAGAACATATAAGAAGCTTAGAAGGTGAAATAGTGGACTTCTTTGATTTCCGAGATGTCATTTCTGAAAAAAACATCGGCACAGGCAATTTGAGGGGCATTGATTGTAAGTAAAACAGTAAGTGTTTTCATTTAGTGTAGTAGGCATGTGCAGCATAAAGGATAGAGTGTGTTCTACTTTTCTGCCTTCATGGGGGGGTGAGGAAGCTATGAGTATTCTGTCCTGATTTTCATTCATTATCAAAAGAATACTTGGAGGAAGATACAATACTCCATACACATGTACACATATGTACTCATACATCTTATGGTCTTTTAGAGTAAAGTCTTTAGAAAAGGAAGGGAAATAGTATAAATACCAAGAGATGAAGAACATTGAAACAATCCTGGAAATAAAATTTAAGATTCATGTACTAAGATGAATTTGATAACTAAAGAAATGGAAGGTAAATCTAATTGTTTATTTACTTGGTTAAAGTAGATACTATTATATCCTTAGATCACTTTTAAATATATATGTAGACAATTTACAGAAGAAAAAAAATCAACTTTTTTGTAGTTTAGGTATGGTATCCTGAAATATTTTTGTTATTTATTAGGTATTATAACTTATCAAAATTTCACTTGTCTGGTAGTATGTGCCATGTAATGGAGATTTTTACCTATATTATTTTGATGGCATCCTACCCTAACTTTCCTTTATTGTTAAATTATTTTTCTGTAACTGAAGAATTTTATGAAATGAATCACCAAACATAAGTGTTCAATAAATGCTTTCTGTAATTGATTATATATGATATTTTAATATGTGTAGAAATTATAAGATTGTAATAGAAAACTCATTTAAAAGTAGCTTTATTTTAAGCCATATAATTATTTTACATAACTGAATTTAAAAAGAAATTAACTTTTCATAGCTATACTATATCAAAGTTGGTAATTTTTCAGAGGAGTTTTAAAAAAACTATAGTGTAAGCTTAATCTCGTGTATAGTAGCAATATAAAACAGTTTTGTCTACTAGGAATGCGTGTGGATATATTGCTGTGTTTAAATATGTGGTTATGAAACCAAGTGATAAATGACGGAATACACCTTAGAATGACCTAAATGCAAGTATAAATTTTGTCTTAAGGGCCTAACTTGCTTGTAAAGAAGTTCGGGGAGCAGTTTTCAAGTGTTTTATTGCCTACAAAAGACCTTTACATGTTTTATTATTTACTCTTCACAGTAACCTTGTAGAGTAAATAATACTTTCTTTTATAGGTGAGAAAATTGAGACTCACAGAGGTCACAGTTGTACGTGACAGGCCAGATTTTGTACATTACAAGCCATGATTTTAACAAGAGATCAGATGACTGGAAAGGTTTCTATAGATATGATACCTACATGGGACAGAGTCATCGAAAATATCCTGTGTGGACCTTTCAACTCCATGTTTCTATAATTGCCATTGTTTCAGAGAGGCCGTATGGTTCAGTACTAGGAAACCCCTGGAAAGATCTAGATTTACTATTTCCTGGCTTTAAGTAAATATTTTAGCCTTTCTGAACTTTGAATTCCTTTTCTGTAAAATGGGTGACTTTTTAATAACTTGCAGTAGAACAGAAAAGATAAACTGAGATAATGCAGAAGAAGCCATGCTCATAACAGTTTACTGATAGAGCTGTTGTTAATGTGTATAATTGCATATACAGTAATCCTCCCAGTACCCCATGGTTGGGTCATGGGTCTTTGAAGGAGGGAATGTAGTACTACTAATCGATAGCAATTTTGGGTGAACTAGAAAAATGAATGGATAATTTGTTGGCTATGTTAAACATAGAGGAAAGAAGTAGATAAAGTAAAATCAGGGTCAATATTTTGAAATAGAAACCAAAATCACAAAAGCAATACAGATGGAAGAAAGAATTCTGCAGGAATAAGAAATATGCCAAGAACTAGTTTAGAAAGAAGAGGTGTGAGAACCATTTTACTAAATCCTGGGCTGATAGTTTGAGGACCAGCCATGTGTCAGGGACACTACCATTGACCTCTGTGGTTCACGGAAATGGGAAGTTTCAGCAGAGCAGTGGAGTGGCTCACACTGATTGTGGGGTTTATGGTCTGATAGTGCTAGGTTAAAATTTTGACCATAGCTGTGTAACCCTTGACAAGTTATTTAGCATTCTTGTGTCTCCTCTGTGGGTGATAGGTTAGAATTTTGGTTGTACTACTTGCTAGTTGTCTGACCTTAGTCAAATGAATAATACTTAATCCTTGTATCTCTTGGTAAAATGATGGTGATAAATCTAATCTCGTGGATTTGTTTTAAAGATTTATTACGGTATACCTATAATGTATTGATGTGTGTATTCTTTTTATTCCCTTCTCTTCTGCTCACAATAAAAGAAAATTCATATAGACAGGGCCTTTTTTGTCTCTGTGCTGTACAGTATACAATGGTAGATGCTAATGTTGAGTGACAAATGAATTTATCAAATTATCTGCACATCATAAGCCCACATACCTCACTGGATGATATGAGTAAAACACTCCTAGCCTGTAATGTCATGTATAATAGTATTTATATCATAATCTATCCCTGACTAAACTTCTGTTATCTTTATTGTCCAAGCATTCAAGTAACATTGAACTACATGCATTTTTATGTAGTTATCTATTTAACTGGACTGTTAAGATCATGGATGTGGAGAGTGGTCTGTGTTTGTGGTATCCCTAGATTCAACCAAGAATAGATGTTATAAATTATGGGATCACATAAGAAGGAATTCATATTAGAGTGAAATTTATACTTGATAATGGTAGGATTTTGGTTGGAGCTATTTTCAGTTGATATTTGTCAGATAAAAGGCTAATTGGTTAAAGGAAAGACATATCTATCGAGTATTTATGTTCTAATCCCAGAACAAAGGGTATGTGTTGGTGGATGTTTTGAGGTAATCTTTCACCTACATGATCTTTTGATTTTGGTCCTTTGCACATGTCTTTGGAAATTTTTCCTTACTTCTTCCTTTTAATTTTCTGTCTTGTTTCTCAGTTTTCATCATGATGGTATTTCTAAAAGAAACTTCCATGGTACCAATATTCAGATGCTGTGTGTCTCCTGGGGTCCCGTAGCACCACATACTTTCCCTGTTATAGTACATGTAAAATTATACTATTTTTTATATCTTCTGCTAGATGATAATTCTCTGAGGACAAGAGTTCTGCATGTTTTACTCACCATTATACTTTAATATGGTGTCTGGTATGCAGTAAATATTTACTAAATGAACGAGTGAAAAATGACTTGTATGAGAAAGGTAGAGCCCTCAAAACACCAGTTGCCTTTTCCTGGATAATCTGTTAAGTGATTTCATCTTTATGATGTTAATATTTAATCTTTGCAACAACCTGAATGGGACTGTTGACGTTCAAAGGACTTAATTTCGTTACAACAGTGTGGCTTTCATGTGAACCAGGATCTCTCAGAATCTAAAGTCTGTCTCTGATCTTTCTGTTTAATGATAATGCCTCTCTCTTACTTACATCCGTATAGGTTATTACAGGCTGTCTTATAACAGCTTTCTAAAGGTATTACCCCTCTTTTGTATCTAGAAGGTGAAAGCCATGACTTTTGCATTAAATCCCTTGGATGCAGGTGCATTCCCTGTTCTTATCACAGCTGTTTCATCCTGGAGAATACAAACGTGTAAGACCTTTACAAAAATAGTAAGATGACAAGAATTCAAGAGATTGTAAGAAGTTTTAGGTTAATAATATAATTAACTATGTTGATGTATACATATTTAAGCAGGGATGAAATGATTTCTGCATTTTCTTTGTTTTGTTTTGTTTTGTTTTCCAAGAGATGGATGAGGTTAGAGTTAATTTTTATTAATACTATGAAGTTCTTTTCTTTGATGTGCAATTATATTCTTGGCTTCATTTTGCTATGTGCTGATGATGTTATAGAGTCCCTGCCAAAAGGGTATGGCTCATGGGGCAGATGGCACTCGTAGATGAACTTGCTGCAACCCCTTCCTTCCACTGGGCCAGTTTTTTCTGCAGTCACCCTGCACACCTCATGCTCTTCAACTGTGACTTTCAGTGGGAGTCAATGACACACAGGTCGTTGACTTCGGCCACTCTTGGCTTGGGACTTGACTTTGCTCTTCACCTTCCCACCAGAAATTTCTTCTGGTGAGAGGTAAAGGAGTAGGAATGAGGTGGGTGAGGAGAGTGATATTTTTTGACTGATAAAAATGGAAACCAAGAATTAAGAGAAAAAGTTGCCCAACTCCTTCCCAAAAATGGAAAAGTCCCTTATATCGGCAGAGAAAAGAAGGTGTGTAAAAAGAAAATCCCATGTATTTTCCTGGTATTTTCTTGAGTGTTTGGAAGCTGCTTCTACACATACAGGTCACTGGACTGTAGGACAATGCACAGAAAAGTCTAAAAAGGAAATAATTCTTTTTATTAATTTCAAAAACACTTTAAAAAGAAGATTATGGTTTTCCAAAATGATCATTAGCCAAAATTCTATTATAATTCCTAACACAAGTGTTGAATTAAATGAAAGTCTTTAAAATAATTGCAAAATTGACAATAAATTGCTCTAAGACAAATATAATCCCAACATACATCTTGATTATTGACTCTTGTTTGTCTGTCTTGTCCTGTTCTGTAAATATTTGGAGAAGCTGCAGCTCATTATTTACTTCTCTTTGGTCTCCTCATCAGTTAACAATATCTATTTCTGTTTTCCCTTTGACTTTGCATTTGTGGTATTCGGCATTGGGATTTTGTTGAATCTGTAAGTTTTATTTTTCACTGTCCATTGGGCTTTTGAGCCTCTGCTTTTGCTTTTGGTTGCAGGGTAGTGAGAGGGAAGAATAGGAGGGGGATCTGCTTAGGAATACTGCCTTTGACTTTATTCCTGTGATTTTGGTAACTTTTATTTTCACAATGCCTTTGCTTGATCCAATGCAATGCCAATTTTTTCTTTTTTCTTTACTGAAAAAAGACACTATTCCACACAGAACAGCATGTTTATAGATAAAATATGTACCTCCCCAGATTCCCTTATAAATAATAGTTATGATGTGACTCCAAATAATAGTCATCATAATGAGATGAAAGGAAAACTAGCTGAGAAAGTAGTCTTTTAAAACAAAACTCATCACAGGAACCAAGCTTCTCACAAGCACAGTGTTCTGGAGCATGTTATCAGTCTTGAGATTCTGAGGACAAAAACAACATGTGAAGATGTTAGAGCAGGAAACGAGAAAAAATTGGTACTGGTCACTTTCCTATCTCTGGGGACAAATTATGTGGCACTGATAAAGGACGAGAGGTTTGTATTGGCTCACAGTTTTTGGAGGATTTAGTCCATAATTGGCTAGTTCCAAGGCAGAGGCATGGTAGAGTGTTAGGGAGAGGGGCTGCTCATCTGTGGTAGCCAGGGCGCATGCACGGAAAGAGAAGGAACCAAGGATAAGATACACACCCTTTCAGGTCACTCCCCAGTGGCCTATATCCACCAGGCCCTCCTTCCTCACAGCACATTCACCTAAACTTGTCAGTGGGTTCATCCACTGAGAAATAGTCAACCCTACGTTTGAGTCATTTTCTAAAGCCTTACCTCCAAATGAGACTTTTTGGGGACAAACCAAACCATAACAAAATCATTTCCCAGTAACACTTATAATTATATATATTCATCAAAGCTGGGGCACATAAGTCCATACGCCAGAAGCCACTTGACATAAAAGGACAGCTAGAGCAAAGAACATTCATAGTAGGCAACTTCAGAACCCCATGCATGAAAAACCCCACTGTCTCAAAAATAGGTCACTCGATATAAAAACGAATTAAACCACACCATTGAAAAAAATGGACTTAACAGACATCTGCAGAATGTTTTACCCAACAACAGAATACACATTTTTCTCAGTAGTACATAGAGCTTTTTCAGAAATAGGCTGTATGTTAGGCCATGAATATTTTTGTTCGTGCTGCACACCTGTAACGTTTCACTTTAACACTGTCCCAACTGAGCGATTTCAGCTGCTACGGCTTACTTGTAATTTTTATTATGCAGAGTCTTGGGAAACTTCTGTTTTTCTTGTATCTGATTGGTGTTCGATATTCACTTTCCAATGTATGAGACATTTTCTGCTGATTTCAACAAATTCATTGTTATGCCTCTAACATGACTCTGTGTTTTTCTTTGATTCCTCTAATTCCTTGTTTAAGATTCGTGAAGTTTTCTGACAGCTTTTGGATACAACTTCCTTGTTGACATTGATATCAGTGAGAATTTGCTCCGTGGCTTCCACCTTGCCTTCCACTTCTGTGATTCTCTTCGCATGTTGGGTCGTCCTGTACTCCACACTTGCCATTGAGGTTTTATGACCTGGAGTTTTGCTGTTGTTTTCTGAGTATTTTGTAACTGGTTAGTGAACTTGCCCTTTATTTCTTGTACTGACTTGTGTAGCTCAGTTACCATTGTCTTTGTTCCTCATTTGTCTGACTGGCTGCTTTGTTATTTTTGTCTATTCACTCTTCAATCATATCCTTTTTAAGCTCCATGAGGAGGTTAAACACCATGAGGTAGTTATTGTGTTACTTTGTTTTATACTCCTTAAATAATCTGATCAATTTGCTTTTGAAGCTTTGGGTGCTTGACTTCTGTTTTTCCTTTGTCCACCTTGGGGAGTCAGGTGTTTGTGAGACATCTTTTGGCCCATTTTCTCATCTCACAGCTGCTTATGAGTGAGAATTAAAGGTCAGCTGAGGTAGAATCTTTCTGGAATTTGTGCTATAGTGTTTCTCCTGTGGAGAATCATCTTGTTTGGTTGTTTCTTAGGTTTTTTATCACTCTCTTCCAGCTACTCAGAGTTCTAGAGTTAGTCTCAGGTACTACTACAATTGGAGAGGGAAGAGACTTGAGAGATTTTCTGTGGATGTGAGAGACAACAGAGAGGGAGAAGGTATAGTTCAAATTTGGGGAGTGATGTTTTTAGAGTCTGAACTCTCTTTTACAGCAGAAGAAAAATTTTGTTTGGGTCTTCCATGTATAATTTTTGATGGAGGTTCCCCTATAGGTTTCTACAATGAGGAGGGAGAAGAAGGAGAACAAGTATAGAAAAGCAGAGGAAGAAGAGGAAAGCACTACTAAAATCGTACAAAAGCAAGTCAAGAATCTCACACATTAGCCCTGACAGCTAAGTTAGTTCCTTTCTAGGCTGACATTCACTGTCGTCTTTGAATACTTCAGCACGTTTTCGTGCACTTGGTCTGCTACCTTAGACTAAGTCCCATGTCACTTGGGCAATGGCCTCGAGAGGGGGCTTCTTATTTGGCGAACCCCTACTTAAATGGAAACTTCTGCTGTTGCTAGGGTGATTTTTCCCTGCAGTCGCAGTCCTGGTTCTGGTCCTGGGTGCTGAGTCAATGTGCTAGGGCCTGCCTCCTGACCTCCCTCCTACTGAGAAGGTGCTGAGGCAGGCCACACTGAGCATTACACTCTCCACTTGCCTTGGGGCATAAATAATTGGGCACTGAGCCTCAGTATGAGCTCTCCCATCTTTGCCTAGTCCACTGCTGCCTGTTCTGTCCTGGGAGCCACTCGCGGATTCCCTGCCCCTCGTGGCTCCTACAGCGCTTTAGGCTCACCGATTCTTTTGCTATTTTCCCTTTGGCTGAATTGTCATCCCTCTGGGGTGAGCTGTGGAGCAAAAGTCTTTGCAAACAGTCGCTGTTTATTGCTCCGGCAGCTTTCTATCCCAATGTCTGCTTCCTGGCCCTTTCTGCTCTACGGTACTCTGTCCTGGGGGCTGCCTGCCAGTGAGAAGGAGTCAGGGAGATGGGCCCAGGGTATGTGAGCATCACCTGGGGGATGAGAGTGTGTGGGGCTGCCTGGGCCGTGGGCACGGGTTTCCACGTTTTTCTGGCTTATTGCTGTCTGCCTGCAGGTGTGTTTGATTAGTTTCCCATGCCCATGGGTATTGACAGCTGTGGCACTTCTTGCCCTCCTGATCTTTTATTATTTCCCAGCTGCCCGCTTTGTGGCATGGTCTTCAGCCTTGTGCTTTATGCACCTGAGGGCAGCATCTGGGCTGGGGGAGCCCTGCTGTTCTCCTCTCAGGGTCTCCCTGCTATGAATTCCTGTGACTGGCTTCCTTGTGTCTGTGCTTCTGTTTTGCCTTCCAAGTTTCCTCTTTTACCTTGGGATCAGCCCTGGAGACCTCAGGGTGGTAACTGGGGACTACTTACCAAACCACCTTCTTTTCCAATTTTATAATCAAAATTCTGTTGGTATTTTTATGGAGGTTGCATTTGGTTTATATACTTAGAAATATGCTGTCCTCAGGATATTAAATCTTCCTATCCATGAACTTAATGCTCATTTTTACGTATTCAAGATTATTTTTATATTTCCTGTAGTGTATAAAATTTTTCTTCCTAGTTCCTGAACATATCTTTAAAAAATTAAGATTATTTTCCACAGGATTTTTAAAAAATTATGAATGGATGTTGGATTTTGTTGAAGTCCTTTTTTATCTGTTGAGATGATTATGTGCTTTTTGTTCTTGCTTTTATTTGTGTGGTATATTACATTAATTGATTTACATACATTGAGTCATGCTTGCATCCCTGGAATAAGCAAATTTGTTCATGTTGTATGATCTTTTTAATAATTTGCTTAATTCTATTTGCCAGTATCTTATTGAAGGTTTTTGTGTTTATGTTTATTAAGGAGATTGGCCTCTAGTTCTCTTTCCTACTTAGGTTTCTGTTAATTTTTGATGGCAGGATAATGCCAGCTTCCAGAAACGAGTTTGACAATGCTCCTTCTCTTCCATTTTCATGAAACAGTTTGAGTTGCATTGGTGATAGCCCTTCTCTGAAATACTAGTAGAATTCTGCTGTGAATCCCTGTGGTCCTGGGCTTTTCTTTGTAGGTACAGACTTTATTACTTCCTCAATTTCTTTCCTTGTTATGGGTCTATTCTGGGATTTGATGTCTTTTTGGTTCAATTTTGGTATTTTGTAGGTATTTTGTTAAAGTGTATGTTTTTCAGTTTCATATAATTATCTGAATTTCAGCAGCGTCCATTGTAATTTCAACCTTTTTATTTCTAATTTGCACTGATATGGGTGTTTTCTTTTCCTTTCTTGGATAATTAAACTAGAACTTTATCAGTTTTGTTTATTCTTTTGAAGAACCAACTCATATTCATCAATCTTTTGTATCTTTTTTATTTTCAATTTCATTATTTTCTGACCTGATCTTTTGATTTTTTTTTCTTTTACTACTTTTTGATTTAGATTTTTTTGTTGTTGTTTCTCTAGGACCTTAAGGTGCATCATTAAATTGTGTATCTGGAATTACTTTTTTTTTAAATGTGTCCATTTATAACTATAAATTTCTCCTTATCTTCCTTTCTTTGTAGTTTCCTTTTGTGCACTACACATTTTGGTATCTTCCCTGGTCTTTTCTATGACTCATGTTTATTCAGTAATACATTACTTAGTCTCCATGTATTCGTATAATTTCTGTGGTTTCTTTTGCTGTTGATTTTCAGTTTTATTCTGCTATGATCTGGAAATATGCAAGGAATTATTTCAAACTTTTGTACTTATTTAAACATAGGTTATGGCCTATAATATATTTTGGAAAATGTGCCATGTGCTGCTGAGAAGAAAGTATTTTGTTGATGTTGGATGAAGCAATTTGTAATATATCTAAATATATTACAAAAAGTTTCATCAATAAAGATTTTGTATCAGTTACCCATGTTGAATATAATTATTATGTTTTGCAGCTCATGTACTAATAAAAATAACTAAAAGAGGGTTTTGCAGATTTTATGAGAAAGCTGGTACTATTTTAGTAGAATACCAATCAAATGATTGATTTCTGTTTTCTTGTTACAGTTTCTCATTAGATGTTTCCTTTCCTCCATATTATTTGGTGCTGCTTGTCTCTGTCTCTCTCAAACATTCTTTCAAGTATTTTTAAAATTTTTTTGCAATGCTAGGCTAGTGGTTGCAGATTTCTTTTGGAATTCTTGGCCATGAAAAATTTTACTTCAATTTTCAGGGATAATTTTGCTGGATACAGCAAACTAGGTTGACACTTGATATCTTTTAAGGCTTGAAAAATTTTCGTACAGGCTCTCCTGGCCTTTAAAGTTTGTGTTGAGAAATTTGCGGTAATTTGAATGGTTTTGCCTTGGTAGAATAATGTCTGTTTTTCTCTTGTTGCTTTTAGTATTGTCTCTTTATGTTGTATTTATGAGGTTTTGAGTATGATATGTGTAGTGAGTCTCATTGCTGATTGAGGTTATTTGGTGTTCTATGAACTTCTTGTACCTGAAAATTAATTTCCTTTCCTAGATTTGTGAAATTTTCTTGTGTAATTTCAGTGAATCAATTGTTTATACCTTTGGTGCTGTCTTCTGCTCTTTCTCCCACATCCATGATTCTGAGATTGGTTCTCTTTGAATCATCCATTAGCTGTTGTATCCAGCTACTTTGCTCCTTTCTAATTTTAACAGTTGTATCTAATTGTAACATTTGTTTCCTCAGCCTTGTCTTCAGGGTCTGAAATTGTGTTCTCACAACGTTCAAGTCGACTTCTTCTGCTTTCAAATGTATTTTTCCATAACCTGAATTTCAGGTATATTTCTATTCAAAATTTCCACTTCTCTATCACAATGTTTCTTCATATCTAGTATTTCCTTGTTTACCTCAGCCAATATTTTACTTGTGGCTTCTATGTGCTCAGTGAGCTTTGTATCCTTTAGAGCCACTGTTTAGTAATTCCTCTTTAAATCCACTGATTATTGATTGCATTCCTTTGAGTATATCTTATTTGAAGTGTCTGTTTGACTCATTTATTTGCTTTTTGACTTCCTTTCCCATGAGTTTCACTATTTTAGGGCCCATGACTTCAGTTTCTGGTGTCTCGTGTATTTCTCTGTGTGTTTGTGTGTCCCGTTGCCTTCTCTCCTTTCCATGTTTCTGTTGTTGAGGGACTTTACTTTAAAGTCCTACCTGAGAGGTTTCTTTGAGAGGCTGTGATGGTGAGAGAGGAACCAAAATTTCTCTGAGTTCTGTGCTGGGAGTAGTCAGTGAGTGAGGACCTAACAGTGTGATGGCTTCTGGGGTATCTTGTTTACTCCTGACCCCCTTAACTAAGCTGTCCCACCTTTCCTGGCTTCCTTTCCCCAAGAGCAGGGCTCTCTACCCTCAGAGGTGCCCCCACTATTACCTGAGGGTCAGTGGCCTTTCTTTCCTCTTTGCACCTGTTTCTTGTGCCAGTTCCTTCCAGTTTTAAGAGTGACCCCAGAAACTCTGATGTGCTCTTCTGAGCTTTCTTTTATTCCAGACAGTTGAGTCTTGGGCTCTCTGTCTCTCTCTTTTATTAAATGGCTCCTGCTTATGTCATTGCCTGTGGTGGCTGCCTAGCACTGCTTCTGGTCTTGGCTGTGAGAGGTCTTTTCTATGAGAAACTTGCATTGCATTTGTAGGATACACTACTCGCAGGCTCATTTTTTGGAGGCTGGAGCTACCAGCTGCTGTCAATTACCACTCCTTCTGGATCTGCACTTACCTCGGTCTTGGGTTTTGTACTCCAGGCTTTCCTTCACCTGGAGATGCTAGTAGCTAAGGGCCACACTCAGTTGGCCTGGGTCTATGTCTTGGGTCATAGACCAATATGTCTTTGGGACATTTGATCTTCCTGTGGCCTCCTTTCAGTTGTTGGGGAACTCTTTTCTCTTAGCTTGGCCAGAGGTTCTGGTCCTTGAGCAGGCTTTCTTTCATCTGTGGATGCCAGCCATTTGCCTGGAGTGGTTTCCTAGGTTGCTGTTTACCTCTGCTTATGATTTGTTTTCAGGGTTTCTTATCTTTCCGTGGCCTCCTTTTAATTGTTGGGGCTGTCCTTCCTGTCCTAGTTACAATGGACAGGCAATTTTTTACTATATTCTCAGTTTTTTAATTGGATCTATTAGGAGACATTGTACAGCTCTGTTACTTGGCTGCCATCTTGACTGGAAGTTCATCTAGGGAAACTTGAAGAATACTGATGCTTCCTTGTCTTCCTGAAGATTGCTGTGAATTGGCTTGCACCTGGCCTGGGTTTTGGAATTTTGAAAGAGCTTCAGATGATTGTGGGTGCAGACCAATTAAACATCACAACCCAAAGAGAAATGTATGCAGTTACTGTCACCCTAACTTTACTGAGAGGGCAACTGGAGGAAAGGAAACGTTAATTTTTCCATAATCAGTTTAATACTGCAAAAATTCTACCCTTAACATTGAAACATGCAGTATTATACCCGTAATGTATCTAAATAAACCTAATGTTGATTTATCAGAATGTTCCACTAATATCAGTATCATATCACCATCGCTAGTAAAATAGTCCTCTATGATGCTATTTGTATCCGTGGTGAAACTTAATATGTACCAGCTAGAGACATATGATAACTAGGCAGCAACTGATACAATCATTCCATTCTTAATATTGTAAATGTTATCTACCCTACTAATGATGTTTCTACACAGATTATATAGTAACGTTAGCAGAGTTTTTTGAAGGTGACATTAATTTATGATTGATAATCTAGAAGAGAATCTCCCTTAAGGTGTTATGTTTAGTTAAATAGTTACAGTTGTGGCTTCTCAACATGTCCAGCCTATGGATATGAGTTATCAGTACTTAATAATAGTATTGTAGGAGTGATGAGAGTAGAGAGTGCAGGCTGAGACTAAGGGTTAGCTTTGGGAATGTGATAGAAATAAGAGTATTTTTAGGATAGAGAAAAGTATGACAGAGCTCTATCCCCAAATCAGAGGACAGTGAATAAACTTAAGCACTATGGACCAAAGTAAAAAGAAACAGGGAGACTTATGAGTGAAAAAGAGTGTGTCTTCAGAATCTATAGAAGGTTTTTCAAAAACGGCATAAATAGCTAGTTGAAAGAAAAAGTAATGCAGAAACTGACAACAGAAACTGAAGAGAAAGAAAAAGGAAGAAAGAAAACCCCTACAAATCAGTAATAGACAAAATACAAGTTTATCAGTCCTACAGAGAACTAGTGAAGTGACCATAAAGGTCCAAAAAAAATTACTCCACTGTGTTATTTATATGGGAAGTATCCATATCCAAAACCTTGGATCTTGCTGACAGAGGGATAACGTGTGACCAGTTTCTTCTTTTTTCTGTGATCCAGTTTGTAAAGATGTCCTACTCTGAAATGCTTCCTGCTGTTCCTCAAGCTCACCACGCACTTCCAGTTCTCCTCTTTGAGCTCGCCAGCAGATACTGGGTATGATTCCTGCACCACAACAACAGCACTGTGACTCACAGGCTGGTCTTCGGTCTGTAGTTCCCAAACTCTAAGGCCTTGACAAGGCCTTGCCCTGCTTCTGCTCTGCAGTTAGATGACTCAGCATTCTGGCCCATGGGTGCTCTTGGGGCACACAGAGCCTCAAGATTGACTGGTGCCTTTAGGCTGCTGACTTTGCTGAGGTCCTCTTAGGCACTCACTGCTTTTTTCATCCACTAGCTGGCTTAGTACATTTGCACTGCTTTCTGGGCCCTGGCCTAAGCTATCTTTTGGTCTGTGGCCTTCTCTAATGTGTTGACTGACGATCTTTGCCACTTTTCCTCCAATCTTCGGTCGCCACTCAGGTCCAGCATATCCTCTGCCTTCCTAGGCTAGGCTGTAGAAGAAATTTCTTTACTAAATCTCTGTCTTCCAGCTGAACCGTACAGAGCCATGATGAAAAGATCCTTTCCTGTCACCTTCTTGGCTTCTCTTCCTACCATGTGATTTCTATCATTGTTGCTTTGCAACATAATTTGATATTCAGTATTGTGATGCCTTCTGCTTTTGTCATTAGAACTTTGGCTATTCTAGATTTCTTCTGGTTCTATATAAATTTTAAGATTGTGAAAAATTCTGTTGATATTGTGTTTGAAATTGTATTGAATTTGTGTATTAGTTTTGGAAGTATAGGCATTTTGACAATATTGGTTCTGCTTCTCCCCCTACCCCAACCCCCCAGGAACAGGAGATTTCATTTTCTATGTCCTCTTCAATCTCTCTTTTTGTAGTGCTATGGTTTTCATAGTAGAGGTCTTATACTTGGTCTTTCCAGGTATTTATTTTTTGAAACTACTGTGAGTGGGATTTTTTTCTGATTTCTTTTTTAGTGTTTTTATTCTTGGTGTAGTGCACCAGTGTTGATTTTTGTGTATTGATTTTTGTGCTGTAACTTGGCTAAGTTTCTGTATTCTAAGAGTTTTCTGGAGGAACTTTTGGAGCCTTTTACATAAAGTGTTGTATCATCTGCAAATAAAGGTGGTTTGACTTCTTTACCAATATATATCCTCTTTATTTTTTTCTCTTGTGTGTTTGCCCTAGCCAAGGCTTTTAAGGCTTTTAGCACTGTATTGAACAGGTGTAGTGAGAATAGAAATCTTTGTATTGTTACTGATTTTAGGGAAAATGCTTTTAGCTTTGCCCGACTTAGGATGATATTGGTAGTTGGTTTGTCATCAATTTATTGAGATAAAGTACTTCTGTATCTCATTTCATCAACATTTTACCCCATTTTATTGATACGTATAAGTGCACAATGTAAGGTTTACAATGAAGTTCAGCATTTTGTGCACCTATGTATCTTGTCAAGGTGACAAGGACTTTCCCACTCTCCTTTTGTTCTCCTGCCTGCCCACTCCTCTCTCCTTCCCTCCCTACCCTACCCCCCCTGTTTCACTTTGTTTTTCATTTTAAGTTCCGTAAGAGTTGTGATCTGGGTCTCTCATATCAGAGAGACCCTTGGATGTTTCACCTTCTGCTTCTGACTCACTTCACTAAGCATGATGTTCTCAAGTTTCTTCCATTTTCCCGTAAAAGCCTCCACGCTGTTGGATTTTATAGATGCATAGTATTCCATTGTGTATAAATACCACAGTTTGTGTATCCCCTGGTCTGTTGATGGGTATTTTGGTGACTTCCATATTTTAGCTATTGTTAGTTGTGCTACTATGAACATGGGTACGCATATATCTCTGTTATGTGTTGTTTTGGCCTCTTTGGATATATTCCCAGGAGGGGTGTTGCTGGATCGAAGGGGATATTTATTTTTTCAGTCTTTTGAGAGTTCTCCATATTGCTTTCCAAAGTGGTTGTACGAATTTACATTCCCACCAGCAGTGCAGGAGGGTTCCTTTCCCCCCACAGCCTCGCCAGCATTGATTGCTATTTGATTTGTTGATATAAGCCATTCTCTCTGGAGTGAGATGGTATCTTAGCCTTGTTTTGATTTGCATCTCTCTTATGGCTAGGGATGTTGAACATCTTTTCATGTATCTATTGGCCATTTGAACTTCTTCGTGAGTGAACTGCCTCTTCATTTCTTTTGCCCACTTTTCAATAAGGTCCTTTATTTTGATTGGCTTGCTTTTCTTCAGCTACCTGTATATTCTACTTATGAGCTTCCTATTCGAGTTTTTGGTGGTGAATATTTTTTCCCAGTCTGTTGGTTCTCTTTTTACATTGCTGATAGTTTCCTTTGCTGTATAGAAGCTTTTTGATTTGACAAAGTCCCATTTGTTAATAATGAGGATAATTTCTTTTGCTCTTGGTGTCTTGTCAAGAAAGTCTTTGCCTACCCCTATGTCTTTTAGATATTTGCCTAATTTGTCTGCTGTGAGGTTCAGTGTTTTGCTTTTAATGTCTAAGTTTTTGATCCACTTTGATTTTATTTTGGTACATAGTGATAGGTGTGTGACTAGATTCATTCTTCTGCATGTGGATGTCCAGTTTTCCCAGCACCATTTTTTGAACAGGCTGTCCTGTTTCCATTGCATGCATTTGGCCCCTTTGTCAAAGATTAAGTAATTGAGGGTATTTGGGTTTGTCTCTGCGTCTTCAATTCTGTTCCACTGGTTTATCTGTCTATTATTATGTCAGTAGTAAATTGTTTTTACAACTATTGCTTTATAGTACAGCCTGATGTCTGGAACTGTAATGCCTCCTGCCTTGGTCTTGTTGCTCAGAATTGCTTTGGCTATTCTTGGTCTCTTTTGGTTCCATATGAATTTAAGAATTGTTGTTTCAAGTTCTTTGAAGAAACTGGTAGCTACTTTGGTCGGAATTGCATTGAATCTATATATCAGTTTAGGTAGTATAGTCATTTTGACTATATTTATTTTGCCTATCCAAGAGCAGGGGATGCCTTTCCATTTTCTAGTGTCTCCTATAGCTTCTTTCTTCAATGTAATGTAGTTTTCTTTATATATGTCCTTCACTTCCTTGGTTAGGTATACTCCTAGGTATTTAATTTTTTGCTGAGCTATTTAGACGATTTTTTTTCTGAGTTCTTGCTCAATACGTTCATTGTTAGAGAAAAGCTATTGATATTTTTAATGTTAATTTTGTAGCCTGTGACTTGGCTAAATTTTTAAAATTATTTCTGGGAATATCATAGTGGAGTTTTTAGGATCATCCATGTAGATAATCATTTCATCTGCAAATAAGGAGAGTTTGATCTCCTCCTTTCCAATGCAGATTCCCTTTATTTCATTTTCTTGTCTGATTGCTATGGCCAGTGTTTCAAGGACTTTGTTGAATAAGAATGGTGAAAGTGGGCAGCCTTGTCTTGTGCCTGATTTGAGGGGGAACAGTTTCAACTTTTCTCCATTTACTATGATATTTGCAGTAGGCTTAGAATATATGGCTTCTGTGAGTTTTAGGTAGGGCCCTTCTATACCTATTTTTCTCAGTGTTTTTATCATGAAGGGGTGCTGGATTCTGTCAAAGGCTTTTTCTGCATCAATAGAGATGATCATGTGGTTTTTGTTACTGCTTTTGTTGATATGGTGTATTACATTGATACACGTAAGTTGAACCAACCTTGCATCTCAGAGATGAAGCCCACTTGATCATGGTGTACGATCTTTCTGATTACTTGTTGGATTCTGTTTGCCAGAATCTTATTGAGAATTTTTGCATCTATGTTCATTAAGGATATTGGTCTATGATTTTCCTTCCTAGTTAAATTTGTCTAGTTTTGGGACTAGTGTGATGCTAGCCTAAAGAAATGAGTTTGGTAGTATTCCTTCACTTTCTGCTTTATGAAATAGCTTGAGGAGGATTGGAGTTAGTTTTTCCGTAAAGTACTGAAAAAATTCTGCTTTGAATCCATCTGGGCCTGGACTTTTATTTGTAGGTAGAGCTTTTGTTACTGCTTCAATTTCTGTGTGCATAATGGGGTTGTTCAAGATTTTTTAAAAAAATCTTCCTCATTTAATTTTGGTACTTTATATGTGTCTAGGAAGTCATCCATTTCTTCACAGTTCTCAAATTTGTTAGAATATAGGTGCTCACAGTAGTTTCTTATAGTATTCTGAATTTCTGCAGAGTCTGTTGTAATTTTGCCCTTTTCATTTCTAAATGTGCTAATCTGTGCCTTCTCTTTCCTTTTCTTGATGAGGTTAGCAAGACCTTTGTCAATTTTGTTAATTCTTTCAAAGAACCAGCTCTTTGACTCATTAATCTTTTTATTGTCTTTTTAATTTCAATCTCATTTATTTCAGATCTGATCTTTATAATTTCTTGTCTTCTACTGCTATTTGGGTTAAGTTGTTCTTGTTTCTCTAGGCCCTTAAGGTGTATCATTAACGAATTTATTTGTGACTGTTCTGTTCTGTTGATGTGTGCATTTATGGCTATAATTTTCCTCTAAGGACTGCTTTCATTGTATCTCACAGATTTTGATATGATGTACTTCCATCATCATTTAACTCTATGAAGTTTTTGATTTCCTCTCTGATTTCTTCCATGATCCATTGTTTGGTCAGTAGTAAGTTGTTAGGTCTCCATGTATTTGTGTATTTTCTTCTGTTCCTGCTGTTAAGTTCCAGTCTTATGCCACTATGGTTTGAGAGTATGCAGGGAATTTTTTCTATCCCTTTGTATTTGTTTAAGGATGACTTGTGTCCTAGGACATGATCTATTTTAGAAAATATTCCATGTGCTGCTGGGAGGAACGTGTAGTCAGTTGATCTTGGATGGAAAACTCTGTAAATGTCTGTTATGTCTAGGTTTTCTATAGTATCTTTCAGCAGTTGTATATCTCTGTGGATTTTTTGTCTGGTTGATCTATCCATTTGTGAGAGTGGGGTATTAAACTCCCCTACTATAATTGTATTGGGGCCTATGTATCCTTTCAGGTCTTGTAATTTTTGGTGTACATAATTGGGTGCTCTAGAGTTGGGGGTGTATATATTGATAATTGTGATTTCTTCCTGTTCTAGTGTTCCTTTAACCAGTATGTAGTGGCCATCTTTGTCTCTTTCGCCTGTTTTCTTTTGAAATCTAATGAGTCTGAGATTAATATAGCTACCCCTGCTTGTTTTCTGGGTCCTGTTGCATGAAATACTGCATTCCAACCTTTTATTTTCAGTCTGAGTTTCCTTGTGGGTAAAGTGTGTCTCTTGTAGGCAGCAAATTGTGGTTTTCTGTTTTTTGATCCAGTCAGCTAGTCTTATGTTTTTTGATAGGTGAGTTGAGGTCATTCACATTTAGGGTAATTATTGAGGTATGTCTGGTGTGTCCTGCCATAGTTTTAGTTTTTCCATGTTGTTTACGGGCTTTACTTTTTTCTCCACTCATTCTCCTCTAGTGTTTGTCTTTTTTTTTCTCTGGGGTCACTTGTGCCGTTGGCCTCTCTTTCGCTATCCAAGTTTCCTTCGAATATTCTCTGCAGTGATGGCTTAGTGGCTGCAAGTTTCTTTAAGCTTTCTATATCATGGAAAATTTTAATTTCTCCATCTAGTTTAAGAGATAGTTTTGCTGGCTATAGTAGTCTTGGTTGGAATTTGTGTTCTTTTAGTGTTTGAATGATATTGCTCCATGATCTGGCTTTTAGAGTCTGGGTTGAGAAGTCTGCAGTTATCCTGATAGGCTTACCATTGTAGGTCACCTTCTGCTTTTCTCTTGCTGCTTTCAGTATTCTCTCTTGTGTTGAGTTTCTAGTACTTTAGTTATGATGTGTCGTGATGAGGCTTTTTTCTGATCCATATTGTTTGGTGTTCTATAAGCCTGTAGTAGCTCAATGTTCATTCCTCTTAGATTTGGGAAATTTTCTTCCATAATTTCCTTGAATATGACTTTTGAGCCTTTTGTTTCATCCTCGGTCTTGTCTTGGACTCCCATAATTCTCAGGTTGTTTCTCTTTGAGTCTATCAGTCATTGTCATGATTCACTTCCTTCTTTTTTTTACTTTGTGTTCTTTATGGTCTTTCTGTTCCCACTCCGTCATTTTGTCTTCTAAGTCTGATAAATATATTTTGAAATTGTTCGATATCATTGCTTATTGTGATCTGTGTTTTTTTCCCTTCCTGGATATTTTTTTTTTTTATGTCTCTGTTGTGTTCTTCTCTCATTTCATGTATTGCCTTCTTTATCTTCTGGTTCATTTCTTCTTTGATCTCCTCTACTTCCTTCTCAAAGCTTGCTTTTAGCTTAGCTAGGTCTTGGTGTAGCTCTTGCTCTGTGACTTTCATTTCTTGCATTAATTTCTGTTTTAATTCCTGCTTTAATTCTATGTATTTCTGCCCCCAGAAGTTATCGTAATTTTTGTCATTTTCATCTTTAGATTCTGCATTTTCATGATTTCTAGTATGCTCTTCTGGTATGTCAAGACTTTTTGAAGGAGATTTATTTCCATGTTTCCTCATGGTTCTGTTGTCTTTGGTTGTCTCTGGTTGTCTGTCCCTGGGTTTTCCCTAGGGACTCACCCTGGCACGGCTCTGCCCGAGGCAGCAAGATCATAGCCTCTGTGCTGACCACCTCTGAAAGGAGCGGGGGAGATGGCAGTGAATCCCCCTAGGTCTAGTCCAACACGGCTCTACCCGGTACTGGCAAAGCCCAGTCTCCGTGCGGGCCTCAGCTGTGAGGGGTGGCAGGGAAGGTGGCGGGGAGTTCCACCAGGCTATTCCAGAGAGGCTCTGCCTGGTGTTCAGGAAGCCGTGTCCGTGTGGCCTCTGTTCTGAGGAGCAGCCGGAAGGATGGCAAGGAGACCTACTGCCGAGCCCAGGATCCACCGTAGGTCTCTGCTGCGAGGGGCGGCGGGGAAGATGTCCGGAAGTCCTACCATCCCCCTGCGGAGTATCCCTGCCCGGCACTAGCCTAGCCCAGGTTGCGCGGTAGGACCCTGAGGCGAGGAGTGACGGGGGAGATATCCAGGAGGCCTATCAGGCTCCTCTGGAGTGGGGCAGTGCTTGTTGCTCCCTGAGCCCAGCTTCTGCCGCAGGCTCCTGAGGCGAGGGGCGGGGGACAAAATGTCCCAGAATCCTACCCGCCTCTTTGGGAGCAGCCCTGCCTGGTGCTAGCCAAGCCCAGGCTCAGCCATGGGTCTCTTAGGCGAGTGGCAGCGAGGAAAATGTCAGTGTGTTCTACCTGCCTCCTCCGAAGCAGCCCTGCCTCTCAACAGTATTTTTTTCACAAATGGACGTTGGATATTGTTAAATGCTTTTTTTTTGTGCCTATTGAGATGATCATATGATTTTTGTTCTCACTTTTGTTTATGTGGTGTGTAACATTTATTAATTTACGTATGCCAAATCATCCATCCGTGGAATGAAGCCAGTTTGGTCATGTGCATGATCATTTTGATGATTTGTTGCATTTCATTTATTTTCCATCTATATTCATTTTTGAAATTGACCTATAATTTTCTTGTATTGTTACATTTTTATCTGGTTTTGTTATCAGGATACAAGCTAGTTTCCAGGAGTGAGTTTAGCAATGTTCTTTCTCTTTCATGGAACAGTTTCAGTAGAATTGGTGTTAGATCTTCCCTGAAGTTTTGGTATAATTCTGCAGTAAATCTGTCTGGTTCTGAGCTTTTCTTTATTGCTAAGTTTTAAATTATTACCTCACTTTCATTACTGGTTATTGGTCTCTTCAGGATTTTATATCCTCTTGGCTCAATTTTGATAATTCATTGTGGCTAAGAATTTATTTCTTCTAGTACCTATAGTTTATTTTAATATGTTTATAAAATAGTGTCTTATAATCCTCAAAATTTCAGCTGTGTCTATTGTGATTTCATCCCCCCCCCCCCCCCCCCCCGTTTCTTTCTTAGGCAGGGTCTCACTCTGTAGTCCTGGCTGGTCCTGAACTCATCATGTATCCCATCCTGGCCTGGCCTCAGCTTCCCAAGTGCTGGGTTTACAGGCATGCATCACCGTGCCTGGCTTATGTGCTGCCGGGTAATTAAATTTAGGGCCTGTGCTTTCTAGGCAAGAACTTCAACTGCTCAGCTATACTCCCAACCTCTTATCTTTTCCATTTCTAATTGTGTATATATCTATATCTATATCTATATATCTCTATCTATTTATCTATCTATCTATCTATATATGTGGTTCTTTGCTTTGGTGAAATTGCCTAGGGATTTATCAGTCTTATTTATCTCTTTGAAAAATCAACTCTGGTTTGTGAAACTTTTATATGTATTTTTAGTCTCTCGATTTTCTCTTTGATCTTTGTAATTTCTTTGCTTCTATTGACTTTCTGTTAGTATTGTTCTTATTTCTCTAGAACATTGAAGTGTATTATTAGATTATTTATTTTGAGATTGCTGTCTTTTTTTAGTGTGTGCATTCATAGCTATCGACTTCCCTCTTAGTACTAATTTATAATGTCCTGTTGGTTCTGGCATGATGTGCTTTTGTCCTTTGACTATAAAAACTTTTAAATATCTTCCCTCGTGTCTTCTGTTCAGTAATCTCTATGTATCAATGTTGCTATTTTGTAGTTTCTTCTGTTGTTTATTTCTAGTTTCAGTCCACTGTGATCTGGAATTATGCAAAGGATCATTTCAATTTCTTTATATTTACTTAAGACTGCCATATGGCCTATTGGTCTATTTTGGAAGAAGTTTCAAGGGCTGCCGAGTAAAAGGGGTATTGTGTTCATATTAGATGAAATATTTGATTGCTATCACTTAATTGCATTAATTTCATGTTAGGATTTAGCTCTATTTTTTGTGATTTCTTTTTAATCTAGCTGATCTGTCTGTTTGTGAGACTGATGTATTGAAGTCACCTGTGATTGATTGGGATGTATTATTTCATGTCCAGTAATCTTCATTTTATAAACTTTATGTGCCAGCATTGGGTGCATATATATTTTTAATTGTGAACTTTTCCGGGGGAAATTATTTTCTTCATCAGTATGGAAAGTCCAGATTTGTCTCTTCTGATTAGTTTTGGCTTGACATCTGCTCTATCTGGTAGTAATATACCTACTTCTGCTTGCTTTTGGCTTCGAGTTGCTTGGAGTGTTGCTTTCTGTACTTTAATCTTTAGTCCATGCGTTTCTTTGTAGATAAGGTATAATTTTTGCAAGTAATGAATGTTGGGTTTTATTTTTTGATCCAATCTGCCATCTGTGTCTTATGATTGAAGAGTTAAGACCATTAATGTTAATATATTTCAAGATCTTTATTAAATTCTGAAATTGCCTTAGTTCATTTTTTTTTCTTTTTTCTTTAACCAATGGCCCTTTTTGATGTATTTTTTTTCTATAGATTCTTTGGTGATGCTAAATTCTCTGTCTCTCTCTAGAATGTCCTTTAATTTTTTTCTGCAACACTGGGATTCTGGTCATAAATTTTTTAGAGTTTAATTGTCATGGAGAATCTTTAACTTTATGTTAATTTTGAGTCATTATTTGGTGGAAATAACAGCCTGAGTTGACACTTGCTTTCTTTATAGCTCTCTTGGTCGTTAAGATTTGTGTCGAGAAATTGCACTTATTCTGGTAGACTTGCCTTTGTAGGTTAATTTCTATTTTTCTCTTATAGCTTATTTTAATATTTGCTCTTTATGATGAATCTTTGCGATTTTGACTATAATGTGTCACGGAGAGACTCTTGTGGTTAGGGTTATTTGCCTTTTCTGCACTGTCTTAGTTACTTTCTCATTGCTGTGACAGAATATTCAATATTCACAGTCCAAGGGAGGAAAGATTTACTTAGTTCACAGTTTCAGAAGGTCTCACAACAGTCCATTCATGGGAATCTGACAATAGTGGAAGCACATGGAAAAGGCTGGAGAGCTTCTCGTTCTGCAGACAGAAAGCCAAGTGAAATAACAGCAATCTGATATCTGGAGACTGGGGAAAGGGTAGATCTTTCCAAGAAGAGGCTGTAACAATATTTCTTCTTCCTTCCTTTAATTACTTCAAGCTGCCAGTTGGGCTGCCCACACCCAGGTTCAGTACCCCCATTCACTTTTTAGCCTACAAGCCAACAACACACACCTGAAATTCCTGCCCCTGGGAGTCCTCCAGTCTCAAAGGTTCACTCAGTTTCTCCAGATCAAGCCCTCCCTGCCTCCCCCCATTTCCAACCAGGCCTCACTTTCTAGTAGAGCACAGCTCCATAGATAATCCACTGCATCCAAATACATGTGGCTTTTGGGAGACACTCCAAATCCAAACCATAGCATTTCTCCCCTGGACCCCCAGCAGACTCATGTCTAACTTCTTATGTACAATGCACTCTTGCCAACTGTTGTAAATGGACTGTGCTAGACCTTCTGAAACTGTGGATTAAATCTTTCCTTTCCTAAATTGTGGATGTTGGGTATTTTGTCACAGCAACAAGTAAGTTACTAAACATACTCCAAAATCAATTATTTTTCCTACATTTGACATTTTTTCTGCTTTAGTTCTAGTGAATATTTTTTTAAAATATTTTTTCTATTGTCTTACAGTTTTTTTTTTCTCTCATAATTCTGAGACGGGTTTTTTTTTTTTTAATCATCCAGCATTCAGTAGCTGTGTGTGTGTGTGTGTGTGTGTGTGTGTGTGTGTGTGTACACTGGGAATTTGTCTCAGAGACTTTACTACTGAGGTAATATCTGCTCTTTTTTCAAAAGTATTTCATTTCAAGGTAGGGTCTTACCAAGTGGCTAAGTTGCGCAGGCTGGTCTCCAAACTTGTGACCCTCTTTCTTCTTCCCAAAGTTCTGGGATTATAAGCCTGTGCCGCCACACCCAGCTCAGTACCAGTTGTATCCAGCTGGCTTGTTGTCTTGTTTTTAAGGTGTCATTGAGCACATGTTCTACATCAACTGTTTACAAATTCTGACACTGTCCTCATAATGCTTCAGCTGACTTCCCATACTTTTGAATTTTTCATAGTCTAAATTTCAGCTTTTTGGCCCCCAAATTTCTACTCTAGCAAAATGATCATTCTTGTCTTGCAGTGCCTTTAAAAAAAAGTCAATCAGCTTTTTGTTTGCTTTCTATAAACCTACTAAACTTTGTAATCAACTTAATACTGGTATGTGTTTATTAAGTTCCTCATTAAGGTCATTAAACATTTTTAAAATTTATTTAAATAGTCTTTGAGATGATCAAATTTTTGGATTGTGTTTTTTAATTCTTTTTTTAATAAGCTCCTCTTTTTCAGAGCCTGTCAAATCAGCTTTGGGGAAGTTGGCAGTTTTGTGGGTGTCTTATTGCCTTCTTTCCTTGTGACTCTGTTGTTTAGGACTGCAGATCAGGTAGGGTAGAAAAATCTCTCTAGTGTCAAGATTTAATTAGTTTTTTGTTCCTTTAGTGTTTGTTGGATTTTGGTTATATCTTGAAACTTGTGCTTCTCTTTCACCTACTCAGTTGTTAAGTTTGAAGATCTTAGTGTTGAACTTTCTGCTGGGTACTTGATCCTCTATACCTTTTAGTGACAGAAAAATGGATCATCATCGCGTCAGTGGCCCAAAGACAAGCCTGCTATTGGCATATAGTTAAAACCAATTAAGATAAAACATTATGCTACCATTAACAGCGGGAAATTGATGATCAATAATATAAGACAAAGCAATTATTGACATAACAAATTAAATGTTACCGTTATTCTACTCTTAGTATTAGAAAGGCAATTTATAATAGTAATATAGATACTTAGGCAAGCCAAATATTGACTTATCAAAAACTCTACTAAAAACAAGACTATACCATCATTAAGAATAGAAATCTACATTAATGTCTCAGATGTCTCTAAATAGAAAAAGTATTAATGCTTAATAGGTTAAATCAGGTAGCTATAAATTATTAATATTTAATAGTAATAGAATGGTGTGGGAAGAGAAAGGAAGAGCTGAGACAAAGTTAGTTTTGGAGAGAAGAAAAGAAGGAAAAGAAAGATGAAAACAAGAGATAGAGAAAAGGTGAGGAAAAGAAACAATTGAAGACTAGGAGAAAAAAGAATTAGGTAAAATTAACAAGAGAAAGCAATGAAAAAGTAGAAAGAATAATGCAGTAGTCTGTAAAAAAGCTATTTAAAAAGGCAAAAGGAACACATTGTAATAATAAAAAAGAAAGCAAAAATGCACAAATCAAAAATAAAGTAAAAGAACAGTTGAGATGAATCCAAAAATCTTGTGTTATTTGGGCATGTAATCTCTTTCCAAGTCCTGTGGTATTAGTATCTATCAGATATGGGGCGGGTGGGGGGGGGTGCAAATCACACTGTGGGCTACTGTGGTTGTCTATGCACTCTTTGCTGCATGTACTGTGAAGATCTGCCTCCACCCTTCCTATAGCAGAATCTGCAGGATGAGCTTCTTTTCTGAGGGCCTTCACTCCAGTGGCTAAGCTGGAGGGAGGGAGCCAAAAGATCCCTGTGGTTTGCCCTGGATGTAGGTAGCAGGGGTACAAGCAGTCCAGTGGGCTCAAACACAGCACTTTCACTACAAGCCCCCTTGGCAGATCATTGCTCATGACTGTCCTAGCTTCTCTCACCCGTGAGCAGAGCCACTCTTCCTTCCATGCTCTGCTCTCGCTGCTGCACAGACTATTCAGGGCCTGCTGTGCCTCTCCATGACTGTCTGACAGCTTCCTTCTAGTCACTGGTTTAGGGTGCCTAGGGGTTCCTGGAATGTGTTCTGCTTGTGATGTGTCACTCCCAAACCAGTTCAAACTAAGAAACTTCCCCAAATGGCTCCTGTTGTATAACTCCGTAATTTGGTGCTGATGAGAATTGTTTCTCTTAAACTGGTCTGCCAGCTAAAGGATTCCTTTTCATGGTGGAAGCCCACAGTGCATTTGCAGCTTGCAGACCCTGCAGGCTTCTCCTGGAGAGTTCTGTAGCTCCTGGGATTATCTTGTTTCTGCAGCGCCAGCCTGCTCATGGGGAAATGGGGATGGCTTCCCACCTTCTGTATTCTCCTCGCTATTGTCTTCAGTTTCTGCAGCTTCCCTCTGGTTTCTAACTTCTTAATTCCTGCAGCTCTTAGATTTCTTTCTCTTGTTATGTTGTTCAGATAGGTTATTTTATGAAACTATACCTCTACATTTTTGATGTGGCTATGAGGAGCTGTTAACCAAGGGAGCATAGTTCACAGCCATGTGTCCCTCTCTCTTTTCACTATTTTTATGCACGATTTCTAATGACTAATGCCATTGGTTACTATTTCCATAGAACAATACTAGATGTATCATCTTTGAGCTAAAATATTTAAATTTGTGTAATGTTACCTGTCTTAGTTACTTTTTCATTTCTGGGAGAAAATATTTGACATCTTCAACTTAAAAGAGAAAACATTTATTTTAGCTCACAGTTTCAGAAGGTCTCAGTTCATTTATGGGAAGCTGGCAGGGGTAGAAACACAGGGCAGGGCCAGAGCTGAAGAAAGAGCTACTCATGGCTCGGCAGAGCAAACCCCAGTCTTGGAGGAAGGGTGAAATTAGCATAAACCCCTCCAGGTCAAGCCCCAAGCATCTGCCCCATGCAGCAAGGCCCCACTCCCAATAGTACATAGTTTCTCTATATACATGAGGCTTTGGGGGGACATTCCAGATCCAAACCACATAATTAACAAAGACTTTAAAATATGTTCACTAAAAACCCTGAGTATATGTTTTTAAAAGAAAATGGAGTTAAAATATTTTCTAAGGGGGCACACTATGTTTTTGTTATACAGGCATTGGTTAGCACACACTTTTTCAGTGATATCTTCCCTGTTACCTGTATAAAATTATTTTAATGATTGATCAAGTTGACTTCAATCCCGGGGCGAAAAGATGGCTCAGCATATGTAAATCAATTAATGTAACACACCACATAAATAAAAACAAGAACAAAAATCACATGATCATCTCAAACAGGAGCAGAAAAGGCCTTTGACAAAACCCAACATCTGATTATGATAAAAACCTCGAGGAAAATAGTTATAGAAGGACCTTACCTCAAACTGATAGAAGTCATTTACACCAAAACTACTGCCAGTACACTAAATGGGGAAAATTGAAAGTATTTTCCTTTAAATCAGGAACACAATAAGACTGTCCACTCTCACCACTCCTGTTCAACATAGTACTCAAAACCCTAGCCCAAGCAATTATTCAAGAGAATGAAATAAAGAGAAGTATTGGAAAGAAAGAAATTAAATAATCCTTACTTGCAGATGACATGATTCTATACATAGAAGACCCCCAAACTCCACCAAGAAACTCTTAGAGCTAATAAATACAGCCAAAATATTACAAAAGTAATAAAAAATTAATAGCACTCCTCCACACTAACACTGAGCTCATTGACAAAGAGCAGAGAAGAATAATCTTATTCTCAATAGCTCCTCACAAAATTAAATATCTAGGGGTATACCTAACAAAAAAAGTGAAGGACCTCTACAATGAGAACTATATTGTGCTGAAAAAAGAAACTGAAGTGGACATTAGAAAGTGGAAATACATCCTGTGTTCCTGGGTAGGTAGAATTAAGATTGTCAAAATGGTTATCCTGCCAGAACTGATGTACAGACTCAGTTTAATTCCAATCAAAATATCAGCAACATTTTTCACAGAACTTGAAAGAATAATCTAAAAATTCATATGGAATAATAAGAGAATGAAAATACCTAAAGCAATCCTGAGTAACAAGACAAAAGCAGGCATCCTTGTGATTCCAGACATCACACAGCAGTAGTGATAAGAAAACGTATGGTATGGGCAAAAAACCAGGCAGGTTGGCCAATGGATGAGGACTGAGGATGCCGAGATAACCTCATGTACCTTCATCTATCTGATCTTTGACAAAGGGGCCAAAAATAGACACTACAAAAAGGATATTCTCTTCAGTAGATGCTGCTGAGAGAACTGGCTATCCAGACACAAGAGAATGAATCTAGACACACACTTATCGCCATGTATCAAAATCAAGTCAAAGTGGATCAAAAACCTAGATATTAAAACAGAAACATTAAACCTCCTAGAGGACAAAATAGGTAAAACTCTTGAAGATATAGGTGTGGGCAAAGACTTTCTAAATAGGACACCTGATGCAAAAGAAATAGCTCTTAGAATCAACAAGTGGAATTACATCAAATTAAAAAGCTCTGTGCAGCAAAGAAAACAAGAGAATTGTCAAATTGGGAAAAAATGTTCAACACCTACACCTCAGACAGGAGGCTAGCAATGAGAATGTTCAAGGAACTGAAGAAAAATAGACCCCTCCAAATCAAAGACCCGATTACAAAATGGGCATCGGAAATCAGTAAGAAGTTCTCAGATGAATATGTTCAGATGACCAGCAGGAACATGAGAGTCAACATCCTTAGCTTTTAGAGAAATGCAAATCAAAACAAGATGGAAACAAAAGAAGATTCTCACCAGAATTTATTACCTTTTCTCTAATTTCACAGTCTATATCAAATTTCTACATTAAATGAACTTGAGTTTATTTCATAGAAATATATGACACATAAATCAATAGATATAATTGTAAACTTAGTAATTTCAGAATTTTTAAAACTTTCAAAAATTACTTACTCACATTTTACTAATTGCTAACATTTTTCCAGGTTTGGTTTATCATTTCATATACCTATCCATCTATAAATTCATGCATACCTATTTTTAAAAGATTTGATGCCAGTTACTCATGTTGAATATAATTATGTTTTGCAAACTAATATACTATTAAAAATAATAATTATGGGGAAAGTTTCACAGATTTCATGAGACAGCTGGTACTGTTTTAGAATGATACCAATCAAATGATTCAAATAGCAATCTGTTTTTTGGTTATACATTCCCTTTAGATGTTCCCTTTCCTCCACGTTTTTTGTTGCTGCTTGTCTCTTTGTCTCCCTCCCTCAAAGATTCCTTCAGGTATTTTCTGCAAGGCTGTGCTAGTGGTCGCAAATTTCATTAGAGATTTTGGTTATGAAAAATTTATACTTCCCCTTCAATTTTTAGGGATAATTTTGCTGGATATAGCAACCTTGGTTGACACTTGCTGTCTTTTAAAGCTTGAAATATTTTGCTGCAGTGTCTCCTGGCCTTTAAAGTTTGCATTGAGAAATCTGTGGTAATTCGAATAGGCTTGCCTTGATAGAATAATATCTATTTTTATCTTGCTGCTTTTACTCTTCTCTATGTTATATTTATGAGGTTTTGATTACAATATGTCATAAAGTCTCCTTGCTGGTTGAGGTTACTTGGTGTTCTTTAAGCTTCTTGTACTTGAAAATTAATTTCCTTTCCTAGACTTAAGAAGTTTTTTGCATAATTTCAGTGAATAAATTGTTTATACTTTCAGTGCCATCTTCTGCTCTTTCTCCCACACCCATAGTCCTGAGCTTGGTTCTCTTTAAGTCATCCATCAGCTGTTGTATCCAGCTACTTTGCTCCCTTCTAATTTTGGAGTTGTATCTAAATATAACCATTTGTTTCCTCAGCCTTGTTTTCAAGATCTGAAATTCTGTCCTCACAATGTTCGAGTAAACTTCCCCTGCTTTCAAATATATTTTTCATGGCCTGAATTTTAGTTAGATTTCTTTTCAAAATTTCCACTTCTCTATCAAAATGTTACTTCATATCTTGCATTTCCTTATTTATCTCAGCCAACTTTTTACTTGTGTCTTCTGTATGCTCAGTAATCTTTGTATCCATTAAGACCACCATTTGTTTAGTAAGTTCCTCTTTAAGAATAACTTGTTTGAACTGGTTTTTCAACTCGTTTGTTTTTTGACTTTCTTCCCTATGAGTTGCATTATTTCATGGCCTGTGACAGTTTCTGGGGTTGCTGGCATCTCTGTTTGCTTCCTGTTATCGTGTCTACTTTCCATGTTTCTGTTGTTGAGGGACTTCACTTTAAGCCAAGAGGTTTCTTTGAATGCCTGGGAGGGTGTGTGTTGGGGAGATGAAATTCCTCTGAGTTCTGTGCTGGGAGTAGGCAGTGAGGGAGAACCTAAGAGTCCGATGGCCTCTGAGGTGTTTTGGTCATACCCAGGCCTCTCAGCAAAGCTCTTTCCTGCCTGTCATGGCTTCTGTCTCTCGAGGGTGAGGCTGCCAGGCACTACATCTGATATAGGCTCCAGGTGGCCTTTTATAAGGGGAGCTCACATTGTGTTTGTAGTATGCACTATCCACAGGCTCCTTTTTTTCTGGAGGCTGAGGCTACCTCCTGCTGTCAATTTCCACTTCTGGATTTGTGCATACTTAGGTCTGAGCTTGTGGGCTTTGGGCTTTCCTTCATCTGTGGATACTGGCAACTCACGTAGGCTCTCAGTCATCCTGTAGCTGCTTCCTGGGATGCTGTTTTTCTCCACTTTCCTTGCCTTAGGGATGTCTGACCTTCCCTTGGCCTCCTTTCAGTTGTTGGGATGCTCCTTCCTCTCCCAACTTGGTCAGAAATTCTGGACTCCCCGTTGGCTTCCCCCCATCTGCAGATGGTAGTGGCTCCCAGCCATTCACAGTTGGCCTGGGGTGGCTTCTTGGGATGCTCTTTACTTCCACTTCTGATGTGTTTTCGGGGTTTCTGACATTCTTGTGTCCTCCTTTCAATTGTGAGGTGTTCCTCCCTGTCCTAGCTGTATTGCACAGGTGGCTGTTGACTATATTCTCAACTCTTTAAGTGTGTCCATGTTACTCAGCCTCCATCTTGACAGGAAATCCTCTGTCCTCTTTTAAAAATGGTACTGGGAATTGAAGTGAAGACCTTCATATTGAACTACATTTCTACCCTTTAATTTTTTTCAGACAATCTTACCTTCCAGTTTCTTCCAAGATATAGAACTAACCAAAGTATTTCTCAACAAGGGAATGCATAAAGAAAATATGACATATGTACATGATAGAATAATGTCAGTCATAAAAAGAATGAAATTCTTTCACTGTGGCCTCCTGTATGCACCTGGAGTTATGTTGAGTGAAATAAACCAAATACTGAAAGACAAATAGCATTTGTTCTACCTCATGCATGTAGACACTACTCATTTATTTATCAGACATTAGGTAAACGTCTACTATATGTCAGAATTTTATTTTTTCTCTTAAGAGCATAAAGTTAAACAACAGGATTTTCCCTTCAAGAGGCTGACATCCTATTAAGGAGGAGAAATACATCAATCAAGAAGTATAATGAGTTGCTTAGAATTTGCACCTGGTGAACTGGTAGAGTTGATCCTGAGAACAGGGTTATCGGTTCATCTGGGCAGGATTTTTCTGAGGGAAACATGGGGACTTGGGGTCTGGGGATCATAGAAAGCTTTAGGTAAGATCTTGCATTTATCTAGTTAAAACTGGAATGATCTTTTAAAAATTGACTATTACAACAAAAAGAAACAAACATTTCACACATCATCAATGATAAAGCCTTTTGTGCTTCTCAGGGCACCTGGAGACATTTTATTCAACTGGTGCTTGTCTTGGCTTCCCCAGATTTATGTGTGAGTGCTAGTGAGGCCTGGGGTTGAAATGTCAGAGATAGTTTTATGAAACTCTGACCTATCAGGATAACGAAGCTTTACTGCCTTGGGACCTATGTAACAATTTAAAACCATGAAGAGATAGTTTGGTGGATTTGTGACATGGTGCTTGTTTTCTGACAGTTCAAGTGTGTCTCTATAGCAAGTCTGAGAGTCTCTGAGGGGCTGGCAGTCACCTGAAAGCCAAGAAAGCCAGAAAATTGTGTATTTTGTCTGCTAGATGTGTGATTATCATGACTTGTGAGACACCTCCTAGGGAGGAGGAAGGGCCTTTGAGGCCTTGCAGTGGCCGGGGATTTCTACTGTAAGCTGATTATTTGTCTGAGTCAGGAGACATGGGACACATGGGAACAAAGTACAGCCTTTTTTTTTTCCTTTGAATTTCAGATATGCTATTTCAAAATTTTGTAATCAGAATGATCTTCAACTATTACCAAATCCTCAAGTCCTATGATGATGGGATTTTACTCGCCTAGAGGAAGTGCTACCATCTGCTTATGGGCTACTCTTCATAAAGTCCAGCCTGCCAGCTGGCTACTGTATGTTGCTGTCTGGAGACAGACTCCTCTGTGAGCAGCAAGTGTTTATTGGAAGCAGTAAGATGATGTGAAATATAAGGATTGTGGGCTGTGTCCCCCACAACAGAGAGGTGCTTGTGTGCTGCCAGCGATATCCCTCTCTGCAGGGATTAATATGTTGACCAGCCCTCTAGAGGGACAGGACCTTCCCAGGGGGAGAACCTGGCTGATCCTTGAGTTTCTCTGAGGGGAGCCCCGGAAGGATCCTGTTGCCAGGAATGGAAGATAGCTGTTACCTTAGCAGCGGGAGTGTAGCATGCGTGCGTCTTTCCTGGTCCCCATGTGATCCTCACCGCGATGCTTAGGTGTTTTCTCCTGCACCCTGACTCAGGAAGGTAGAGACGGTTCACGTGGCCCCTATGTCCTCTTCAGGAAGCAAGTCTGGGCCCGCTTTGGGGTTGGCTCTGTCACTTTCCTGGCTGTCAACTGATGGGACCGCTTAAACTACAGGAAATTGCTCAGAAAAAAGTAGTATGATTCCTGATGTGGGCAAAGTGCTGGGTAAGTAGGAGTCAGTGTACTTTTTTTGAACCAGATGTTAAAATGCTTCTCAACGCAGGGCATGTGGACGAGGACGGACGTTTTCTCGTTTTTAGTGGCTGTGCTGCTGCTGGACAGTTCTCCACCCAGCACCAGGGTGATCGGAGGTGCTTCCCCCGCCCCTGCCTTTCTCATTTTGATTATTCTGTCTCTCTTCACATATTTAAACAGTAACTTGCGGATTGCTTCTGCGGATGTGCTGGTATGCGTTCAGGGGTAAATTGTGGGGCAGTGTGAAGTTTGGAGCCGACTTTGCGGTCAAGGATGACTGCTCAGCTCTGCCCTTTACCCTGATTTCTGCACCCAGGAGTCCCCTGCTTTGGGGATGCTCTTGCCTCTCCCCTTGGGCTTTCAGTCTGTTGACTAAAATTTTGGCTACTCCACAAAGTTTCGCTTAAAACATGCTCAAGTATTACAATTTTTAAGTAATCAGGGTGTGATCACAATAGATTTGTTAGTGGATGTAGTTTACAATTTGCAGTTTCTTCCATCACCGTGTCTCCATTCCTCCCCTTGGAGTTCGTATCTTTGAATGAGAACCATTCAGAGGGATGATCTAATTTGAACTTGTGTTTTATTTCATTAAGTTATTTTATTTTCCCTCTGAAGCGCAGTCTTTCATAAACATGCCATTGTTCTGCAGTAAGTAACTGTGACTTGAACACCTTGGCCTTTCCCACCCCAGGAGCACAAAGGGATTCCTGTTTCAGTCACTCTGCAGCCCACCTGCATAGGACAGCTTTCTGTGGAGTGCTTTTCCTGATATGTTTATGGAAATTCTCCTACACATTGCTTTTCAATTACCCATGTGGAGACTGGGTGAGAGTTCACAGGCGGTTCCTAAATGGAGCAGTTGCCACAGCTGTACAAACTGCAGCTCTGCAGTCCAGCTGCAGATTCCAGGGAAAGCTTTCTGCTGCCACGCTGAACCCCACTGCAGCTGCACGGGTGTGGGCGCCCCACCACCTTCACGGCTGGCATGGGGTAGCTCTCGTCTACTGGCACAGGGATGCTTTCTTGTCGTATGGTACAATGACAATAAAGGATTCTAAGATAGGCGTAGTTAACCTGAAAGCACAATGCATTAGATCACAGAAAACTCTCTTCTAAGCTACATGTGTGTTCTTGGCTGCAGCCAGAATTATTAGCTGGAATTAATCTTGTTGGACCTTGATGTTGCAGCTGCCTTGGACCCAAACAGGCTAAGACTTTGCTGCTCTAAGAACCTGCTCATATCTTGGCCAGTTTTGTTCCTGACAATGAAAATAGACTGTTTTACTGTTTTGGGGATTGGTGGGAAGGCTTATGCCCCAAAGTCTCTAAGTTGTGAGACACCTTTTAATCCATACACCTAGAGCTCAACCATTCTGCTGGAATGTCCCCAAGTGTTTTGTCATCTACTGCTACTTCACTGACCTCAAGGCCTTAGGTCTTTTGCTGAATTTGCCATACCAGACACCTTGCTTCCTTTGGCAAATTTTCTGTCATCTTTCCTTATGGCTTACTTATTTAGGATTTCTCCAATTAATCCGATACAGCTGTGTGTGTGTAAAATCTGACAACAGGATTTGCTCATTTTCTCAGGAGACTCTTCAGTTTCAAGCAATTTCAGTTTATTCCAACACATTGTGTGGCTGTAACAGGGACAGACGATAGCGGTCCTCTCATTTCCCCTAACTCGGATACACCTGAGTTTCGGCTCCAACCTAGCCAAGGCAACTGCATTTGCAGCCAGTTACAGGTCAAGTTTCCCACGCTGCATTTATGAACAGCTCCCGTCTCTCCCGTAGGACGTGCTAGGTCCTCTCAGCAGCTTTCTTTCTCATCCTGCGCTCTACGTGTCCAGCCTCTTGGTATCTTCGTTCTCACTACCTTACCTGCCAGGAGCTGCCCCCGAACTGCCTCACATTCATATTGTGTAGTGGTCTGGTCACTTTGGTGGTTAGCAGTCAGAGTGGGAGACTTTTCTGTCTCTTTCTGATGGCTTTCTTTTCCCCAGAGTCTCTCTCTCTTTCCCCCTCCTCTCCTTGACAGAAACATTCAGAAAATGATATATCAACTGTTTCAAACACTCAAGAAACTATTAATACTATGAATCCACCACACACATTGAACAAAGGATAACATTTGCCAACTCTGCTTCAGGTATTTAGTACAATATTGCATTTTCTGTCCAAATCTCCTATTTACTTCTTTCCAGCTATAACTCCCCAAGGCACCAGAAGTAGCCATTCATTTCTGATTTTTCTTATCACTGTTTCAGTGCGTTTTATATATATGTGTATACATATATTCACACCATTATGTAATTTGTGGATTCCAAAATTAAACAAATGACATACTTTTGTGTATAACATATTTCAACTTGTTTTTTATTCAAACCTAAGTTTTTCAGGTTTTTCTGTGATCATATATTACATATAATTAATTTGATTTTATGACTAATATAAAGATCCCGTTTTAGACTATACAGTAGTAATACATCTATTTCTCCATGGATAGGTCAAACAGCTTCTTTAAGTTCCTTCTTTTTCATTTCTCCAAATTCCCCTGATCACTTCTAAAAGCTTTCATTATTATTCCCTTATTCTGATTATTGATCTTATCTTATTTGGCTCTGGTATTGAAAGAAGTAAGTAAACACGTGAACTAAAATGTGTACATTAATGCACCTTAAGGACAAAAACATAGGATACAAAGTTATGAGTTCTACAAAGGTGACTGGAGATTTTCTAAGTTTTTTTTTTTTTTCTTATGTGGTCAGTAAAGATACTATATGTGACTGTGACCACAAGAGCATGGGGTTTAGGAGTAAGATAACTTGAACTTGAACTTCAGCTCCTTTTATTCTAGGAGTATGAATTACTCTCTAAGCCTCTAAAACACTCTCTAAGCCTCAAATTCCATATAAATAGCTTACAGAGTTATTCTGAGTGTTAAGTGAAATAATTCATGAAAAGTTGATAGGACACTGCCTGGCATGGGGCAGCATTCTGTTTGTTCTTGTTATGAATAATGGCTATTAGCTAAGTGAAAGGCACATATTTTTCCTCTTGAGGGTTTGACTTTTTTTGCCTTTTGGGGGAAGCTTGTATGTTCGCAGTTGCATTTTCAAGGATGGACGGGAAGGAAGAAAGCTCTTACAACCCTGCATTTATATGGAGCATCCACTCCATTCTGCTTCAAAGGCAAGATGGACTTTTGATGTGTTGAGAATCTATATTAACTCAAGGGAATTAATATAGAATTAATTGACGTCTTCTGAGAGCATTATTAATAATGGGATATAAGGATTGCCTTGAAATAGATTCTGTAGGAATGACTTGAATAATTCCATTACATTAAATACAATTTAAAATGATCTTTTCACAGCCTGGACTACAGAATGTGATCTTTTCATATGCGTGTTTTAACTTATGTGAATCCTCCATGACTTATTCAGCCATCTATTTAAACCTACCTCCAAGTGAAAAATTTTATTAAGAAATAAAAATGTATCTGTACAAATAAAGATAGTGGTCATCCATGTTGTACTTTGTGGCCTGAGAGATTTTAGTGACTCTGTCCTCAGTCATACAAAAACTACTTGTATTCTGCTTTTTGGAAGTATTACCCAGCTAGACACACCCAGACACTATTGAGAGAGACAGGATTTGTTCTTTGCTGGAAAAAATGGTCTGGCTAAGGGTATAATGGTAAGGTTAAAGGTAGAACCTGTTCAGTGTGGCTTATTCTTTCCAAATCTGAAATAATTAGTAAGTATTGGTTAGAGGTTGGCCCTTTCAATAGTTCTGCTGACACAAACCAGTTGCTGTGTTGATTACAGTCAGGGGTACACATAGGAGCACTCAGCACAGAGAACTCACCAAGAAGGTGACTCTAGTTGAGGAGCTGCGGAAGCATCTTAAAGCAGTGATGCACCTGTGGCTCAACTGAAGGGGCTGCATTTGTGAAGTCCCCAAATCTCTCAAAGGCAATGATGCAGTTATGCCTTGTTCGCATTATTCTTTGAATTCTATGAACTTCTTGAAAATTTCACTTCTTTTACAGGAACACCCATATGGGCTTTGGGAAATATTGCATGCACCTTTTAAGGTCTGACTCCTACTGTGAATTTTGTACTAATTTTCGAAGACTGCATGCATTGTTCCAAGTCTTCTTCTCCTGAATGTATACACTATCTGCAATAAAATCTAAGACAGCATTTTTTTTTTTTTTTGCTAAATAGCTAAGGATTTGTTAGTTGACTATATGTAGAACTATTAAGTAGGCAATATGAAGATGATTTTCATCAGCACATAAAAAAACAACATAAACAACTGGAAATCTGTTAAGTGAGAAGAATCTGAATGCCCTCACCTTTCCCCCATCCTCTTTGCCTCTCCACAAAAACCCATCTTCTTGTTTTCTTCTATTACTGTTTTTGCTTTGTTCTTTTACTTTTTTTTTTCTGGTTCAGTTTCCTCATATTAAGTCAAGCCATGCAATATTTCTGTGTCTGACTTATTTTGTTGAGCATGATGGTCTCTAGGTACACCTGTTTTCCTGCAAATAACTCAATTTATCCTTCTTTATTAGTTTTGGCAACATTGATACTGTCTATCCAAAACAGGGAATGTCTTTTCATTTTCTAATTTCCACTTAAAGTTCTTTTCTCAGAATACTATAATTTTCATTACAAAAATCCCTCTCTTTCTTAGTTTTAGGTTGAATCCTAGATATTTAATTTTCTTTAAGCTACTGTTTATAGACTTTTTTAAAGGGAGATTTTTCTGAAACAAACTTTATGTACATTTTCTGGAGAGAAATCTTTAAGTATTTTGCCAGTTAGTGGGAATTTGAACATCATACTACATCAGCAAAAAAGTGCAGAACCTAAAAATAGGATTCTAAGAATAGAACCAGAAAAAAGGGCAAGGAAGAAAGAAGAAATTTGTACAAAGATTTAAGTGTTCCCAGTATCATATTTCACAAATTTTTGTATTTTTTAAGGTTCATGAAATAATTATCATTTTTTTTTTACAGATACCTACATTTGTTTCATAATCTTCTCTGGCTATAAAACTGAGCACCGATGCTTGACCTAATGTAAGTGAGAAAATCAAATTAATGAAAAAAGTCTTTTTAATCTCTTTTCTGTTCTTGCTTTAAAAAATATTTAAATCATAAGTGGTTAGAAGCAGAAAAGGCTTTTTGTTTCTGTAAGCAAGTATCCTGACCTTGTTCTGAATTTGATATACAGCTGAAGTCTAGCATTACTGATTTAAATTCCCAGAGTTTCTCTTTGTGATACTGATATATACTCAATAAATCATTGCTATTTTGTTGATGAAAGCAGGTAATAAAAAAGTGTGGAGATGCATTTTTCCTCAGGCTGACCAGAAACAAAGAATTTCCTCTTCGAGTCATTATAGGAAGATTGCTATTTGTTGGTCTTATATGTTATTTTTGCATCTTATTATAATTTTATCCAAATACAATTGTTTTTAATCTTCAAATACAAGCAAATTGGAGAGAAGTAATGAGACACCATTTGGGATTATTGGCAACTTTAAATGTTCAAAAAACGAAATCACAAAAGCAAGAGAACAAAAGGCCGCATGCCAGCTGATTAGATGATTTAACCGGCAGTTGGTGCTGGCACCAAATTGTCAGCCAGTCTGGTAGAAAAATCTCAGCGTATGGTAATTCTGTCCTGTGTGGGGGAGATCTAAAATGCATCCTTTGTTATAACTTTGGTTCACAGATTTCCTGTATGAGTTTCTGATTGAAAGAAAAATATGAGAATATGTCATTGCAAGAATGCCAACAGTGGGACTTACATTTGGAAGATGTAGTGGCCACACTCCACAAGAACTTTTTCCTTTGCAGTTTGGGAGACAGTTGAACTCCAAGTCTTGTATTTTCAGAGTGTTTCATCCTGCCTGAAATTAACCACTGATGGTTTATGTGTTGAGGTTATAGAGAAAGATCCTGGAAAAGACTGGATTGGAAAAGCACTTGTGTTTATGGTAGAAGCCTGTGCAGTGCAGGGCACCATGTACACATCCTTCTCCAAACATTGAATGTGTGTGCCTATTTTTGGCATCACATTATAAATAGGGCTAATGCTTATTGTGGCACAGGGAAAAAAAAAAACTTTCAGTGAGATTAATACTCAGCTGTACCATGGAATACTTAAGGCTGCAGTATTTTTATAGATGATTTTAATTTGCTTGTGAAGTTCATTCATTTTCTTAGTATATGTAAGGAAGTATGGTCATGGGAAGCTGATTTCCTCTGACAATTTCCAGTATGCTAGTAGGAATTATTAGCCACATACACAATGTGGTTAATGAAATTCTTTGTTCCTTGTTTTATTTTTCATTTGTTAGTTTACACTTCCAGATTTTAAGAAGCAGGCTGTTTGTATGTTCAGTTCACACGAGAGTCCTCCTTCTATCAGGACAGAAAAAAGATCTTGTTTCCCTGTGGGCTTCAGTGAAGTTCTTCAAAGCTGAGCTGCACATGTATCAGCTTAAATCTGTTGACTTTTGTATATACTCCATCAGTGTTTAAAGGACAGGTTAAAAGTTAACCAAATTTTAAATTTGAGGCATTGGGCTTACTTCATAATATTGGCCAGCAAAACCATCTGTGTGTATTTTATGCACTGTAAAATATGAGCATTTTGTTTTATCAACGTATTTTTTTTTCAGAGAGTGCTAAGAACCTTTGCTGTGAAGGGGTTTTAAATTCTTTATTATAAGCTTTCAGGATTTGGAAAACTTGAATCTCTTCCCTACCACTCTGTGGAGTCATCCCGTACTACTTGATATAGTGGCCAGTAAATAAAACCTTACATTGTGGTAGGTATCAATAGGCAGAGCATTGGACCACCAAAGAGCAGAGATGTGTTTCAGGAGGGATGGTAAAGGCCAGATGGCTTTGCAGGATCTGCCAAGATGTTCAGAGGCCCCAGGGTAGCCGAGCCAAAAATGGATTATGATCTGCCTATAATGAGCAGCACTAGAGTGGGGAGTTCTGGTTATTTAGCAAAGGAGATGAGTCCGGATTAAGAAAAGTGGGATTCTCTAAATAGCTGCTTCCTTGTGCTGGCTGGACTGTATGCTTTTGCTTATTTGCGTAGTTGCTCATTGAGTGCATAGTTTCTGTTTGAACTGTGTTTGAAGTTCGCTAACTGCCCCTTTTCCTTCTGTACTTACTTACTATGTGTCTGGTAAGAGCTAGGTAGGTTCTGTGTTAGGGCTGGGCATACAACGGTGAGCAGGATGAGCCCTGCCCTCTTGGAACTTATGGTCTAATGGGGAAATAAAAAATGGTACAAATGGCTGTAATGATGCACAATGAGGCACATTAACCAGACAGAAGCATAGACGTCTGCAGGTGCTCACAGATTGGGAAATCTCGTGCAATCAGGAGGTCACAGAAGTTCTCTCTAAAAACAATATGCAGAGTGAGATCTTAAGTGTACAGAGTTTGCTAGCATAGTAGGGAAGTGTATGAAGTGGAGACAGGTGTGAGATGGAGACCTGGAAAGTCTGTTTCCTTTTCTCCCCTCCTACGCTACACAGCCTGGGGCAGGCATTGGAAAGAAGGGAGAGGGATTTGGTGGGTTCAGAAATTCCCATTGGAAATTTCCATAAAGCACATCATTGGAAGTGGGAGGGTGTCTCTGAGAATGCTTCACAGGGACAGGAATTGACAGACTCACAAAGGTTGAGAACTGGGATTAGATTAGGGTTCAGTTATTATCATAGTGTGGTGGGAGGAAAAGAAGAGAAGCAGGTGGAGACTCAATAGAATCTAGAATCAGCTGAAGCAATCTTGGAGGTATGTGTACCAGAAGAGGCCCTAAAAAAAAGCTGATGTCCAGTTGATAAACAGAGGAGGACATGCAAAGAATACTGAGGAGAGTCCATGAAGGGAGAAGGAAAAAAAAAAAAACAGGAAATGGTGATACTGCAGAAATGAAAGGGAGAGTGTCCGTCAGGGCTGGCACAAAATCTAAGAGCATGCTGAAAAGTCAGGAATTAAGATAAACCATATGTTAATGTAATAGCTTCAACAAGCAGATGGAGCTAGTGCAAAAATTTTTGATGGACAAAATATTAAAATTTTAAATAAAGTTGTGATCAGAATTTCTGAATTTTATCTTTGCCTCAAGTTCTAATATGGCTGCTAGGACACTTACTTTATGTTTAGAAGTCATATACTTTTGCAGTTCTGTATTTTCTTCTCATTAAAAGAAGGAATCAATAGTATTATAGTCCCAGTGCAAACTTTAAAGGCCAGGTAAGCCTGGAGCAAAATCTTTCAAGCTTTAAAAGATAGCAAGTGTCAACCCAGGTTGTTGTGTCCAGCAAAATTATCCCTGAAAATTGAAGAGAAGGAGAAAAATTTTTATGACCAAAAATCCTAAAGAAATTTGCAACCACTGGACCAGCATTACAGAAAATACTTAAAGGAATCTTTGAGAGAGGCAGAGACAAGCAGCACCAAAAAAACATGGAGGAAAGAAAACATCCAAAGAGAAAGTATAACAAAAAAAATAGACTGCTATATGAATAATTTGATTGGTATACTTCTAAAATAGTACCAGCTGTTTTATAAAATCTGCGAAACTTCCCCACATAATTATTATTTGTAGTAGTATATTAGTTTCCAAGGCGTAATAATTATATTCAAAATGGTGAATTAATATAAAATTTGTAAAAAAGTGTGTGCATGTATTTATGGATGGATAGGTAGAAAAAATGATAAATCACTGAGCATTATTGACTCCAGGTGGCCCCAGTTTTGTTCAAACACTTCATATCTATCTTTCTTTATGGTTGCACAATATTCCATTGTGTATAGGTACCACATGTTCTTTAACCATTTTAGTATGGATGGGAAGGTAGGTTGTTTTTAGGATTTGGCTTTTATGAATTGTGTTGCTATAAACATGGATATGCATGTGTCTTTTTGGTATGATGACTGTATTTCTTTTGGGAACATGCCCAGTAGGGCAGTAACTGGATGAAAAGGAATTTTCATCCTCAGCTTTCTAACGAACCTCCAGACTGCTTTCCATAATGGTTGTACCAGGTTGTATTCCCACCAGCGGTGGAGTAGAGTTCCTGTTTTTCCACACCCTCACCAACAATTGCTATTTTTCGAGTTCTTGATGCAGGCCATTCTCACTGCAATGAGGTGAAGCCTCAACATGGTTTTTATTTGCATGTCTCTGATGGCCAGTGATGAAGAACTCTTTTTCATGTGCTTGTTGGCCATTTGTGCTTCTTCTGTGAATTTTCTTTCATTTCAGCTGCCCACTTCTTGCTGGGATCATTTACTTAAGGTGGGTTTATGTTTTTCAGTTCCTTATATATTCTAGATGCTAATCCTTTGTCTGAAGTGTTACTGGTGAATATCTTTTCTGACTCTGTGGGTTGTCTCTTCATCTTGCTGATTCTTTTGCTGTGAAAAAGCTTTTTAATTTAATGTAGTCCCATTTGTTGATTCCTGCCGAGATTTCTTGTGCAGTTGGTGATCTGTTCAGAGAATCTTTTCCTTTCCCTGTGTCTTCTAGGGTTTTACCTATTTTGTCTTCCAGTAAGTTCAGTGTTTCTGTTTTGATGTCCAGTTCTTTGATCCATTTTGATCTGATTTTAGTGTTGGAGACAGATGTGGGTCTGGTTTCATTCTCCTGCATGGAGATCCGGTTTCCCCAGCACCATTTGTTGAAGATGCTGTATTTTCTCCACAAATAGCACGTCATTGGATCATACACTTTTAATCTCTTGTGCCTATCTGTGCCTCTGATAAGGTAAATTTAATCCACTCTTTTATTTATTTTTTCTTCTTTTTGTGCTGGGGTTTAAAAGAGGGGTCTGTTCACACTAGGCAATTGCTCTACTATTGAGTTTCACTCCTAGCATTAACCAGGTGTGTCCAAACCATGGCCTACCATTTTCTTGCCCTTGACTTTTAAAAATACTAAACCGAAAAACTTTAAATAGGAAATTTTAATACGTGTGTACAGCACATTAGCTGTATTATATATTTTATATGTGGCTCAAGAAAGCGCCTCTTCACTCAAAATCACAAAGGCAAAAAAAAAAAAAATGATTGTGGGTTTCAGATTGGCCATGCCTGCCTTAAACCATTCATATTTAAAAGATCACCTGCAAATTGTTGTTTTCTACATATATTATAGCTTTTTTACTCCTACTTCCCTGCATTTATCTTCTGTATTTAGTTCATATTTTATAAAATGTTTAATTTCTTTCTTATTCTTTTTATGTATATTCCTTAGCTGCTTATTTCATGATTGTTGTGGGGAATGTATTTAACATCTAAAGTTATAACACTTTAATTTGAACATATGCTTCCTTAACTTCACATGTATATAAAAACTACTTCTTATAGCTCTGTTTCCTCTCTGTTTTCATTGGTTTGTTTGTAATTGTTCTTTTTTTGCAGTGCTTGGAGGTGAGCCCTGAGCTGCATGCGCGCTGGGACAGCGCCCTACCACTTCTGTGCATTCCCAGGCTTCCTCGCGTTTAGTTTGTGCTTCTGGACACACAGTGTATAGCAATGTCATTTTTGTGGTATCAGCAAGTGTCCCCTAAATGAAATGAGTAGACATTTCTCAAAAGAAGTGCAAATTGCCAGTAAGTGCATGAAAAAATATTCAACATCTTTGGCCATCAGAAAAACACAAATCAAAACAACACTGAGATTTCATCTTACTCCAACAAGAGTCAATAAAACCCAAATGCTGGTGAGCTGGGGAGATCGTGGGTCAGTGAGACTTTAAATTAGCATAAACATTTTGGAAATCAGTTTCTTAGAAAACTGAAAGTCAAAATACCATTTAACCCAGCTACACCTCTTCTGGGCATCTTTCCAAAAAAGCTAAGTCATCAATATGATAGGAACATGTGTATCCATGTTTATAGCAGCACGACTCATAGTGGCTAAATCTTGAAAACAACCCGTTAATGGATGAATTGATAAAGAAAATGTGGTACATATATAGCATGGAGTATTATGCTACTATAAAGAGATAGGCTTGAAATATTTTTACGAAAGTGTGTATACTTTGAGACCAGAATGCTTAGCGAATAATCCAAGTGCAAAAAGTTAAGTATTGGAATGGTCTCACTTATATGAGAAAGTCAAACTATAGATGAATAAAAGAGTAAAATGTAAGAGACAGGATAGGATATAAGGTGATCAATTTCACAGAGAAGGGAAGAAGACTTGAAGAAGGAGAAATAGGGAGAAGGAAGGAAAGGGGGGAAATTAAAGAGTTCAGAAAGCATTATGAATGTGCACTGATTTCCCAAGCTGTGTGTAATCGATATGTAAATGTATTAGTAGACTAAATATTTACAAATAAAATAGAAAAGAAAAAGACACTACTGAAAGCCAGAGTTACTAGAAAATACTTGGAAAACTTATGTTCCAAATAATTAGAGGATCTGGATAAATAGGTAAATTTCTAGACCCATATGACTCATCAAAATTGAGCCAAGAAGATATAAAAACCCTGAAAACAATAATCAAAAGATGGGAGCATATTTATTCATAAGCCTACTCAGTAGGAGTATCAGTTACATGAAGCTGGAACTGCAGTAAATATCAAATACTTGTCATTTCTTTTAGTCCACATTGCTATCTTATGACACAGGTATTGCTATCATTCTGTAGTACAGTTGAGAACTGAGACTCAAAGATATTAGGTAATTTTTCTCAAAGTAGGATATAAATTTGGAGACACAGAATATTAACATGTAAGGAGAGAGAGAGAGAGAGAGAGAGAGAGAGAGAGAGAGAGAGAGAGAGAGAATCATCATTTGCATTGTGTTGTTCACAATAAAAAGTAACTAAAACAAAATAAAACAACCCCAATACTTCAAATACCCTTCAAGTCCCTTCATTTCTTGATGTCTTGATGTCATGAAATCACAATTTTGTATACTATTTGCCCCAAAACACAATAATTAGTTTTTTAGATTACATAGAACATGAAATATATTCAACTTATGATGATGCTAGCTTTTATAATTGCCATGCCTTTATTATGGATCTTTCTTTATTCATATGTCTTCTAATTATTATCTAATGTCCTTTCATTTCATCTGAAGGACTCCCTTGATCATTTCTTTTTTTTTTTTTAAATTGAGCGAGCCCCAATGGTACAGGCTTTTATTTTCTATTTATTCATGTATTTTCTACAGGGTGTCAAGTGCCACAAATCCAGCATGGTGCTGATACTGGGGAATTGAACCCAGAGTCCTGAACTTGCCAGGCAAGTGCTCTTAATTTCTGAGCTATGCCTCCAGACCCTCTTGATCATTTCTCATAGGGCAGTTCCAGTAGTAGCAAATTCTTTCAGCTTTTTTGAAAAAAATTGGAAGTTTCTTGACTTATTTCTTATTTGGAAAGAAGTTTTGCCACTTACAGAGTTCTTGCCTAGAGGTTTCTTCTTTTAGCGCTTTAAGTTATCAGCATGCTGCCTTCTGGCCTCTGGTTTCTGATGAAAAATATACTGATAAACTTACTGAGGTTTCTTTGTATGTGATGAGCTACTTGGGTTGCTTTCAAGAGGCTTTTGCCTTTTGACAGTTTGATTGTAATGTGTCCCACTGTGGGCCTCTTGGAATTCTTTCTACCTTGAATTTGTTGAACCTCTTGAATATTTATATTCTATATTATATAAAGTTTGGGAGATCTTCAGCCATGATTTCTTCAAATATTGTTCCAGCTTCCTTTTCTCCATTTCTTCTGGAACTCTGTAACGTCGCTGTTCTGCTTAATGGCACTCTGTACGTCCCTTAGGCTCTGCGCACTTTTCTTTAATCCTTCTGTTTAGACTAGATAATATGAACTACCCCATTTTTAAATTTATTGATTTTTTCTTCCTGATGACATCTGTCTTTAATCCCTCCTATGAATTTTTCATTTTAGCTGTTTTACTTTTCAGCTGCACAGTTTCTTTTGTGTGTGCGTGTGTGTGTGTGTGTGTGTGTGTGTGTGTGTGTGTGTGTTCTGCCTCTATGTTGATACATTTATTTTGAGCACTCATTATTTTCTTGACTTTTCCGTGCTTTCTTGTTATGTTGGGCAGATGTTCTACCACTGAGCTATACCCTCAGCCCTAATACAGTTTTTAAAATGTCTTTGTGTAGTGGATCTGCCACCAGTTCTTTTTCTGGGACAATCTACGTTGATTTTTTTTTTCAATGGAGCATACTTTGCTATTTTTTGTATGATTTTTGTTGTTTTGCTGTTGTTACTGAAATCTGGATATTTTAATTAATAATGAGATATTGCTGGAAATTAGATCTTTCCTTTCTCTCGTGTTGCTATTTTGATTTTTGTTTGTTTGTTTGATTTTTTACAAAAAATTCTTGAGGGCTGTCTCTGTGCTGAGAATCAACCTTACATGTAAATTTAAGGTTGCTTGAGGCCTTTTGGAACCCATAACTTCATCTAAGCATGCACAATGATACTCTAATTTCTTCCATAAATACATTTTTTAGAGTATTCAGTATATAATGTCTGACTTTAAAAAAGGATAGAGAGGATAATAAATGGGGGGAAACGCACCAAGCCTCTAAGTCCATGGGAGGAGAGAAGCTTAAAACAATGGGCGGGCAGCAGCAATGGCTGCTGTGTCAGTTGGACCCCTGAGATTGGACGCAAGAATCAGTGTTCAGATCATAGGTCCTTGACATTTGGAAGAAGATCCTTTTACCTACCTTGATCTCCTCACCTGAGTGTAAACTGCTATAGAACCATGGACTCAACTAGCTGCTGGGAGGGAAGGATGGGAGGAAGGAAATTAGAGATCACATTGACCCGAATTAATTGTGATTCGTCACCAAATCCTTTCTTTGGCAATTGGAAACATTTCACAGATCCCAGCATGGAGTCTGCAATCCTCATGCCAGACTGTACTGGCCAGTGGTTTTTGGAAGACTGGGTAGGTGGGGGTGGGGTGGGGAGGGCGGATGAGTTGTGAGCAAGATGTAGGCAGTGAGTAAAGGTTTGCCCCTGTCAGCCAGCTCCCATCAGGTTCCAGTGCTGCCACTGATCTAACAGGAGGCAGACATTCACTGCCTGCTCAGCCTTCTGCTGTTGGCTGTTCCAAAGCTGTCTTCCAGATCCTCTTGCATAACAACTGGTCTCCCCCTCCTCCTTGGGAGAATTGTCTTCAACTAAACTGGTCCCTGGTGTCAAACAGCTGGGGACCACTGGAATAGGGTCCCAAGATTGTTACATCAGACATACAGTTCTAGTGTAGTCATTGTCTGGGTAGAAAGAAAAACCCCTGCATTCCATATTCCTCTATCTTCAAAGAATCTTCTCTCATTAAATGTACATTTAAACTAGTGATATCATTTGTATGTTATTAGTCTCTTCTTCTGTTGCTAGAAACAGTACCTAACACCTACAATTTAAAGAAGAGATTTGATTTTATAAGAGGATTCAGTCCATTTTTGGCTGCCTCCAAAGCAGAAAGTTCATGTTAGAAGGACGTGGTGGAACAAAGCTGCCCAGCTTATGGTGGCTAGAAAGCAGAGGAGGTGAGACAGAGCCAAAGAGGGAAAGGCAAGAGCACAGGGCAAACTGCAAGACCACCGACCAGGACCCATGCAGACAGCCAGCAGTTTTGCTCCACCATGCCCCTGTATGAATCTCAAAGCCACCAAGTTGTCACTTCACCCTAGCAGCCACATCCTACCCTTTTCAGTTGCACACCCAAACACATCTCCTTAAATCATACTTTGTTTCCAAATCAACGCAATTATAAGTTAATAATTCTGCCTAACATGATACAACTATACTGACTAAAACCAAAACACAATAATCTTACCCCTAAAGTTTCAGTAGTTCTGGCAATTTTTTCAGAAGTCTAAGTCTTTTCTGAGACTCAAGGCAAACTTTTAGCTGTGAACTTACATTAAAATTTAACATTAAACATAATCATCCCTAGGTAAAATAGCACAGGGTAAACATTTCCATTCCCAAGGAGAGAAAATAGGGGTTTAGAAAAGAACTGAACCAAATCAAGACCAAAATATAGCAGGGCAAACATCAAGTTTTAAACATTTATGTCCAGCATTAGGGGCACATGGTAGTAAAATGTAAGTTTCAAAGGACTTTGAAGCCCTAGTCCTGTGGCCTTGCTGGCTGTAGCCCATAGTGCTTCTGTCTTGGGCTGGTTCTGCTTGCAGTGTGCAGTGTCCATCTGCACGTTTCATATGTTGGGCATGTCTGACTTCCTGAGGATTCCATGGTACCATTGGCTTCATTTCCACGACTAACTCATTGACTCCTCAGAGGCTTCTTGCTTAGCCTTCTAAGCATTTCTTTCAAATCTGGGTGGAATCCTTTTTGATTCCATGACTCTTGCATTCTTCATGCCAGTAAAACTGGCATCATTGGATAATGCAGAGGTCTACTGTCAGCAGGAGCAGTAGCCAGGCTCCCTTGGACCATGGCTATAGCTGCCTCTGAGTGCCTGGATGGCTAAGCACAGTGAACCAATTACCTAGGCAGCCCTTTCTGAGCAGGGTTCTCTTGCTTCAAGTGAGAGGTTTACACTTTTGCACCCTTGAGTCTTCAGGGGTGGGGTGTTGTTTGTTTATGGAATGCCCTCAGGAATCCTTCTTCTGTCCTACAAAGTACTTGGTTCTTTTTTAGTGCTGCTGATAATCTTGTCAGCAGCCACACCTTTTTTGCCTCTAACTTAATATATGATTCCTCTGGGCCAGAAATACAAGAAGTTTTTCAAAATATTTCTGTTCTGCTTTTGCCCTTAAATCTCACTGTAAGTATGGCTAAAAGTGGCCAGCAATACACGTGGTGCAGCCTGAAGTCTGGGCTGTCTTGAAATACTCACTGCTAGATCAGTTAATATACTGCTCCTACTTTCAGTCTGCCACAAAAACTGAGGACATGGGCAAAATGTAGACGAAATTTCTACCAGAGTGTAACGCACATGTCACAACTTCTAGCAAAGCCCTTATTTGCAACTGAAAACTCCTGAGCCTGTCTGCATTCCTATCAGTGTTCTGGTCCTCTGAGCTCTCACCAAAATCAGACAGTGAATTCTTTTTACAGTATTCTAGGGCTTCTCCAGCCCTCATCTTTAAACATTTCCAAACTCTTCTCAACTGGTTCCAAATGCTTCTAAAGACTATTTGATCAAATACATTCACAGGAACAACTCATCTTGGCACTGATTTTGTGTATTAGCTTTTCTGTTACTGGACACAATACCCAACACCCACAACCTAAAGGAAGAGAAGTTTAATTTGGTTCTTGTTTTAAGGGGATTTAGTCCATGGTCACTTGGCTTCATGCAAAAACAATATGTCAGACCGGTGTGGTGGAGGAAAACTTTATTTCCAGTGGCTGGGAATCAGAGTAGGGAGAAGTGCCAGTGAAGAATGTACAAGTTAACAGACACAGACCCCAAAACTATGGCTCTGTGGCCCCACAGACACTTCACTCTCACTGCCACACATACTAACTTTACTTTATTGCTATTACTTTTTAAGACAGGTCCCACTTCATAGTCCAGGCTTGTCCTAGACTCACTGTGTAGTCCAGGCTGGCCTTGAACTCAAGGCAGTCAGTTCTCTTGCCTCAGCCTCCCAAGTGCTAGGATTACAGGCATGCTCCTCCACACCTAGGTAATCTGTATGTGGTGCTGGGGACTCAAACCCAGGGCCTTCCACATGTTAGGCAAGTGCTTCAACCACTGAGTTACACCTCAGCTTCACACATATTAACTTTAAAAGAAAATGAAATAATTTCTTGATTTTATGAATTAATCCATAGAAATACTCTGAATGAATCTTGTTCTTGAATAAATCTATGAGGCAGGAATATATCCTCATGTAACAGTCAGTCTTCTGAAGCCAAGTAAGTAGACATGTTTACTAAGAAAAGCCATGATTCCCCTGAGAGAAGTCACCTGATGCTTTGTTTGTAGGTCTTTGTATATATTTGAAGGTGTGGGTCCAAACAGCTGAACCCACCCAACAGACAAGGAGGGTGTGGCGACGTAGAAATGACCTCCAGAGACTCGTTTCAAAGGACACAGTCCAATTTTATTATAGGCAGCATGGGTGTATAGAGAGAAGAAAAAGGGATTGGCTCCCAAAAATGTGTAAGAACTCACTTATCTAGTTATCGCAGGGAGACATTATGCAGAACAGTGGGAGGTATGCGGCAGGATGGGGAGAAAATCACATAGACAGAAGTGTGCAGGACAGTTGCGCCTGGTGAGCCTCGGGCACAGAGCAACTGGGAAGTTCTGGGTATGCTTGTGTCCATCTCGACCCCTCCACATGAGGGGACTCTAGATTAATATTGTTTTAAAAATAATTTGCTTCTCGTTGGATTTTTCAGTTTGAGTTACTATATATAGTTCAGCTCTATATACAGTATTATCCCCAGGTCCCTCTTTGATAAAGATGCTTTATTATCTTCATTCCTTTTTATGTGCGCATTTGCCCTCTACTCAGCTCATCCGTAACCTGACATGATCAGGTCCATTTACTCTCGGACGCCATTTTCTGTTCCAGTCGTGGTTGGGATACTATAGAAATTCAGAAATAACTTGTCATTTCTCAGCCACCGGTTTAAAATCTGGGGATTCCAGCTTTATCTCTCAGCATGTCAAAAGGTTAATTATATTTACAGGTTACTTTTTTTTCATTTCTATTTCCTGAACTCTGTGACCTTTGAATGACCAGTCATCCCCCTTTGCCCTAGACTGCTCAAGTTTTAGCACTGAAAATCCTGTGTCCTGGCAAAGCTCTCAGCACTGAGAAGACTTATAATCTGTCATCTGTTTGGTCTAGAAACATTTTCTGCTTTGCTTTATTAAAGCCACTTCATTATTCCAAGAATAAAGATAGCAGGTGACTTTGTTAATTTTCCATATTCAGAATTACTGTTTTTTTTTTTTTCACAGTCACGGAAGTCTTGAGCGAGAAGGGAGCTGTTGATTTTGCAGTACAACCCTCTCATTTTACAGATGAATAAAATCTCAATTGCATTAGCAAGAATAAGCTGTTTTTGCTCCACTCTGGCTACTGCTGTGGTACCAGATTTCTGTAATGTCTTCAAATATCTCCTTTCCCACTAATTAAAAACAAAGCATTATGTTGGAATATCAGCTACAGTAACAGGAAAAAAGTAACAGTCAGTTAGCTTTAAATTGTCCAATAATCTTTTTCTAATGCCTCTACTTGCGTCATAGGCATTTTAACTTCCCTCGTGTCTAAAGTTCAATGTCTCTCATGGATTACTCATAATATCTGAGTGTGAAAATAAATATGGTCAGGTTAATTAGCATCAATTTTAATAAGATCCCAAAGTAGTTTTGCATAATGCTTCCTGGGGAAAAAAAATTAAACTTGATAACTGAAATGATGGGAAGCTATCCATGAAAAAAGAAAATAAACATAGTAATGGAAGAAAGATATTGTGTGTATTATGTATGAAATATAGATAAGGATTTCTTTTTAGAATCAGACAATAGAGCTTTGTTATTTTGCCTGTAAAGGAAGTCAGAGTCTTATTTCTCAGAAACAGACAGACCTTGAAGATTTATTGAGATGACAAATTCATGGCTCTCTCATACATGGTCTTTCTGATTGAGTAGATCTGAACTGGAACCTGGGATTCTCTGATTTTAGTAAGCTTCATAGCTGATTCAGATACATTTGGCTAATGGAGCAATGTGTAGGATCATTGAGCTAGATGACTTCAAGGCCTTTCCTATTTTTTTCTCTTATGGAGAAATATTGGTCATTCTTCAGACCTTTTATGTTGACAGGTATCACGCCTGTTCATTCAAAGAGGGAAAGGTGGATGAAGAAGGCAGAATAATACTTTAATATAGAAATACAAGAAGGAAGAATTTATGCCTTGCAATTTCACCTTGAGGGATACAAGATCTGTTATAATGAGCAAGGTTAAATTTCTTTAGAAGGCAAGTGAAACAGTGCAAAACAGCGTGTGCATTCTACAGCTGACTGTTCCAGAGGCAGAGTAGGAATGGCTCCTAGAAACTTCAGATTCCATGATTTTTTTCTTCAACTCTAGCCTGACTCACATAATAGAGATTGTCAGCCCTGGTCAGGTAGAAAAGAAATTGCTGAAATCTCTTATTCACTCTTCATTATGGAAGTACTCCTTATTAAGTGTATGTTAAGTGGTCATGGACACATAACCACATACCCTGAAAAATCCTCTGGGAAACTAATATAAAGCCCCAAGATTTTAATTAGCAGAGTGAATTCACTAGTCCTGTCACCTAGTGGCATAGAAGGAGATGGGCTTCGTGATTGATTGGGGGAGCTGTAAAGCTGGAATCTTGACCACCTGTGGTCACTGGAGATGCCAGGGTACTTTCCTTATGACAGAGTTCTGGAGAAGGTCCATCTCTGATAATGAAATTACACTGTGCCCAGCTTCCTTGTATACTTTTAGTTGGACTCTGTTCTCTTTTTAATCCTTAATTGCAGTAGACTTACACATTAATAGAGAATCACTGTTGCCTGCAGGATAGTCACAATCTCTCTGAAGTATGAGCGAGATTCATTGGCTTAGTGGCTGAGAGGAACATTTTGTACAAAGGGAAATTATTGGACTGGCATTTAAAAGGTGCAGAGCCACTCCTGAAAAATTAAGCCTATTGAGCAGTTTAGTATGTAATTATAAGTGCATGTCCTATTAGCTGTTAGAAGCTATTTTGGAAGTTGTTTTAGAAATTATTTTCCTTTTATGGAAGATGTCTTTCTGTAAACAAAGTAATTAATAAACATATTTTGCTAACAGACCAACTCCATGTATTTGATTAAAAATCACTAGAGAGGCTGATATGAGTCATTAGAATGAAGCAGATATAAGCACAGAGAGACTAACTGTGAATCAATTTGATACTTAAAATTGGCTGCTGCAGAATGTTTCCTCTTACGTTTCATTATAAACAATTGGCTTGCTTTTACTCCTCTGATATGGTTTTTCCAAAGTAAAATTTGAGAGCAACATGCTTCCTCTTAACAGTTACATTTTGCCACTCTTGCAAGTCATTTAACCAATGCAAAGGCTTTTAAAAAATGAATCTTATTGGATATACTAATATGTACAAAATGATGTTATAAAATGCACATTTATGAAAATGATGAATAATAATACGCAGATTTACTTATACATATTCAGGAAAACAAAATGTACTTCTCAGGTTTTGATTTGTCAACATGTTTGGGAATAAGTTCAGTTGGAGATGTTTTGGTTTACTTCTGTTACTAATTGTCTGTTTGACATAATATACCTGACAAAACATTTTCGACCTTAAACACCAAATTAGTCCATGCACCCAGGCCCCCCCACCCACACGCACAAAGTTTAAATCTGAAAATTCTGTAAACACTTGGTATGCCTCTCTTTTTTAAACCACAGTGGTATAACTTTACTTCAAATGAATAATGAGGGGGAAAAAGGAGACAGAAATCAGAATGAAGACAACTGCTATTTTTTTTTAAATTCGGGTTAATCTGAGGGAATTTCTTGAAACAGCACTACAAATGCTTGTTAAGATATTAAAAATATAAATTTCTGTCACAGAAAAAGATGGAATTTATACTTAGAAGGTACTTAAAAATAGAAAAAAGTTCTAGAAATGTAGATGGCTTCTCCTGTGTTGAAAAAACACATATATGTAGGTTTATTCAGTTTTTTTTAAATGGTAAACTTGAAGATTCTTAAAGAAAGGAAAAAAATGGAACATCAGATTGTTCTGTATCTTATATAAATTTGAAGTGTCGTAGTGTAATTATGGCTGTGTGGGGCCAAGTAAAATGAGCTCACTTCACTTTTCTTTAGAGATTTCTCCTAAAAAGAAAGTAAACAATATGACAAAGAGAAGGACATGGCGGCCATGCTTGTGGAGAGAACACCACACTACCCTGGCATAAGGTTCTGTCCTTCTGGGGAGGCCTGCTGGTTCTAAGATATATACATGCATGCAAATCAGCTATTTTACAGCTCAAAATATTTTCTAATTTCTATTATTACTCCTTTCTTGACTCACGTGAAATTCAGAAGTTTCTTTTCTAATTTTAAGCATATTTTCTACTTATCATTTTAATAATATTAATTCCTACCTTAATTGTGTTCGGATATCATGTACTTTATTTCTGGTTTCAATTTCATTAATCTGCTCTGACTCTTGTAATTTCCTTCTTTCTGCTGCTTTTGGATTTAGCTTGTTCTTGCTTTTCTAGTACTGTGAGCTGCATCATTAGATTATTTATTTGAAATTGCTGTTTATTTTCATATGTGAATTCACATCTATAAAATTCCCGCTTAGCACTGCATTCATTGTGTCCCGAAGATTCTGGTGTGATGTGCTTCCATTGTCATTTGACATTAGGAAGTTGTCGATTTCCTCTCTAGTATTTTTTGTGACCCGTCGCTTGTTCAATACTGTACTATTTCATCTCCATATATTTGTATAGTTTCTATAGTTTCTTTTGCTATTGATTTCTACTTTGATTCCACTGTGATCTGAAAATATGCAAGGAATTACCTCAGTTCTTTTGTATTTATTTAACCATGTCTTATATGTACTCTATTTCTATTCCTTTAGTAGTTTCCTAGAAATTACAACATGAGTATTTAATTTCTTAAAATCTGAAGTAAATTTGTGTGTTTACTCTTATTTTTTGGGACAATGCAAGGTCTTAGGAGAACTTGCTTCATTTCCCTCTCTCTTGTCTCACATAGTAGGCTATTGTATTAACCACAGGACAGGTCCAAAGATATTTATTCAGATTTATCTACATATTCACCACTCTATCTTATTCTTTCGTTCTTTTGTCCTCTTTGGCATTCTATTTGGGAGTACTTTTCTTTTAACCAAAAGATCTTCAAACTTTTCCTTTTGTCTTTACTTTTGCTTGCCTGAAATATATTTATTTTGCCTTTTTTCCTGAGACATTGCTGAGTACAGAAGTCTAGTTGTCAAATGTTTCATTTTAGCATATTAAAGATATTACTGCATGAATTCTGATTTAATTTTTAAAAAGTGCTGGTCACTTTATACCCATAATCTGTAGCTGCTATGCACTTCAGAGCAGGAAGAGCTAGGGAAGCTTTACAGTTTACACCACAAATGTCCAACCTTTGGTTTTGCCTGGGCTGTCTTCAGTGAGGAAGAGTTATTTTGAGTCATATGTAAAATAAAATATATAATATAACATAATATAACATGTATAAGTGACAAGACTTTATTTTTTTAATGTTTTAACTTTTTATTTTATAAAATAGCACAACAAGCTGAAGTTAATACATGAAAACTTGCTTGTTTGTTGAGTAGCAATGAACACCTACCTACCTTCCCAAAACACACTCATGTGCATAGGTTGAAATACGAGGTAGGTAAATGATGCATTTTAGTTGCCAAGTTGTACCAGCTAATGTAACGTTTGATATACGCAGGTTGTGATTCAACTAGCCATACAGGTAGAGTTAGCACTGCACCACACCCTGCCCTGCGCAATGTTCCTTGGTCATTTATGCAGTCTGTACTTGAGTCTAGAAGAATATTGCTCAGAGTCAACATAGTGATAGTAAAAGTTTATGATCTTGTGATACTGCATTACTAGCTGCCTAAGGCTGCATGCAACATATAGCCATGGTTTGGATACAGTGGGTTTTGATTTGGATTCAATTTGTTTCACAAAGATAAACAAGGTTTGGGACAGGAAGAGTGAATTTCAGGGAAGTGGGATGATGTGTCAAAAATAATGGGGAGGTATAGAGGGAAGATGTTCTGCATGAAACAATAGAGTGGCTACGTACAATTATACATTTGTCCAAGCACATACAAAGTACAATTCCAAAAGTGAACCTCAGTGCAAACTCTGGGTGATATATTTTCCTTCTATAACAAAAATAGCATCCTGGCACGGGATATTGATAGCAGATGAGGCCATGTATTATGGCGGCAGGGAGTACAAGGGGGTCCCCAGACCTTCCGTTCAATTGTGCGCGAAAAAATCCTGCTCTAAAAATAGTCTACTAAAGAAAAAAGATTCTGTTCTACTATCTGCTGGCTTTCAGCATTACTGATGTGGACGTGAGCAGCCATCCTCTTCGCGTGTGTAGGGAATTTCCTTTTTATCTTAGAATGCTGTTGCAGTATTTGGTGTTACAATTGCAGGTTGTGCAGTTTCATCATAATGTGTGTCAGCTTTGATTTCTTTTTATCCATTCAGCTGAGGTTTGGTTGGCTTGAATCTCTAGGTTGGTGTCTTTTATGGGTTCTAAAAACAGTTACTTCCTTGGTATTATGAGGTAATCTTGCTTTATTATACATGCCTCTTCACTTGATAGCAGATCTAGTCTTTTTGACCTTTCATTTTTTTATTTTTCAATAATTTCTTCTGAAGTAAGTCTTTCTTCAGTCTTGTCTAATTAGTCTATTAAGTTCTCAAAAATATTTTAAAAGAAATTCCGTTTCTTTTAAACAGTTTCTTTTAAATCTTACTGTTTTTATTGTTTCTCTGGCATGGGGCTCCTTTTCTTATTTTCTTTTTTGATATGATTTTAATGTATTAAAAGTTTATTTACAGGGCTATAAATTGAGGTGTAAACTGAAATGTCACCCTCAGAGAAGTTTTCCCTTGCTTCTGTGAGAAGCAGCCAAGTTCTGTCTGGGATGCCTTTAACCATGCCATGCTCCGGGCTCCTCTCCATCCGGGTGACGAAGTGCTCTGTGGACTGAGGTTTCAGTCACTTGGAACTCAAGCCACTGAGACCAGCTTTTCCCATTAGATTCTCCTGTGTGTGGATGTGACTGTATTTCCTCAGGTCCATACTGCTTCCTTGCCAGTCTCTATTTTATTTTTTATTTTGTCCTTGTAATTACTTAATATCTTCGGACTTCTGATGTTTTAAAGAAAACTGAAAATAGTAATCTGGCAATTTTACTCATTTTCAGAGAGAGAGAGAGAGAGAGAGAGAGAGAGAGAGAGAGAGAGAGAGAGAGAGAAAGACAGAGAGAGAGAGAGACAGAGACAGAGACAGAGAATGATATTTTCAGTAAGTGCCTACACCCAGGTAGCAGACAGGAGAGTTCTTTCTGAAGACACTGAATCGCTGCTGACTCCCACGTGCTGGCCTTGCAATTTCCCCTTGTGATTTCCCTTGTTATCTTTTTGCCTACCTACCACAAAGTGAAGTGCTTTGGTTAAAAACAGTTATCAAGCCAGGGCTCCATAGTGAGTTCAGAACAAGCATGGACTATAGAGCGAGACCCTGTCTTGGAAAACAAAAATAGAAACAAGACAGAAAACACTGTTATTATACATATGACTTTCGAAAATGTTTTTTTGTGTGTGCGTGCTTCATGCCAATTTAAGTAAGGGATAAGAAACAGTCAAGAACTAGAAAGTTTGTTTTGCTAAACAAAAGATGGAAACAAACAACACAGATCCAGAGGAAATCAGGGTAGTAGAGAGTACCACAAAAGATGAAAACAGAACTACTGCCGTTAAGGGATAGAAGTATGGAAGAGTTGAAGTATAAGAGGTTTCAAGATTAAACGGTCACACTGCATGCCTCCTAGGATGAATGAAAATGACCTTCTAAAGCACAAAACCTATGTTGCAATTTGCTAGGAAGAAAGAGAAAACATTTAACTGACTTTCAAAATGGAAATAAATACTCAGAATATCATCAGATTTCTTAAAACAGCATTGATTGTTAGAAGAATGTAGAGGAATAGCCCCCCAATTTTTTTAGCCCCAAAATTTTAAAGAAAGTTAATTTAGATCTAGAATTCTGTACCCAGCCAAACTAACAATAGAATGAGGGTAGGACAGCTACACATGCACAGCTGCAACAACCAGAATGTAAACCTTCAAAGATGCCCTCAGGAAAATTAAGTCTTAAGCACTTTTTCTTAAGAACTCTGCTGAGAGCAGGGTGTGATGACACGTGTGTAATCACAGCACTTTGGGAGGCTGAGGCAGGAGGACCATCAAGTTCAAGCCCAGCCTGAGAAACCTAGTGAGACTCTCTCTCTCTCTCTCTCTCTCTCTCTCTCTCTCTCTCTCTCTCTCTCTATATATATATATATATATATATATATATATATATATATATATATATATATGTATATGTAAAAAATAAACTAGAAATGAGCTGAGAATATAGCTCAGGGAGAAGGTCCTGGGTTCACCACTACCACAGACAAACAAACGAACAAACATACACAACAAAGAAAACCAGCCCCGAGAGAACAACTTTGTTGAGAATGTGCCTTAAGGAAACAAACATATAAAAAGAATATTTGAGATACAGAAAACTTCAGAAGCAAAAATAGATAAAAGCATCATGATAAAATTAATATTTGTATGAAATTTACAATTTTTAAATATTTTGTTATTATTTATAAATTGGGAGAAGTATATCTTTTATATCCAACAAATAGCTATAGTTGGCAAATGAGCATACTTTTTATTTAAACATTAGTTGAATTTTTGTTTACTTCAAGTAATAAAAAATGAACAATGAACACATATGTCAGAACTTCACTCATTTGCTAGTGATGTGAGCAAATTCTTTGCTGAAATCAATAATTTTTTGAATAATGGAAAGTGTTTCATTTTTGTTTTATTCAGAATTTAATAGATTCAGACAACCCATTTAAAAACTGTACTTATCTAAGTTGAGTATTTTGTTTTTCTGAGTCTGAAGTCTAGGCAGTGAACAAAATAAGCTTGAACTACTCCCTCATGGTGGTCGATTTCAAGCTACGGATTTGATCACACTGCATACGTGCTGGAAAGATTATACTGCGTGGGGAGTTGCACACCACCATGTCTGTCTAGTATTTCTGTCATGCAGCAATTGTAAACACAAGTAACCTCCAGCGCCTAAATAGAGCAAAGTTTAGTGAGATAAAAAAGTATACATTTTGAGTATTTGTTGCTTTTGTTTTAATACACCTTGTTTCGTTGTAAGTTTGTGCAATTCTTAGTAATGACTGTGTTGAACAGTGTTTTTCAAATTCCTGAAACAACTAGCTCTTACAAATTGGCAGGACCGGTGGATACTATCCGGTAGACAAAGGGAAAATAAATTGGAAGTGGTACGAATCAGTCACATCTTTATTTCTCAGCATACAGCAAAAGATAGAATGATAAAAATGTTAAGTGAAATAATTAACAGTTTTTCTAAAGATTTTATGTAATCATTAAATTACTTCGATATAATCATGAGGGAAGGATGGGTGGCTGCGTAGTTGTAGAGTAGGATATAGCTTTTATTTCTTTTTAATTTCTTATTTTTATTATTTACATATCACTTTCCTTCTCCCTTCTCGTCTTCTCAACTTTCCCCCTTGACTGTGTTCCCTTTCCCTCTTTACAAAGTCTATCTTACTTTCTTTCATCTCTCTTCTATTTATTTTATGGTTTGGTTTTCTTGCATTAGAGCAACCACATGACATTTAGCCTTCTGTGTCTGACTCATTTTGCTAAGTGTGATGGACTCAGGGAACATGCATTTTCCTACAAATGACTCAAATTTGTTTTTATGGCAGAGTAGTACTCCATTGTGTATATGTATGTACCGCATAGTCTTTGTCCATTCACCTGTTGTTGACATATGGCTTCTTCTAAGATGTGTAGATTATTTATTTCATATTTAGCCCTGCATATTTGCTACTTGTAAAAAATCAACCCAAGTAAATAACTACATGTTTAAAAAGTAGTTTAATAATATGTATGATTTAAATAGTGTGAAATTTCCCTGTCTTATTTACTGTCCTGATCTACCAACAAAGAGAATGAACTAGTTGACCAACATTATTTTTCATGAAATCATTCTATGCATTTGAAATATATTATAATTTTGGATATTAAAGAATTGGCAAATTTTTTGATTGAAAGCATCAATCAGGACAAATTTGAGATGTTGTCACCTTGAGTGTCAAATTTGCTGCTTCCTTCTGGCAGACTCTGAGCTCTTACCGTTTAGGCCATAGTTGGCTCACTAGGGTTTTAATTAGACAGCTGAACCCCATATGTTTAAGTGCACTGCTTTAATTTCTCCAGTCTGTTATTTATTTGGGTAGTTGTGGTACTTCAGCGCCCTGTTTTCCCAGGGGACACACAAACAGGCTGGTAATTTGCTTTGTGATGTAACCACAGGACACACACCATATTAAATGTTCATGTCCAACACTTTAAAAACCTAAGTGATAGATGAAAGAATTACAAACTCTGTATGTTCTTGTTAAACCAGTTGATCTCATTCCTTTTAAAAATTCCCATATGTATACTAATTTTCATTCATGTTTTAATTCTGCATTATTGAATTGATCTCCTAACTCATTTATCTACCTCATAGCTCTAACATTAACCATCTTAACAGCGTTGCTAACTCATTTTCCAAAAATTTTTGCCATAATGCTTAATGTTTCTCCCATGTTCAAAAATATTTGATAGTTTCTGTTTTTTCTTTTGTTCTGCTTCCTAAAATAAGTTCACTAGGCCAGTGATCTCCAAAGTTAGGAGGGCAGACCCTGGGAATGTGAAACAAAATTGTCTGGAATAGGAAGACAGCAGCAGAATTTTGCCTTTCTATTTAAAAAATTATTTTATTAATATGTTTTTGCAATACATAATAGTAACAATCAGCTTGAGAAATTGATGCATTTACATATCACATCCTGATCATTTTTTCTTCCCTTCCCCACCTATTTCTATAGTATATTGATATATGTGTTCATGAGTGATTTAACTTAAAAAGTAAAAAAAGAAAAGGAAATTAAGTTTTGCTGATGTTTCATATTTACATTGGTACAGAAACTACTTGTCAGATGGTCACTTGTTACTTATGATAAATAAAATATCTTGAAGTGATATAGACATTCCAGAATATTGAGGGGTGAGGTGGGACTCTCACTTTTTTTGTTAACTTCCAAAATATTGTGATGCTTTCTATTTATATTCATTTAGATATGAATTTATTAATTGTATAGTTTCTAGTATGGGCACATGGCCTAAAATATCAGATTAAAAAGTTAGTGTAAGAGAACAGCAAAACTTTAATTCTTAGTACAAACACTTTTTTTTTTTCTTTGAGACAAGGTCATGCTCTGTAGCCAAGGCTGGCCTTGGACTTATGGCAATCCTTCTGCTTCCCAAATGCTGAGATTACAGGTGTGCACTAGCACACCCAACTTCATGTGGTGCTGGGGAGTTGAACGCAGGGCCTTGTGCTTGCAAGGCAAGCACTTTAACTGCTGTGCTATTCCTCCAGCCCCAGTACAAACACTTTTTAAGTCATATTATATAGTAAAAATAATGCAGTGAATCATTTTTGACAATAATTTGATCAAAATGATTCAAAGTTACTGAAATGACAATTATTTGAAATATAAATTCATATTCTGTTTAACAACAGGACCACCCACTTGGGATACCCACCTGGAAAGTGGGAATTTTTACTCCTTTGTCCTTTGTTTCTAAGTAAAGATCGATTCTATTTATTCTAAATTATAGTAATAATAATGATAATACATTTCATGTTAGATGTATATTTGAGACTTTAGTGATAGTGCCAATACACTAAATTAACAAGATACTTATACACTGAGAGTGTGAAAGAGACAGATTCAGGTTTGGGGGGAACTGAACCTGAGCTATTTTTGCATGTTTAAGAGGGAAAAATTCAAAATTGCAAATGCAAAAATAGGTGAAAATTTACTTATTTAGAATGAGAAAAGAAATCACTACAGATTGCTCATTTTTAAAAGCAGAAGGTATCACAAAAATACAAGGTTGAAAACCATAGTACCTTAATCAGTCAACTGCTAATTCGCTTCTATAATACCTTTTCTTGTGATGGATGTTTAGCTGCATCTTCTTAGATCAATTCTTCATATAATATATTACTTTATAATAGCTTCTAAAGCTAGAAAGATAACAAACTTATTTCAGAATAAAAGAGATAAAAATTTGTTTTTTTATTACTAAAAGTAAGTTGCTATTAGTAGCTTTATACAGATTTTTAGGATTGTTGTCAAATTTGGGGATAATTTGTCATGTTTCTTTATATATGAGCTGTGAGATTTTGGGATATTTGTATTTTACCACTTGAGATTCATTTCTTTGAACTAACAGTACTATCTAATCTGAGCAAATTTAGGTGTAATTTAAAATTACTGTTAAGGGAGGTAGGCTTTGTGGAGAAGGGAATGCATGTGCATCAGTGCCCAATGTTGAGTGGAATCATCACATACTAATAAACATAATTTCATGAAAAACTTGATGGATTAAAATTAGTGTATTAAGGTTACAAGTTGCATTTAATTAGAAATATAATATTTTCACTGGTATATGGAAGAACTCTTTTGGAAGAATGCTTGATCTGGATGTGAAAAATGAAAAGGAAATGAAACAAAAAATTAAAGAAAATTGCTGTTAGGTTGTAGTGATAATTAGGTTCATACTATGTTACATTTTTACTTTATGATACTTATGTGTAGGAATTCTGTCACAGAAACATGTGTTTTTTGTTTTGCTAGGTAATTGACAATTTTGTGTGCCATGTTATCTTGACTTCCCAGATTTCATCGGGGCAAGATACTGGCACACAATAAGAAGTGTTCTGATAAGCTAGAATGCATGAAACATATGACTTCACACATAGACACATTGATTATAGTATTGCCCATGTGTTTATATCTTAAAGACAGAGGGATTGTGATCAATTCTGTTTTACATATTACAATAAAATTTAAAAATGTATGATTCATTTAAAATTGTGTAAGTTGATAGGAGAGAAATTCCAACATGCACCAAATCCTCTGCATATAATTTTACATATCTGATAGTTAGAACTTTCCACCAACCAGCTCTGGTTCCATCATTTCAATCCTGTTTTTCTTTCACTTCCACATAGTTTTGGTTCTGTGCGCCACAAATCACATTCATATGTGATATAACTTAGGATTTCTCACTTTGTGTTACAACACAAAAGAATCTGCTCCTCAAGGACCCCATGAAGCAAAAATTTGTGGCTCAACAGCAGTGTCTTTGTGCACGTAGCTCCTACTCTGTGTTCTGTGTGGAATGCTCTCTTTTCTCCTGGTTTACTTGCATCTCGGTTCTGTTCAGTGTATAGCACTTAGTGTCTTCAGCACATTCTTAGCTTTAAAGGTTATCACATGTCTTTTACTGCATGTCCAAATGCATAGCCATCTCACTTTTGCAGCTTCTCAAAGGAAAACCCTCTCTTCAACGTTTGGATACCCACTCTGAGCTTAAAATAAGTCCCTGCAAATATTAGATCCTCTGTGACTATTTGAGGAATCAGTACCTTTTTCTGGAAGGATCTTGTGGAGAGGAGGTGTCCTTGCATTCATGAAACCTTTTAGGGGAGAGGGGTGTGTGAAGGCGGACGTGGAGGCAGCCTATTCTTTCCACTGACAGTGGGAGAAAATTCTCTTTCTTACATATCTTCCCCATGTTGAGACTGTAACTCCCATGACAAATATCGAGTAAGTGGTGTACACTAGTATCTCAGACTTTGAAAGTAAAGGGAAAAGTGACATTATCGTGTCCCAAATAATGTCTTCTCTTTCTAAACTCTATAGTTCCATCTTCTCAACAACTTCTTTTTCTACCTTATTCATCAGTAAGATCATGTTCACTAGCAGTGTCAGGTGGGAGGGTGGGGGATATGTCTGTTCATCTCATGCTAACTTGGCATCTTTGAAGAAAGAAAATAAATTAACAAAGAAGAAATCTTGTTTCTTTTTTAAGTTCCTTCAGGTGTCTCTCTTTCTATGTTGCCTTTGCAGTGCACTCTCGCTGTCCCTCAGATGTCAGTTCATTGTTAACAGCAGAGGTCCTCCTTGCTCAGCTGGTCCTCTGGGATCAAGAAACTATTCATCCTAAAAGCATGAGGTAGTTGGGAACAGCATGACTTAACTCGATGATTAAAAAGCCATTGTCTATTTGGTAGCTCGGTTTATGATGTCTTTTCATCTCGGCACCTGCCAACTTCTCAAGGTTCTAATTAACTGCCAATCAGGGGAAAGCTCAGAATAAGTAGCACTGTATATGGAATTACTGTGTGGCAGTATATGCAAATTACTTGGATTGAAGATAATAAAACATCTGTACTTTAGAGAATAAGAAGTTATACTAATCTGGGATTATTAAACTCTGTTAAATATATTACTGACCTTGTCATGATGCTACACAGAGGGATGCTGTGTCCCAGAGGCCATCCAGAACTCCTGGTCACTGGTACAGTATGCTGGTTGGGCCCTAGCTTGTCCCCTTTAGACAGCAGGGAGTGGCTTGAACCAAAGCTGATCCTCATCTGAGTATGGCTGAGGTCCTGAGCCTGTGAGATCAGGACAAGCTCTACCCTGTGCCACCCACCTCTTCCCATCTGTATCCATCTCCCACCGTGTTATCAGACGCTCCAGATGGAGCTTCCTGTGCACTTGTTAATTATTATTATTATTTTTATCTCTTCACCCATGATGTCTCTAAACCTTCTGGCACTGCCACTGTTGTCTTTGTTGGGAAGAGATGATAGTGTGCCGAAGTGATGGCGGCATCCCTTTGTGAGTTCTCAGGAGTGATGTGGATGCTTTTTAAGCTTTTAAAAAAATACTAATTATGTCCTGACACTTTAAAAAAGTGAATTTCTTTGTGATGACTTCTAATGTTTAGGATTGCATTGAAATTCACTAGGGCTCTTCCTTTAAACAGGGAAAAAAGATTAGTTTGTTTCCTTGTTTGGGATCCGTTGGGATGAAAAGCACTGCAGAAATGTAAGCTGTTATTAACCCACCCCTTCTCTCGATACATGTTGACGGGGGCTCTGCAGTGTGTACCAGCTGATGGTGAGTCTTGGCTCGAAGGAAGCTGCAAGATTACTTTTTAATTTGCCCAAATCCTGTCTGTTTCTGTGGGAATAGGAACAGCAGCCTGTGGCTGAAGCTACTGGTGGTTTTGGTAGTTGCAGCAACTTTCGGGTAGGTGGGTGCTACTTCTTGGACAATACTTAATGCTTTTTCCTAAGTGGTTCATAGAGCTGGGGTGGGGAGTGGATGCAGAAGGATAGACAGAGAGCAAAGAGGTCCTATAGTAACTTTTTCCCCTCTTTCTGTCTCTGTCTCTCTCTAGCTCTCTCTCTCTCTCTCTCTCTCTCTCTCTCTCTCTCTCTCTCTCTCTCTCTCTCTCTCTCTCTCTCTCTCTTTGAGACAGGGTTTTGCTCTGTAGTCCAGGCTGATCCTGAACACACTATGGAGCCCAGGCTGGCGTTGAACTCACAGCAATCCTCTTGCCTCAGCCTCCCAAGTGGTGGGATTGCAGGCCTGTGCCACCATGCCTGGCTTAATTTTTCTCTTTTGCAACTGCTTACTGACATAGTATATCAAGAAAAGAAAATCAGATCTTATCCAATTGCCCTTACCAGCTCGATTCCTAACTGGGATTTTCTAGATGGTACACCCTTATCCACTGTTGTTTTATAACTCATGTTAGCTGACCCTGAGCAATCTGGAAATCAAAGCTTCTGTTCTTGTTCTCCTCTGTGGGATAAGTAGCTGTGTGTGCATCCACTGTGTAGGCCACAGCACACGACACAGAGAAACAGCTCAGGACCACTCCAAAGCAGAAGGGCACAGGGAAATGTGGTGCAAACTGTAAAACACTGGACACCAAAAAAAAAAAAAAAAAAAAAAAGACAAGCTTTCAATTTTGCACTGTACATTAGTGTGCACACATTTGGTGAGTTTCAACTTGTTTTAGGGTGGGATGTGCGGAAACTTGGGGTGCTTTAATTATAATTTAGAATAAAGATAGGATTAAACCCTTTTCAGTTCTTGTCCCTGAACTGGAATCCTCTTTCCTACATAGCACCATGAAGGTAAAGCTTCTCTCTCTCTCTCTCTCTCTCTCTCTCTCTCTCTCTCTCTCTCTCTCTCTCTCTCTCTCTGTGTGTGTGTGTGTGTGTGTGTGTGTGTGTGTGTGTGTGTGTGTGTTTAAATCTATTCTCCTTGAAACTCAATGGTTCAAGCAATATCCATTTATTTGCTTATGGTTCTTTAATTTGGCTATGACTCAGCAAGAACACTATGATTGTGTTCTTTGTGGTGCTAACTTTTAAGATGGCTCACTCACATGGCTGGCAAGTTGGTATTCAGCAGGGGCAGCCAGCCAAGGGCACCTTGGTTGGCAAGATTCCCAGCTTCTGCTGCATGTGCTGAGTTTGGGCTTCCTCATAGCAAGGTGGTCCATAGGATCCAAGTTTCTCAGGTTATGGCTGCAGTCCCCCACACACAAGCACAGGAGCTGCCAGATTTTGTTTAGACGTCCTCTTGAAACTAGCACAGCGCAGTTCTTCCACATCACAGGGGCACCTCAGAATCAAGGTGAGAGGCCACTCAAGGACATGAGTCCCCAGCGGTGTGACGCGCTGCGGGCTCTCAGTGCGCTGGGTTCCCTGATTCTCATGGCTGCCCTGACTTGATACCTCACTTGGCACCTCCATTGTCCAAAGTTTTAGGGACCAGCCTTCCTTCTGTTAGACCTCCAAGGACTGAAATTCTTTCTTTTCTTTTTTTAAATTTTGTCCTCTTGCCAGCTACTGAGTGCCTCTGTCTGCCTGTTTGCACAATCACTGATTTCCTCCATGAACTTTTCTGGAGACTGCCTACCAGGCTTTCTGGACCTTTGCTATGTTTCTGATTCTCAAACAGAGGCCCGACTACACATATGAATGTGTGCAAAGGAGTATGGGGGAATTGTGAAACATACACGTGAATTATCTTCCTTGAAAGCTGATTTGGCTTGAGAATTTAAAAATTCTCATTGCAATCCTTTTTTATAAAACAGCTTTTACATGTGTAAAAGTTAATGTCAATATATTGCTGAGTAAAATATGGAGCTATATTGTGTTTTTAAGGTGAAACTCAGGCTTCTAGGACGTTTAAGTTTTCAGTGGCTTATTCAGCCAGGCTTCTGGCTTTTGGGTGTGTTCCCTTATCACTGCAGGTCTGCTCACCTTCTGCTATCAGTATCTCTCCTAGAATTGCTTGTCCATTCTGTTCAAGAGTAGACAACTTTATGAAATGGACCTCAACCACACAGTACACGTGACGTTGGTTGTGTATGTGAGCTTTCCTGTAAAGGGAGAAAGGCTAACTGTTTGGGGAAGGAGGAAGAAATGCACATTATTTCTATGTCTTCTTTCTGGGACTCAAGACTTGTTATAGATTTTGCTCCACTGGAACTAAATCCTGCTACTTGTTCTGTGTCCTTCCCTCGTATCATGGAATACGAGAGTATTGCTTATAATGGAAACCAGAGGTGTTAGATCTTCTCTGCTGCTATCCTTAACGTGGCTGAGGTACTCCAGTAGTACTTTGGGTGCTTCAACAAGTCCTCATTTCATGCTGGGGAGGCTGTGGGGGGAAGGGAACTCTCTTATATTGATGGTGGGATTGCAAACTGGTATAACCACTATGATGGGCAGTATGCAAATTCCTCAAAAGGTTGGAAGTAAATATTCTCTGCAATCCAGTGATACCTCTTCTGGGAATCTTTCCAAAAGAATTAAAAACATTATATAACAGAACTGCATATATACCCATGTTATTAGCAGCACAACTAATAGATAAAATGTGGAAGACACCAAAATATCCATCCCCACACTAAAGGATACAAAAATTGTGGCATATGTGCACAATGGAGTACTACTCTTCTATAAAGATGTAGTTTTCAGGCTTTTGTAGGTAATTGTAGGTAAATGGATGCAACTTGAGACCATCATGCTCAGTGAAGTGAGTCAGACCCAGTAGGTTAAATACAGAATGGTTTCTGTACTATGAGAAACCCAGAATAGTCATTTCATGGAACCAAATGGAAGTGACAGTGGGAGTTAGGGGGGAGGGTGTGAGATGGTCTCAAAGGGAGAGGGGAAGAGTGTAATTTTGATGTGATACATACGCACTCAAAACACTCAAGTTCAACGTAAACATTATGTATTGCATACATACATATTAATAAAATGGGAAAAAAACAAGTCCTGTGAAATCATTTCTGATTTGCTGGCTTGCTGGCCGGTTATGACTGAGTTGGTTACTCTGGACACCAATCCTACTTCCCCAATAGAGAGGGAAAAAGCTCAGTGGTGAATCATAAGCAGGGCCTTGAGAACTCTAGCAGTCTTGTCTCCTCTATGTGCTGCAGAGCCAAGGGCCTTCCGTTCCACAAAAGCCGGTGCAGTGGAGCCTCTTCCTGAAGGGGAAGATGTGCCAGTGCCCCGTGGCCAGGCTGGCTGGGAATCACTGTTGCTGCGAGTCCATTGCTGAGCCCCAATAAGCCTTTAGGTCACTATGGAGGACTAGAGTTGTCTTTTATCGTGCCACAAATCTTAGTCTAAGCCCCATGGTACTCACTTATTTTATGCTCTGATTTAATTAGTACTTCTTTAATTGACAAATAAAATTTTATATACTTGTGTACAACATAATGTTTGGAAATATGTACATATCATGAAATTGCTAAATCAGGTTAATTGACATATTCATTATTTACACACAAACTTATTTTTTAGCACTTTTTGAGATTACATATGTTGTTATTAACTATAATAACCATGCTGTACAATAGATTGCTTGAACTTGTTCCTCCTAACTGAAAGTTCGTGTCCTTGGGCCCAACGTTTTCCCTCCCATCCACCCACCCCTGCTCCAGCCCTTGGTGACCACCATTCTATCTCTGTTTCTATAAGATTATCTTTTTGAGATTCTACATTTAAGTGAGAACATGTGCTAGTCATAGTAATTAAATTCTTTCTCATCTTCCCTGTGTTCCAGGAGCACTTGTTGAACACAGCCCTTGTCTTTGAAGTGTTGGGTTGCTGAAGCCCCAGGTCAGACAGTCTCCTGACAGAACTGGATTTTTTGGACTGAGTGGAGGCACTCTGTGCTTCTGGTGTTGTCATAGTTGTTTCTCACCTCGCCAGGACTTACCCAGTGTTTCATAGTGTTGAAGTGACAGACTGAGGGAAAATGTAAGATCTTGGACCTTCTTTTCTCATCTGTAGTCCTTGTTCCTTTGGTTGGGTAACCTTAAAGATTGGTGCAGCCAAGCTGACTGTGAATCCAGACCTAGGTGTCTATTAAAAACCCTGTTTTAGTGCTTCTGCATCCAGTATTAGTCTCCTTTCGGGTTCTCTAGCTGAAAGCTTTATTCCCGGGGAACTCAATACTGAGCATATCCTTGGTGAGCCAAAGACCAGCAGAACTGCTGTGGCAAGCCCTGTGAATCTAGATAGGAACCCTAATGCATAGCCGAATGCCTTTCCCTCTGTTCTTCGTGGGAATGAATGTTCTGAGCTTTCTTGAAAGAGAATTACAAGTTCACTTCCTGTTCATAATAGATCAGAGCAGAGCTAATTATTCCAAAAAAAAAAAAAAAAAAAAAAACAGTAGAGCGGCATAGAGGAATAGCAGTTGAGATTGTGTCAATGTAGGGAAGTACTCTCCCCTCTTTTATTTGTTTTGCTTTAAGGCTTAATGACAACAACTATTTTGATAGGAAGTTTTGTTTGCAAAGCCATTTCACAATAAGCTCCAATACTTCGATTGGTGAAGGTGGCTGCTGATGCACAGAGAAAATGTAGTGGAGATTTGCTTTTTTGTTGATACTGGGTCCTAATAAAATGATCTTGCAAAAATTTAAGTACAGATGCTTTATAGATGTATTTGACAAATTCATTTTTATGTAACACGGTCATGGCTGGGTTCCAAAGGCTAGATGTTATGTGTTCTATTCATATGCCCTGAAGATGATAAAACAGGAAATTAAATTGATTAATGGAGGGCATGTTTCTTTTCTACTTTGAGTAAAATGAAATTGGAGGGGGTCAATAAGTGAACTCTTTGTGGAGGCCACTGTTATCACCTCTGTTAAAATACTAACACTGTTCACTCTGTGGCTGCCTCACCAAATGATCTTTTTTTCATATTAATTTAGTTTGCAAACTAAGCTCTTTTCCAAAGCTTATCTTGACAAATAAGATAAATCCCAGGTGACAGTCACACGACAGTCATGGTTAGTATCAGCTTTCTTGCAGCAGTCTAAGTGGGGTCTCTGGGAAACAACTGTCCTTAGGGGAAAGAGAAGGTTGCAACCGAAAGCTCACCAAGCCTTTCCATCTTCCCAGCTGGACAGATCTCTGCGTTGTTAAACCTCACTCAATTGATATTATCTGCAAGGTTCAGTACAATCACTGAACAAAGTTCTCCTGAACAAGCTAATCTCAAGGTTCACAGATTATCCAAACATTAGTAATTAAATTCCAAACACCATTTATCCAAACACCATTTATTTTTCCTGATCGGCCTGCATCCTTCCACCTTTGTCACTGTAATTCACATGTTCCTGCCAGGAAAACTAGATTTTCTATTTTGCAGGAAAAAAGGAGACTTGGTGGTGGTGGTGGTGCTTCTTTTTGGGACAAAGTTCTGAATTTTTGCTTTCAACAAAATTTTTGCTTTCTCAGATTTTATAGTGTGACTTTTTGAAAATGGGTTGTTTTGAACCCATCATAGCATCTAATGAGAGTAAATAAAATCCATGTCAATAGGGCTAGAAGCACAGCTGGAGTCACTCCCAGCACCCCCAAACAAATCACTGCTAGTGACTTTGAAATTTATATCTTCAACTTTAGAATTCTCTGTGATCCCCGATCTTCAACATTGAGTTGGTTTGGATTATCACTTGGGCTTGTGATAGGCACTGCAAATCTATTGTTTTGGTGTTACCCTCCACAGCTACCCCTCCCTCTTGTCCCAGCCCACATTATCTCATTAAATGCTGCCATTTGCATCTGATTAAGTTGTTCAGATCCCAAAATATAGGACTTATTGTTGATTCTTCTCTTCCTTATTTGTTCATAGCAGGGAAGTTAGGTGGTTTACTTCCAAAGTATTAAGTGTAACCAATTTTTTTTCCAGTGCCATTGGCACAGTTCAAGACACCACTAAACGTGTCTCCTTTGGACAATGGCAAAGACGCCTAAGCTTCACTCCTGTGCCCTACAGAATGATTCTACAGCCCGTGTGATCTGGTCACTTTCTTGCTCAAAGTCTGAATGACATCCTGCTGGATTTAGAACCATGTCTGCAAGTCTCTTGTGATCTTTTATGGCTTATTTTCCATTGTCCCTTGCCCCAGTCAGACTGCTCAGTTACCCTGCTTCAAGCATGGCGGATCTTCCCATCTCAGAGCCTTGGTATCTTCTTTCCTTTCTTACCCCTTTGCTGGGCCTTTGCTTTCTCTATCCCTACTTGCGTCATTTTCAATTCAAATGCCTTCATATCTTCAGACATCTTAATTACTTTACCACAAACAAACAAGTCGAAAAACTTCTAAAATATTTTGTATTGTCCACTGGAATTAAATTCCAAGAATTCAGGAACCTGATTGCCTTGCTAACTAGTATCCCCAACACATAGAACAGTGCTTGAGACAATTATGCTTATTAAGCATTGAATGAATGAGTACATTTGTATATGTATCATATATACTATGTATACATTAAGACTCAAATAGATTTACATGAGCCAAAGATCAATAAGGTTCTCAGGTGTGGACAGTGTTTGGAAAATAATAGGAAACTGAATAGGCAAAAGGTAAACGCTGGTTGCTTGGTGACAACTTTCTGATGTTCTCATCTTTTAGTCAAAAAGCTTAAACTAAACAAAAATAACATTTCCTGACGAGGTATTTTGCACATAGCATGAGAGTAGCAAAACAAAATTGTATAATACATGATCTCATAGATGTGTATGTGAGTGTGTGTGTGTGTGTGTGTGTGTGTGCACGCACGTGTGTAATAAGGACAAGTCTTTGAAAAAAAGGAATAAAGAAACTTTCATAAATGACAAAGCTCATCATTTTACAACTAGTCTCATGTAAGCTCAAGATAGAGCTTCTCAGAGTGGCTGTCAGTTGTCCCTGTATCTCATGAGCAACTTCCTCCTTTTACTCATAACAAAGAACATTAAACCTAAAACCAAACAGTGTGTGTAGAAGGAATGGAAAGCTATCAGTCATCAAAAGAGTCAGAGATCTGTTTGGGAATCTTATAGAACCTTGTAGGTATCATTTCTAGATGCCTAGGGCATTCAGATTCAAACCTGGAGGCTCCCACTGCATCCTGTTTTAGGAAGCAAAGTTTTCTCCCTGATGTCATCCATGTTAGTCGTCCATTTAATAGAGGCTACTACTAGAGGCTGTACGTTGTCAGAGGGAATCCTCCATCAGGGGTTGGGCTTCTTCGTGGCCCTCTTCTCCTTCCAGGTGACGGTGCGTAGTTGGAAATACGGCAAAGTGAGCTCACCTCTCTCCAGTCATTCAAAAAAGGCAAGCTATTTTTCTTTGAGAGAGGGAGAAGAGAGAGAGAAAGAGAGAATCGTGTTGATTGTTCTGTCAAGAAGAAGCTTTCTATTACTCTTTTCTCGATGTATTTCCATTTAATGTCTCTCTTCTTTTCCCTTCCCCTCTGATCTGCCTTTTTCTTGTTCTCCTCATCTTGATCTGCCTTTTCCTTAGCTCCCAAGGGATGGCGGTTGATGACTGTGAATGAGTAATTAGCAGCAGGAGATGAATTCCAAGGCCACCTCTGCAAACCAAACCACACTCTGCAGTGATGGTTTTCCTTCTTCTTGCCCTGCACTTCTCCCCTGCATGGACCAAGGGCTGGCTTGGAGTTTTCTGCCAGTGCACTATGATAGGGTGGAATCGGAGAAAGAGGAAATAGGAAACAAATGGGTCTTGACTTAATCACACCAGGAGTTCAGTTATCAAAATAACAAGTTAATTTATAGTATCATGACATAGAACATTATATTGCAGGATGTAGAATTAAGTCAGATATCATGATTTTTCAGATACAGTCTTTCTGAGGAAGGGATGTTGGGACATGACAGCCCTCTGATTTATAGCCAGAAAAATAGCCATTTTCCAAATTTCTGAGGCTGGATTTGTTTTGGCTGAACTCCATGTGCTTGGCAATGAACTGGTCAGGCCTGCAGGGAACACTTCCCAAAGCAGTGACTGGATGAACCTGGGTTGGTCTCAAGAAAACGCTGTACTCGCCAACAAAACACTCAGGGTTTTTCTTGTTCTATATGCCTTCTGACAGGAGTAGTAGTTCAGGCAACTGATGGGATCCAGAAGATTTTTCTGCATGGCCATAGCAAATCTTAAAATCTAGAACCTAGGACCAGCCTGGAAAGGACTTTCTTTAGAAGCCACCTCCTGATGGTCTTCTATTTTCTCTGCCACAGTCGACCCGAACAGAGACAGGGAACCTCCCAGGTCTGAGGTAGCACACTGAATTGATGTTTATAATTTCTTTCTTTCTTTCTTTCTTTCTTTCTTTCTTTCTTTCTTTCTTTCTTTCTTTCCTCCTCCTCCTCCTCCTCCTCCTCCTCCTCCTCCTCCTCTTCTTCTTCTTCTTCTTCTTCTTCTTCTTCTTCTTCTTCTTCTTCTTCTTCTTCTTCTTCTTCTTCTTCTTCTTCTTCTTCTTCTTCTTCTTTCTTTGAGGTATATGGTCCAGGGTGGTCCTGAATTCACTTTGCAGCCCAGGCTGGACTCAAACTCATTCCAATCCTCCTGCTTCAGACTCTTGATGCTGTGAATACAGGCATGTACCGCCATGCCCAGCTCATTTCTTTGTGGTGCTGGGGAATTGAATCCAGGACCTTGCAATGCTAAGCGAGCGCTCTAACCGCTGAGTGATGTCCCACTGAATGTTTATAACTTCAGAAATAGATGTGATGACTGGGAAGCTTCTCTTCCTAATTAATCAACAGTTCTCTTTCCCCTGAAGTGTTTTTCACTGTCCTCTCTGGGTTCTTTAGTACCACATGAGACAATCCTCTGCTCAGTCCAAAAATGAGCTGGGTCTCTACATCTTCTAGGAATTAGGTCCCTAGGGTCTTCAGTGGAAATAGACTCAGGTCCTTGAAGATAACATAAAAGGAAGTGATGGAAGCGAGATGTTCCATGCAGTGAGCGAATTGATTGGGAAGGCATTATTTTCCTTCTTGAATGTTCTCACAATTAATTCTTTAAAAGATGACATGGGGCACTTGTTATTGTTATTACTCAGTTAAAACCAAGGGCCCCCAAATAGATCCAACGCTGATAAAGTAATAAGAAAAGACTCCAAATTCTAAACTTCTTTTTTTGAGCTTCTTTCTGATATGATTTGGGAGTGTTGGGTGGAAAAGATTGTAGAAATAAAGTGGGCTTGTGTGTTAAAAGCACTGGGTATGACGGTATTCAAATCTCTCAGCTGTAGAACCCAAGGAGAGAGGACATACCCCTCTAAGAGTATGAACCTGAAATTCTGTTACTACCTTAGATATGGAGGGAATTGCTACTTTGTTTCCTATTTATTTGTTCAACAGTATTTGTTAAACATCTATTACAAGAGCCACATGTTGGATGGAAGGGGGCGGGGGCAGCGTGGTTATTTTACCTTCTGAGCCTTAGCTTAGAACAAGTTTCGTCAGTTCTGCTGATAGGCTTGGGGGAGTTCACTGGTCACTAATGGCTTTTCTCTTCCAAGCACTATGAAAATGCAAGTGGGGCTAGAGTTTTTCTGGCCTACTTTCAATAATGGCATTATTTTTTGATTCATCAAATGGAACCCCTAAATCCAGTTAGCCATCTGGCTTGGCTTAATTGTTCGTCAATTCAGTGTGAATTTCTGTTATATATTAATACACGTCCTTAGAAATCCTTATCTATAGCACCTGTGCTTCCATGCTGAAATACTACTTGAATTTAATGGCTGGCAAAGAAGTTATGTTGTTAATTTAGAAGATTGTTATGAAAATAAATGTTGAGCCTTAAAAGTTCTTAGAATGTATGAACAGTAAGTGTCTGCACTGAAGTGATGCTGCCTAGGGAAACATCATATCTGAAAATAGAAACCAAATGAGTTTGGCTCAGAGGGGGAAGGCAGCCACTGGGTTCTGTGTGAACCAGGAGCCATATAGTATGATGTGGATGGGAATGTTGGCCCTTCTCGAACCTGGAGATGGTTCCTCTGAGAAGTCAAGTTTAGGTTTAGCCAGAAATAGTGATTTCACATATCACTCTCATTTTCCTCATGTGTAGGCAGAGTACTGAGATTGTAAATACAAAGAGCCTTTTTCAGTCAGCGGAAGGCAAATCTCAGCTAAGTGTGTTACCTAAATGGATAGGCAAATTCAATTTATAAAATGCTGCAAAGGTCCGGCCATTCTGCACGACCAGAAGACATGCTTTAAAAAAATGCAATTTGTGGCCTTATCCCATCAATCGTATCCAAATAGCAAACCCTTCAACTCACCGTGCAGGGATCAGAATGGAGGTATTGGTGGCTGTGGGGCTGGTGACCTGAATTCTCTTTTGGTGGCTTATTTTGACCCTTGGGAGGCCAAGCACTCTGGCTTTATCCTTCCAGTCCCTTTCCATCAGCTCTCATTTTTCTTCTGGGTTTTTCTTCTGTCCTCTTGTACGTCTGAAGAAACCTGGGGATGATCATAGAAGAATTATGGTACATGTCAGGAGTGTTGGAGGGGAAATATTCTGCTACTTGGCAGTCCTGCGTCAAACTGTTCTCAGATGATTTTATTTTATTCCTAACTATGAAGAGATGAGAATATCATGCACTATCCAATATGGTAGGTGCTAAACACATGTGGGTATTTATACTTAAACTTGAAGTACTTAAATTAAATTTTTAGTTTTTTTTTTCTTTAGTGCTGGGGATTTATCCCAGAGCCTTGTACATGCAAGACAAGTACAGTGCCATGGAGCTAGTCACAGAAGCCATATTTCAAGTATTAAAATAGCTACAGGGATGGTGAATATATAGGACATGTCCTACATTACAAAATTTTCTTGCTGGGTAGTACTAGTTCTCCTGTGGATACTGGTTTGCTACTAGCCTCTTCTGTTTCCCAATACATCATGTGAAATAACTACTAGTCAATCCTAGCAACCAGCATTTTTGTATTTAAATGTCACCTTTATAATTTCTCCCTCAAACACACAAACACACACACACCCACATCCCTGTACACATCCACGCACACACACACCACACAGTGCACATACACACAAGGGCATACATATTTTCCTCTGTGAGGAAGACCAAGTAAATAAGAATTACTTGAAAATGTACCAATGATTCAAATCTAAGTCTTACAACACACGTTTCTCATTGCTCATTGTATGCATTCCTAATGACAAACATCGTATGTTAATGGAAAATGAACTCTCCAGGGGGATGTTTGATTGTTTACTAATCTCACTTCTCCACTGTCCTAGCCAGCAGTGGCTGGGTGGGTGACTTTCTTTGCCTTGCTGGCCTGTCCCTTCTCCTGGTAGTCTAAGATGACCTCTGATGCCCTCTCGCCTCCCCACTTCCTCTCCGACACAGTGTTTGCCATTGGTTACTTATGACTTGTTTATGCTTTCAAGCCAGCTGCTCTTTTCTCGATTTAATTTTTTCTCTTTACTTTTTAGGTGTTTTATCACTCCTATATGTTCTTGTACATATTTACTTTGCTTAAAAATATTTTCTTTAGTAAAGTTTAAAAACTCTAAGAATATATCTAAAAGGTTATATACAATGTGTATTTCTACAGCATATGAAAATAGTATAGTGCGCACTTAACATTTCTACCAACTAGCTAAAGATCTTGAAGAATACCTGTGTTTCCTGTATGTCCTTTTCCCCAAGAGAAAACCATTACTGTAAAATTTATTTTTAAAATTTCACTTGGTTTTTTAACACCCTTACTACATGTATCTGTCTGTAAATAATATAGAATTATAGTCCTGCCTACTTTTTAAAGTTTATCTATAGCTGTATCTATAAAATCATATTGTATATATATTTATTGTTGCTTTATGTTTGCTCACATGACAATTGGTGAATTTTTCAGTGGTGATGTGTTAGTCTCTGAGATTTGATTTTTCACTCAAATTATGTTTTTTTGAGGTCCTTCATGCTAATATGTGTATCTGAAGTTCATAATTTTGATATCTGCATTAGAATCTATTGTGTGAGTATACTATAGTTTCTTACAGTTTATTTCATTTACCTCTGTAAATGGGCCCTTGTGTTTTTCTGTTCTTTGCTTCTTTGTTTTAATGTACCCTGGATAACCATGCATTCATTGCTGCACGTGTAAAGACCTCTCTGGCATATTTACCTAATGGTGGACCTGTTTTATACTTTTTTTGAGCTTTTAAAAATGCTCATTTCATCTTCGTTTTCTCCTTTCTCTCCACTTCATCTCTATCCCATGAAGTACTCCCCATTTACCAATTCATTAAATAAAGAGGATAATTATTTTATTCCCAATGTAGTGTTATTTTGGAGAAAAAATACAGGCTTTCTGGATGTAATAGCAAGTGGCAAAACACAGATCTGGTTTTAAATCCCATTCTTCCATCTATAAACTGTGCGTCTATGGGATTATCATCCATAGTGAGTTTTAGTTTCTTCACCAGCAAAATGAAGAATAACACCTTTTTCAGAATGATTTAAGAATTAAAAAGAGATGATGCAGGTAAAGCCTTCAGCACACAGCACGGAAGCAAGCAGGCAACTGAGGAGTTGTGGCTTTTTTCTTCATCTTTGTTGGAAATAAAATACTCCATTATGTACGACAGACCTCAGCAGGAAAAGGCCAGAGCCTCCATGCACTCTTTTAATAAGCAGGATCTCAGCCTGCATTTCCTTGTTATGTTTCTTCACTGTTATTCATAAAATCCCCTTTTTGGAATTGTGGGGTGATGATGCACTGTCTCAACAGGCCGACTCTGCCATGTAATTCCGAAGGGTGCTGCCAACAAGCTGTTGCAGTGATAGGTGATCTAGGTCTCCCATAACCTGTTCTCTTCATGCATCAGTCAGAGATCTACAGTATCAAAAGAAACACAACGTAATTGACCATGAAGCAATTCATGACTCACTACCACTAATATTCTTCTGCAGATTTCTTACATTTCATCAGCAGTAGTTTTTGGCCTCTTTTTAGCAATGCTGAGGCAACGTTTCCTTTCTGCTTCAAATTCTTAACAGCTTTAATTAATCGTACTTATGCAGCTCACGCTTAGCAGTTTTATTTTTGCAAAGTGATTTATAATCATTTTTATTAGTTATTCTAAATTTAGACTTAGAATGGCCATGTCATAGAGAAAATGCTTTCTATTTGAGAAAGGAGACAATTGCTACCCAGCAGTTGTCTAAATAGCTTGATTATGGCTACATTACATATGGATTGTTTAATTATTTATTCCTTAATCTGTCGATGTAAACACACCACTCTAACCCATAATTACAAAAGGTCTGCAAACCTGAATTATTGTGAATTTCAACTGATATCCATAAGAATTCATGAAGCAATAGTGAGGATGTATCTATGGCTTAGATACTAGTTAAAGGAGCTGGAATGATGATATGAAATTACTAGACACGATAAAAATCCAGATGTAGCAATGTATGTAATTAAGCCATGCTATTTAGAAATCAAGAGTATCAGAACAATGCTGTCACTTTTACTTATTTTATTTATCAGTTAAAATTGTGGTCAAAGTATTTGTTTTTTTGAATTGAGTCTTCTAGGTTTTGCATATATGGATATTTTATATGCTAAAAGAGCAAAAATTTAACATAAGTAATAATTTATTGACTTGGGCTTTCTATTACTTTTGCATACATTGCAGAATGTAATATACAAATTTAAAGCTCTGAAATTAAGGAATATGAAATAAAGTGTAAAGTTCTAATTATATTAACTCAATACATTTTTTTTTTCAACTGACTTTTGAATGTTGAAAGACTTTGCAGGGCTGGGGGTGCAGGTCAGCAGTTAGAGAGCTCTCTTAGTAAGTGCACCTCACAAACTGTGTGTATTGGTACATGCCTGTAATCCCAGCACTTGGGAAGCAGAGGCAGCAGGATTGTCATGTGTTCCAGCCCAGCCTGAGCTATACAGTGAGATCAGGACCAGTCTAGACTACAGATTGACACCCTGTCTCAAAAACAAAACAAAACAAAACAAAAAATCCAGTAACAACAAAAGAAGAACTTTAGTCCTGAGTCTGCCCTTCCTGCCTACCTCCTGGATAGTTCATGCTTAGAGGAGGCTTTCAGGCAAGAGAGGTGTGAAGCACTGGAGTTTCTCTGCCTGCTGGTGTCTCTGACAAGAAAGGCAACAGCAGAAAGAGGAAACTCAAATCAACCGAGTTACCCTGTGGACCAGGAAAACTGCCACCCATCCGATTTAAATCCATATTTTCAGAATATAAATGTAAAGTTTATGTTGCTAAACAATGAAAAATTGATTTTTTTGTCATTCTTTTCTCTGGGTACTATGGTATTTGTAAGAGAAAGAAACTATAAACAACAACATTGGTTGACGGGAAAAGGCCCAATTAAAAAATCAAATGTCAGGCAAGCACATCTTTGACTCAGTGTGCCTCCTTTTTTTTTTGGATCGAGTAATATAAACATGTAGCCTCACAGCATCTGCATAGATATTAAATACGATAAAACATTTATGAAGTACAACACTGACCTGAATGAAAAAGCATGTCTGAACACAGTGAGTCCAATTTTCTTCTGACACTGACAAAGAAACCAATTACTGTGCCTAAGCAAACAATTTACTTTTATTGGCAAAATAAACAGACTAATCAACAACGTCAGTTGCCTGCTCCCACTTACCCAAAGAGGTCTGGAAAGTTGGAATGTATTTCAAAGTCAAGGTGTGGATTTCAAACACTGAACTGAGGTTTTGAATGTCCCCCAATTCAAGTGGTAGTCTCCATGGTGACCTCCCCGCAGCCACTTCCTTGGAGCAGCACAGTGCCTCCCCTTCAAAACAAAATCTCCAGGCAGCTTCAGCTATGTGGGGATGCACTGGAAAGAGGACAGTGGACTTTGAGAAGTGCAGCTTGTGTTGGCAGGGACTTCGCAAGTCAGAATACATTCTAATACCTCATCAGACCTGTTTCTGGACATTCTGCATGCTCTCCATCTCTGTCCCTCACACTCATTATGTTGTGGTCAGGGAGACTGTCCACAGCGTAGTGACCCAGCAAGGAATCGATTAGCGCATGTGTACTTCTTGGGTTGCAAGGAGCCAAAAGCAGATGTGCTGTGCGTTATAGCAGAGACTGCTGAAGTGGCTCATGCCACTCTTTTCACCTGGGACACCTTAAAGTGCCCGTCTTTGTATCCATGGAACAACTGGTGGTACTGCTTATGTGGTTTATTAGAAGATAATAAATTTTTATAAAAATTATAAAAGACAGATCTAGAAAGAAATAGACATTAAAAGTGAAACACTGAACCTCCTAGAAGACAAATTAGGCAGATATCTAAAAGGCATAAAGGTAGGCAAAGACTTCTTGACAAGACACCAAAAGCAAAAGAAATTATCCCCATTATTAACAAACGGGATCTTGTCAAATTAAAAAGTTTCTGCACAGCAAAGGAAACTACCAACATTGTAAAAAGAGAACCAACAGACTGGGAAAAAATATTCACCACCAACATCTCAGATAGGAAGCTCATAACTAGAATATACAGGAAGCTGAAGAAAAGTAAGCCCACCAAAATAAAGGACCCTATTGAAAAGTGGGCAAATGAAATGAAGAGGCAGTTCACCCAGGAAGAAGTTCAAATGGCCAATAGATACATGAAAAGATATTCAAGATCCCTAGGCATAAAAGAAATGCAAATCAAAACAACGCTAAGATACCATCTCACTCCAGAGAGAATGGCCTATATCAACAAATCAAATAGTAATCAGTGCTGGTGAGGCTGTGAGGAGAAAGGAGCCCTCCTGCACTGCTGGTGGGAATGTAAATTCGTACAACCACTTTGGAAAGCAGTATGGAGATCTCTCAAAAGACTAAAAATAAATATCCCCTTTGATCCAGCAACACCCCTCCTGGGAATATATCCAAAGAGGCCAAAACAACACATAAGAGAAATATATCTATACCCATGTTCATAGCAGCACAACTAAGGATAGCTAAAATATGGAAGTCACCAAAATACCCATCAACAGACCAGTGGATACACAAACTGTGGTATTTATACACAATGGAATACTATGCATCTGTAAAGTCCAACAGTGTGGAGGCTTTTACGGGAAAATGGAAGAAACTTGAGAACATCTGCTTAGTGAAGTGAGTCAGAAGCAGAAGGTGAAACATGGAATGGTCTCTCTGATAGGAGAAACCCAGATCACACCTATCTCATGGAACTTAAAACGAAAAACAAAGTGAACCAGGAGAGTAGGGTAGGAAGGAATGGAGGGGTGGGTAGGGGGAGGGACAAAAGGAGAGTGGGAAAGGCCTTGACGCCTTGACAAGATACATATGTGTGCAAAATGCTGAACTTCATTGTAAACCTTAGATTTTGTGCTTATACATATCAATAAAATGGGAGAAAAAAAGACAGACATAAGTAGTGTACATCTGTATGTGTGTTCGTGTGTTTATCATCTCATTTTTATCTATATAGCAAGAATGGGGTCCGCTTGATGTACTTCTGCAACTTCCTGCCTTCTGTTAACATTGCGTGATGGAGAGCTGGAAGGATGCTTGTTGTACTTTCCCAGTTCTCAGGTGTCCTGCAGCTGCTTATTCCTCAACTTCCAGCAGTGATGCAGAGCACATCCTTATGTGAGATTCTCTCTTTCTCTTTTTTTGTTGGCTTGAGTTAATATTTTCTGGGGAAAATTCCTAGAAAAAGGATAGCTGGGTCAAAAGTGCTGTCTTTATTGTATTTTTGATAATTATGAAGATATATTTTCTGTAGAGTCTGGTATTGCTAAATGATGATCAATATGAGTATAGAAAAATATGATACATTTTCCCAGTACATTTGTTTGATATTTCTGTGGTATATCAAGATTCAAAAATGAAACCTGTAGTTTTTGCAATTTGGAATGTATTGTAATGATGGCTAGCGTTTATTGAATGCTTACACTATATCAAGCTTTCCAAGAATTTTACATCAATTTACTTCATATACTATTCACAGAAAATTAATGAAATACAGTAAGGAAAATAGAAATGGAACCTCAGAGAAGTTGGTTCTCACTGACCAGGTCACAGAGCCATGAAGTGAATGTGCCATGATTTAAATTTTTATCTGACATAATTTGAATCTAGAACTCACAGTCCTAGTCACAACCCAGTATTCTCTCTTCCTTGTTGCTGATCTCTAATTTGAGAGAATTAAACACAGTCACTATTATTTCAATGCTCTTTTAGGTAGTTAATAAAATTGGAATCCTTCATCTATATGTGATGTGGTCAAAAATACAATGAATATGTAAATTTAAAAAGTTATTACAATAAAAGACACATTGCCATCCATCTAAGCATCCTCCCTCTCACAGTGAACACCCTCATCCCATTCTTCCAGCCACTTGTTGAAGTAGCTTTGAAAGTTTTTCTTGTTCTTTAGTTACATTGTTGTGGTTGCCTGTGAATTGACTTCAGATGTTTACCTTTTATGGTCATTTTGGCTTTGGAGAAGATTTGGAAGCCACACAGTGCCAGACCTGATGAGTAAGGTAGATAAGAACTCACCATGTGTTTTCCCCCCAGGACCCTGTCTTTCCACTGGATGGCACACATATCAATAGCATTCACTATGTTCTTGATCACTCCTTATAAAGACATGAAAGAGGAATTCTGGAGCTGCTTTAGAAAGTGGCAGAAATGATCAGAAATCAGATAAGTGTGTTTGAAGTGAGGAAGAATGTTTCAAGCAGGTTTAAATGCTATGTTTTACTGTGACTTTTCTTTCTTGTTTTTTTACATTTCAGCTTTTGTTCATTATGTATTTTGACTACCCCCTGTAAATCAAGCCACTTTCATGCGGAACTCCATTTTATTTCTATACTGAATCTTTCCTTAAAGGTTGAGGAACTATTTCACTTTATTTCTATAGCAATTCAATGAGAAGCAAAGAACATTAACCTTGTAAATTCAGAAGTCAGCTTAAATAATGAGAAAAAGAAACCAGAAGTATGCAGAAGTGTGGACAGAGGACAGTAACATCATGGATTTGAGGGACACATGAGAGAGAATACAGGATGAATGACAGATGGTTGGTCGGCTGGAGGAATAGCACAGCAGTTAGAGCACTTGCCTAACCAAGCAAGCACAAGGCCCTGAGTTTGGTTCCCTATTACCTCAGAAACTGGGCATGCCAGTGCACACCTACAATCCCAGCACTTGGGAAGCTGAGGCAAGCAGATTGCCATGACTCTGAGGTCAGACTGGACTACATAATGAGTTCAGTACTTGGCCTGGAGTACAGAGTGAGACCCTGTCTCAAAAAAAAAAAAAAAAAAGAAAGAAAGAAAGAAAGAAAGAAAGAAAGAAAGAAAGAAAAAAGAAAAAAGATAGATGGGACAGAGTTGTAGTTTAGGGGAAAATCCTGAGGGAATTACATGTATAAAAAAATAAAACCCAAGACCCTGGTCCAAATAAAGTATGTAAACCAAAAGGATTTTACTGAAATCATCAACACAGAATAACTAGTCAGTGCTGGTGCTTAGTAATATTTTTCACAATTGAGGTGTCAAATAAATGAAACAAACCCCAACAATTTTTAAAAAAAGGTATTTTGCTAATTTCTTTCTGCTGGCTGACACTCCTTTCAAGCACGGACTAGACGACAAAAAGCAGGACTTAGCGAACTTTGAAGAAGTTTCTGTGTTTTGGAGAAGCAAGGTACCTTCAATAACAAATATTTACTCTCCAGATCAATACGAAAGTCTTACAGATGGACAAAATTACACACACGTAGACATAGTGCTGATTAGGATCTGTGCCTGAGCGGGGCTTGTCTGTGGATGGACAGAAGAATGTCCCATGTTTCCTGCTTGACTTAGCTTCCCTTAAGAAGATGAAACCCAAATGAGCTGTAGTGCTCTGATAGAGACACCATAGCGGTGAGCTTCTATCCTCAAAGCAAACAGGCCTCTCACTGTGCGTTAAGTAAACAATTTGTGTGATCTCCCTGAAGGCAAGTGCAGCATTACAGAGGGAGAGAAGTTGCCGCCTGGCGAGATGGCTGTTTCGTTAACTACTCTGCAAGAACGTTTATTGCCCCACCCGAGCATCATCGTCCACATCCGTTGTCGGGTGTTGCTGGAGGGGTGATGTCAGTCGCGGGGAATGTGGAGACAGAAACCTTGTCTCCAGCTGCCCTCCCTTTAAGGAGCAGAGGCGCTGGCTCACCAGACCTCCACCGGGAGGAGCTCCAGCTGCTCTCTGTCAATGATGACTGTTGTCTAATGTTATTTGTTGTTAATGAATTGCCTACTTGTGTATTCATGTAATATGATCTTCCATAGGAACTCTTCAGTAAGCTCCATGAAGACAAGGACTCCATCTCTCTTCTTGACTGGTTTCTATCCCTACTACTGTGTATAGTGTTTGACACAGAAAAAAAAAATCTGTGTTGCTGAATAGATGAGTGCTAGAAATAGCATGGGAACATGGCAGATGACAGAAGACAATTCCCGGCTTTAGGTTTAATGTGGGCTAGGATAACTTCTGGAAGACTTTTTAAGAGATAAAAGACATTGTGATTCAATGAGAGGGAATAATATATACCCTTTTGAATTGTTAATTCTGTTCTTAAAGATTGAAAGAAAAAGATGAATGAAAAGAAATAGTTTTTCTCCTCTGTAATTCTGACCCCTCTTCTACCCTTATTTTATTTTATTATTATTTTTTTGCGACAGAGTCATGATCTGTAATCCAGACTGGTCCTGAACTCTATGTAGTCCAGGCTGGCCCAAAGCTTGCAGCAAGTCCTCCTGTCTCAGCCTCCTGAGTGTTGGGATTACAGGTGTGCATCACTACGCCTAGTTTATGTGGTGCTGGGGAATCAAATACAGTCCATTGTGCTTGTTAGGCTGGTGCTTTAACCATTGAAGTAAGCCTCCAGCCTCTAATTTTTTAAAAAAATGGATGTATAATTACAGTAAACTTTTAATTCCATAGGAAATAAGGAAATAAATTCAGTAATAAATATTGATGCAATGCTTGTTTTTATACAGTGGCTTTCAGTCAACATTACTGAAATATATTTTGCTCACCAAACTGAAGACAGAGACATTATATGTTTGGTTGACTGAGAGAGAGCTGTTTAACATTATGTCTTTATGTGGTTCCTGAACTACTAATACAATCAGCACCAATACTGCCACCACTACCATACTAGTGGCAGTTATCCGGAGAATCAGTAGTTGAACCAAGATTTGCATCCAGCGGAGAGTGACTCCGGAGCTCACGATCTTTGTGGATATTTTTATTATGAAAATAATCTTCACAGGCAGGTCTTCCTCTAGGGAATGGAATAGTTGCTAACTCATTGTACTACTCTCAGGCATGTGCCCAGTTGCTAATCAGACAGTCCCAAGTCTTTGTGTTCTCAGTCCAAGGCTAAGCAGTAGAACACTTGAGTTCAGTCTCTGCTCCTCTTACCTTGATTCCTTAATATTTGTGGTCCTTATCTTTTAAGTGGAGTCATAGTTCAAGGAAACGGGGCGTGAATCAGTTATGACTGTAGCACACAGGTTAGAAAAGGGATTCAGTGGATTGGCTCAGGAGAAAAATGAAACGAGAGCATGAAAGAACACTTTATCTTTATGCTTGATTTTGGTCCAAAGTATGTTCAAACTTGAACTTGGAGAGAACATGAAAAGAAAAACTAATTTTATGGCCACCATATGTGGCCAAAGTTTTATAATGTAAGGTTAGGAAAATAAGACGCAAAAGGACCCATCAAACACTTTATTTCTGAGACTTCAACTCCACTTATTTATTTACTTATTCTACCTACCCTGTTGCTATTGATTTTGTTGTATATATCACTTTTGAGAAATCTTTCTTACTAAAACAGTGTTCTTAAAATTGTACTTTGGCTCTTTACGGGAATAATTTAATCTTTGGTAAAGTTTGGATGATCAGGATCTAGAAATCAGAATTATACAGGCAGAAAGGATATGACTTTGAAGAAAGTGATTAATAGCAGAATCTGGGAAAAAAATAAAAATTATAGCCCAAGTTTACTACAGATGTACTGTTTCATTGTAGGAGTACTCTATACACTATTGTGAATGTATAAGAAGGCCACTACTTTATAAGCTTATCTTTTCATTCACTTCACTTTGCAATGAGAATGATTAAAGTGTGGGCTTTTCTTTTGTTCCTGCAGTTCTATTAGGCTATTTAATTTAAATGAAGTGGAAGTACCCATTGCTCTGTGTGTGGTATGAATGCCTTTGAGGAGTGTACCCCACATTGGCCACGTTTTAATTTAGAAATGTCTGGACAAGGTAATAGACTTCTTTGCTGAATATTTTGTACCGGTTTATTTGCACCTTCTTCCCACCCCAAAATGCCAGATATGGTCTTTTGCTGTCTCTGTTGTGGTGTGCCAGAGTAGTTTTGTAGCATTCCAATCACTGGTTTAATATGAGAATCGACTTATCTCAGTCCAGTGCAACACAGAGATTGCATTGAGTGAAAAGCCATAGTAGTCTGAAGAAGAACAAAATAATAGGTATAAATACACAGTAAGAAGACTTGAAAGGTAGATAGTTTCATAAATAAACATGATTATGTCCCAGTATGTTTTATTAATATACTTTATCTTTAATTTCAATGAAGGTTTGGTGAAGTGTGGTCCTTTGACCAATATGGCTGCACCCATTTATTGCATATTGACAATAGCTGCTTTGTCCCAACTGTGGCATAATGGAGTGGTAGAGACAGAACACACTGTTGGCGAAGCCAAAAAAAAACATTTACTATCTGACGCTTTGCAGAAAAGGTTATATAACCCCCTGGTTTAAACCAGTTTCTTATTCCTTTTCTTGTTGTGCATATATTCCAGATGAATATACTCCTAAATCCATACTCTCTATACTCTTCTGACCACACACACACACACACACACACACACACACACACACACACACACACACACACACACACACACACACACACACACACACACACACACACACACACACACACACACACACACACACACACACACACACACACACACAAAGTGTCATCAGTAAGTACTGAAATAAAAATTTTCCTATGGCAGAAGGAGCAGTCTAAGGCTTTGTATACTAAATGTGCTTTGGGTTCAGTTTACTTTGTTCATAAAGGACAAAAAATTTCATATTGATTATGGATTTGCCTGGGTAATAAAACCTTATTGACTTCTTATGGTGTAAAATATTATTAAGTTGCAACAATGTCAAAGCCAGGAGTCAGTAGCTAAATAATTGCTTTCTTGGGGATGTTATTGTTAAAACTTGCTACATTAACTTAAAGGGAAGGCTCAGTCACTAATTCTGATTATTGCATAGGTTATACAAGTTGACTTTCCTCATTTATAAGATAAGAGGTCCTAATTCCTAGGAAAATAGTTTACTTTGAAAATTTAACATACTATGTTAAAACAGTTTTCAAATCCAAGTATTGTTTTTGAAAAAAAAGCCTATTAACCAATAACACATTTTTTTATTTCACACTTCTTGTAAGATGGATATTGAGTGTTAAAAAGAGCAAATGTAGTGGATTGTTTCTGAAAACTAATCAACTTTGTGTTCTAATTCCCTAACCATCTGTCATGCGCAGGAATTTTATCCACAAGTAGTCTATTCTATTTGTAGCTCCACTTACGTGAACTTAGAGATATCTGCGGGAAAACTGCTTATAGGATGTAAGGGAAAACAGGTGATTTGAAGTGTGGAGCAGGGTTTTAAATGTGGCCTCCTTTGACTCCAGCTTTTATCAAACTTGAATATGCTTTGCAATTGAACTTAATTTTATCAAGAAGAATTAAGTACCAAATTTATGCCTGAACTTCAGACTTGTATGTCTCATAGTCACCTCTAATATAATTATTCAACTTTCCTCTTCTTGTAAGTGAAATGACACTTAGTTTAAACATCTTGTTGGGGATTTTATGATCCTTGAGATTAGCGTATAGTGTTGAATTATGCAGGTAGCATATTGGTAGGATTTATAGCTAAACTGAATCTATTATTTCAATGTTTGATCAATTGGTTGATCTGGGTACCATTTCTGTTTAATGAGTTATCCAAAAATGTTGGGGCTCACAACAATAATCATTTTATTGTTCTCATGGGTTCTGTGGGTTAGGACAGGCTCAGCAAGATGACTTGTTTATAATCCTTGAGTTTAGGATTCTGGCTGAGGAGAACTGAGGGCTGGGTGATATGATGGCTGTGGGAAGGGGTAGAATCATTTGGAGGTCCTTTGCTCACATGTCTATGTTTAAAAAACCTAAAAACTAGAACTACTAATTAGTCTGTTTAGAGGTGGTGGTTTCTCCAGGTGACCCCTCCAAGTGGCTGGGTACCAATCATGGCTGCCTTAAGGTAACTGAATTTCTCACCTGGTAGTCAAGGCTCCTGGCATGAGATTTCAGCAAAAAGTTCTCATGGAATCACCTGTGCCCCACAGCCTTACGTTGAATTAGTCAGTGTATCCCAGGGTCACTCAGGTTCCAAGAGAGGAGCTTTAGACTCCACCTCTTGATAGTGGAGTAGCAAGGTCACAGTGGAAAAGCGAATGTGGGAGTGGAGGTCATTACGGTCTGGGTCTAGAACACCCCCAAAGCCTTGTGCTCGGAAGGGGATTCAGTTGCGGGGTTAAACCATAGATTACTATGCTGTTAAGAGGTGGGGGCCGGTGGGAAGGGGGGATTACTGGGCTTGGCTTGAAAGGATATACACTAGCTCCTCCCTTCCTTGTTTTTGCAGCTTCCTGTCCTGACTAGGTGAGCAGCATTTCTCTGGTTTAGGCTCTGCCAGGGGCTTCCACTATTGTCTGTCACCCATGAATGGACTGAGATCATCTCAACTTGCGAGCTAAAACAAACCATTCCTCTCCTAAGTTTTGGTGTTGGATACTGTGTTCCAGCAACAAAAAAGTAACTAAGGCAGAGATGTTGCTGAAATGCTCTAGCATAGTCTGCCAAGAAAATGTAGTAAGTACATGTTTGGGAGAATGGCGTTTTGTATGTTAGCAGTGAAATGTTAACCCTTTTTAGATCTTGGTTGTTCATTAAGATTGGATGTCTAAAAGACATTTGATATTACATTCAAAATAGTAGCCCATGTCTTTCCCAGAAATCGAAGTAGTGATTTATTTTTTACTTTCCTCAAACTTAGTCTCCATCAGGTGTCTCTGTTTAGAAAATGCCATTTCCTGGCTAAAATTTAGGGCTCTCTTCTTTTTAAATTTACCTGTTCTTTCAGCTCATGCATCGCATCATCTGTCTCTACGTCCTCTTCGTTGTAAATCTAAAATGTCTCTCAAATTCATCCATTTCTTTCCATCTTCAGTGCTCATCTCTTATCTTTGTGTTGTGTTTTTATGAAACTCCAGGGACTGGATAGTTGTTTATAATGATCAGATAGTTGGCTTACAGTTCTAGAGGCTGGGAATTCCAAGATCAAAGTGAGGTCCTTCTTGCTAAATGCATCATTGCATAGTAGAAGATGAGAGGGCAAAAGAGAGCAAGAGGAGGCTGAACTTGCTCTTTTAACCAACGCCTAAGCGCCTGTTAAAGGTCCTACTTCTTAAAACTATCACAGTGGCAATGCAATTTCAGCATGCTTTGGAACAAGGATACCCATACGATCCATAGTACTCTAGTTCAAATCACAATTCCTTTCCAATTTATTCATTTCTAAGAATGAACTTCCCTAAATCTGATCATGTATCAGACTTGCTTATAATACTTAAATACTGCTTCGGTTTGGATCTGCAGTGTCTCCCCAAAGTCTCATGTATTTGATTGTAATAGGATACCTATGGAACTGTGGGTTCTTAGGAGGTGGGGGTCTGGCTGGAAGGGGCAGATGCTTGACCTGGGAGGATTATTTTAACTTGTTGAGATGAGAAAACATCAAGGGCAGAGCTTTTCAGATGTTGTGTGATTGACTTATGGGCCAGGAAGTGAGGAGGGGCACCCACCCTAGCTGTGGATGGCCTAAATGGACAGCTTAAACTAAAAAAAGGAAGGAAGAAGAAACATTGTTACAGCTTCTTCCTGGGTCGGCTCTGACCTTCTCATACATCCACTTGCTCTTCCTTCACTTTGTTTCTATCTACCATGTGGTGAAGAGTTTTCTCGGACTAGACCTCCAATCATGTGCTTCCACCACTGCTAGCCACCCATGAATAGACTGTGTGAGACCTGAAACTGTGAGCTAGGATAAATCTTTCCTCCCTTATATTGTGGATGTTGGCAATTCTGCCCCAGCCATGAGTACAGAACTAAGATGAGTACGTTCTTAGTGTCTTGCAATAAGATCTTAATTCTTTCTTGGTTCTACACAGTCCCTCAAGATCTGGTTCCTGGCTCCTCCAAAACTCAAGTTTGCCTTCCTTTGTTCATTCTGTTACACTGTCCTCATTCACTTTCTTTTGCTCTGCAGGCCTCATGTGCCTTTGAACCTGCAATTTTGTCTGCTTGGGTTGCTTTCCCTAGAGCTCTCTTCCCAGCTGGCTCCTTGAAGGCCAGCTGTTACTTCCTTAGGCTTTTCCTGACCGGCACATCTAAAGGGTTCAATCTCATTACTCCCTCCTTTATGATCTTATTAATTTCTACAGTAGAAATTATCTGATTATTTTATGTTTGTTTGCTTGTTTATTGCCTCCCTTTCCAATTAGCTCCCTGCGGTCGCCAGCCTTGTCTGTCTGGCTCATCTCTGTTCCATTGGTACTTTGCTGTATTTTGAGCATAACAGGCATTCCATAAATGTCTTTTGAATGAATAACTGAGAAAAGGTTTACAGCAAGGATAAAATTATATGCTGAAATCTAACTCTCATAAAAACTTCTTCATATTTTCCTTAAGTCCATGTCTGGACATTAATAACCACAGAAAAATAAAACTTTCCAAGTACTTCTTGGGATCAGTCTATTCTATCAAAGAGGTTCTTATTATATTTGAACTTTTAATTGTTATTTACTGAACATTTATTGTTTGTTCCATTTACTAATTCAGTTTTTAACAGGAGCTGGCTGTAAGTGTGGGATTGTACTAAAGGAGACAGCATACACATGTTGACATCTTGTGCTCTTGCAGAGGCTGTAGTTTAGTTGGGGAAATGAGAAAAGCTCATGGTGATGGTACAAGTGGCATGTTCATGGCATGATCTAAATGCAACCAGAGGGCGGGAGGAGGAGGTCTTGGGGACTGAACTAGTCCGAGAACACAATATGCATTAGGTAGCGTTTGAAGCTGGTGTTGAAAATCATGTAGAGGTGGAAGTAGAGGAAACAAAGATTTTTTGGTAAATAAATGGCATGAGCAAAGATCTAAGACCAAGAAAACAAAATGCATGATTAGAAACAGTGTTCTTGCTGCCACTGCTGCTGCCACCCGTGGAGTGGGCCAGGCCTGGCAGGGACAGCTAGGGGCTCGGGGTGGGGGTGGGGGGGGGAGTAGGGAGTGGTGGAGGTAGTAGTTCCATCACTCCAGCCTTGCTGCCTCTGGCCACCCACAGCTCATGACTGTCTTCGTGGAGCAGCTCAAGAGCCAGGGCCTTTTTGACAGGTTCTGCTGTGACTACCTAGCCGACGTGGACACCAAGTCAGTTTACCAAACCTGAGGTGGAAAGTGGATAATTTTGTGTCTACACATCTGGACAGGCATGAATAGAATCGCACAATGAATGAAAACCAATAAATGGAACGGCCTGAGGCAGAGTGGTTCAGCCAGGGATGATGGCAGCTGGAGTGGACAGGATTATTTCTCAGGTAGTAGATCCAAAACTAAACCACGTCTTCAAGCCGCAGACAGAAGGAGCAACTCATAACTTCCTAGCAGCGAAGAAAAAAGAAGCTGTGCTGACGTTTCTTCCAGAGTCAAAAGCCAGGACCCACCCCAACTGTGCCCCAGGATACTTCCTAAGGCTAGTGCCTTTTGAAAACTCCATTCACTTAATGATGAAGAAATGGATTCCTGGTACATAAGAGTACTACTTCAGTCAGTCAGGCTCACCACTGATGTCAAGATTTCTGACTTGACCATGGGGCAGTATCCAGATTGAACAGGGAGCAAGTGTGGTGGTGGTGGTGGTGGGCAAGTTGTCCATGAATTCCTGTGTTGTGCCACCCAAGGGTGTGATCCCCATTAGACACTACAGCAGTGTCAACACTGCAGCAACTGGGATGGTCCTGAAACTTGAAATCCTTGAACGTGGGAACTGCGCATACATTTTAGAGTCTGTACTCTGAGGCAAGTGGAAGCTATAGAGAAAGAATTTAGCAACCCCAGTGGTAATGTAGATAAAGACAGTATGATTAGACAGTACAGGATAAATCTTTGACAGTGTTTATTTGATAATGTGGCACAGAGTTAGTTACAAACTCGAATGTACAAGCTGTTAGCATCAGATAGCCTTAAAGTTACTTTGGCCTTGAACATGAATATTCTAGCCAGTTTTTTTTTTCCTTGTCAAAGGTGACGAAGATCTGAAGCCCCCCAAGGAATGAAGATGCTCAGGCATTAGGTATGAAGAAACCCTCTTGCAGATTCTCTGTCCAGCGTGTCTTTCAGCTAGTGAGTTCTGACATTGTTTGTCCTGTTCTCATATATATGTCTTTTAGAGAAGTGATTAATAAATGCTGTTTTATAATAAAGTTCTTTGAGACTCAAAAGAAGAGAGAAAAACAATAAGAAGTTCGGTTGAGAGGAGAGCATGAGGCCGCTCATGGGTTCAGTAACAAGCACAGCCGGTTCAAGGCCGGTCATAAAATGTTATTCCCTACCATCGAAAAACGTGACTTCTTTCAATAGTTGATGAACGATTGAAAGTTTCTTGTTTGTATTGTTTTGTTGTCTAAAGGAGGCAGGAGGTTAATGTGCAGGCTAGATTGACAGTGAAGGTGGGGAGCTGGCTGGAGAGTTGTGAGAAGTGTGGATAAGGAGTCTGGAGGTAAGGACCCCAAACAGTGTCCATCAAGGACCAAGGATTTCCCCCAAGCTCAGATTTCTCCATGGATGACCGGGGGTAGAATGAGGAAGTATGTTAAAGTGAACAGGGCGAGGCCTAGTATCAGAACTCTGCCTCTTAAATGTCAGTTTTTATATGATCTGAGATTAGTCACTTGACATTTTTGAGCCTATTTCCTTAATTATAGAATAGGAATAATTTTTATCCTATTGTATAAGGTTTCTTCAAGAATTGGCATTATTTTTAAAGAGCTACCCTAGATATTTCCATGCCTTGAATGAGGTCTGTGCTAAAGGAAGAGTACCAGGGCAGCTTGCGGGAACAGCACTGCTGTGTCTAGTATGTATGATTTTCCTCAGTATTCTCAGAAAAAAAAAAAAAAAAACACGTCCATCTATTTGATTAGTCGGCTTTTTGTTCCAAATAGTAACTGCATTGTCAGCAGAAGCTTTTGTGTAGTTGTTTGTCTAAATGAAGTGTCTTTTACTCTTGCCAGAATAAAGTGTTAAATAAACAGTCGATACTTTCTATATTTTAATTTAATCAAATAAGCAGTAATGGAGTTTGAAGGCCAGTGACTGGGGCAGAGAGCTTTTCAGCACTTTTCTAATTTGTTCTGTTAGTCTCTCGTTCTTTCTCTTTTAAGTTTTTTTTTTTCTCCTGTGGTGCTGCAGATTGGACCCAGGGTCTTTGCACTGAGCTGCATCTCTAGCCATATGTGTTTTTTTCTTTTTCTTTTTCTTTTTCTTTTTCTTTTCTTTTCTTTTCTTTTTTTTTTTTTTTTTTTTTTTTTTTTTTTTTTTTTTTTTTTTTTTTTTTTTTTTTTTTTTTTTTTTTTTTTTTTTTTTGAGATAGGCTCTTGCTAAGTCACCAAGTTGCCTTGCTTGGGCTCAGACTTGTGATCCTCCTGCATCAGGCTCCCAGAGTGCTAGGGTTATAGGTATGTGCTTCCATGCCTGACTCAAGTTCAATATATTTTCTTGGACAAGAAGGCTGAGTTTTTGGTTCTGAGATATCACTGTGTCTGTAATAAAAGTTGAGAACTAAGAAGTGATTTTTGAGGTTACTTGTTATTACTCAGATGGAAACTTGGGAGGAAAGGAATTTTCTGTCAATAATTTGAGAATAATCTCCCCTTTTCATTTTCTTACTAGCCAGGATATATGCTAGCATGGACATATTTACACAGAGTTTTCTAAATATTACAGTTGTTTAGGTTTAAATGAGAATCACTAGATAAGAAGAGACGTGGGCATTTGTTTCCAATTTCTGTGCAATTCTCAGTGAAATCTTTTTTTTTTTTTTGTAAACAGATAAAAAAGCCTCAAAATATAATTGGCTTTCCTTCTCCATTTTTTTTTAAATAATGGAAAGTCAAAAAGTTAAACAATATAAGCAAGTATGGTGATGTTACTGGTTCATGGACATAATTAATGGCCTTCAAACCTGTATGTTGTATAACTACTGTGGGCTCTTTAAGGAAGATTATGGAATGAAAGCATATACATGTAATCAAAGTTAGAAGAAAACATCACTGAAAATCTTGTTTTGAATAACCACAATTAAATGTAGCTGCATTAAAAAACCCCAAAGTATAATATTCCAAATTCCATGATTCTGTCTTTACATAGCTGAGTTCTCAGAAACTTACATAGATGTGATATTGGTGAATATGTACTCTGTCAACTTCAGTTAAAGTTTCAGAAATATATGTAATTTAGGCGTTATATTGTGGGGTTTTCCCCCCAACAACTAGCTAATATCTGGATCAGCTGTTTAAGATTCCAGAGAAAGACCAGCCTCAACTCCAACCGCAAGCTTCCTCAAACTTTAAGGAAATCTGAAACAGAGTTAAGATGGGAGTGATATCACTACTAAGAGTATGTTAAAAATAGGTTAAAATGAGTATAAAATTAGGAAAGTAAAATAGTCCCTGGAACATGGTAACAGCTATGGAGATGTTGGCGGTTATTATTTATATTGTTAATGGGATGCCGCAGTTACTTATTTGCTGCTGGGACAGTATACCTGCCATCCACACTTAGGAAGGAAAGGCTTACTTTAGATCACGGTTTCAGAAGGTCTCAGTCTATTTCTGAGCAGCTACAAATGGCCACAGCCTATGGTGGAGGCATTGCCAGAGGAAAGCTTTTCACAGGACATCATGTCTGGAGACTGAGACACAGGTCAGAGCGTTCCCAGGAAAAGCTGTAACAATGTTTCTTCTCCTTTTATTTAGTTCAAAATGCCAGTTGGGCTACCCACACCCAGTGTGGGCGCTCTTCCTTCATTTCCTGGCCCACAAGTCAATCACAGGCACCTGACAGCTCTGCCCTGGGTGTTTCCTAATACCAACAAGTTGACATAATTCCTCCAGGTAAAGCAGAAGCACCTGTCTCTTCCACATCCCCACAGCTCTTGATTCCATAGGTTACCCACTACATCCAAATATATGAGGATTTTTGGGGACAGTTGAGATCCACACTTTACCATGGAGATATCGATATTTGCATTGCCAGAGAATAGAAACTGTCAGTAGAGAGCTGATTCCATCTAAGTTTTCATAAGCAGAGGACAATTCTGGAATTGAGCTGAGATAAGGCACTAAGCCTTCAATTGGACCTAAAAAGATGGAACCAGATTTAGATTGGTCCTCCTTTCTACTAGCTATAGTTTATAAAACTTGTATGTTATGCTGAGAGATTGTCTATATTTAAAATTAGTCTCAAAGACCACACCATTTCTCTCCCTTCCTTCGTTTCTTTCTTTCTTTTCTTTTTATTGGTGGGAGGATAGGGTCTCACTCTTTAGTCCAGCCTGGTCCTGAGCCCACTATTAGTCTAGGCTGGCCTTGAACTCATGGTAGCCATCCTCCTGCCTTAACCTCCTGAGTGCTGGGATTACAGGTATGTGACACCATACCCAAATTATGTGGTGCTGAGGAATCAAACTCAGGACCTTGTGCTTGCTGGGAATGTGCTTTTACCCACTGTGCCATTCCTCCAGCCCGATTTTTCTATGTAATGTGATCAACCAGCTGAAAATCACAAAATTACCTTATATAAAGAAAGTATGTCAAAAGATTAATGATCTTCTCTCAGAGGTATTTTTCATTATCACTTTATTTCTATTTTGTAACTGTTTCATAACAAACTATATTGCTTTCGTAATGGAAAAGCAATAAAATCTATTTTTTAAAGTAAAACCTCTGTAATCAGAGGTACAGAAAGATACTTGATAAAGATATTATTTTACCATTTTGTACTATTTTTATTTATGCAAGAAAACAGTAATATCTTCCTGAGATCTTTTTGTCACCTGATATTCCCTTGAGTGAAGCCCAGGTGGGCAGAGAGAGCCCAGCGCTGGCAGTGAACAGCACCCAGTGATTATGAACTGGGTGAACCTTCCCATTCAGCCACTTGCATCTCAGGAGCTACCTTGTCTCTGTAAGGATGGTAATCTCACTATCTGCCATGCACGTTTCTCTTTAAATTATATATATATGCCCATTCATATGGAAAATAGCTTTAGGGTTATTTATATATTGTAAATTAAAATTTCAGTTAAAAATAAGCTGTCTATGTACACAATTAAAAATTTAAAAAGGTACAGTTAGTGAAAGGTTTTCCTCTCCATGTGTGCCCCACAATCATCTTGCTTCCTTTTTTGGAATCAAATAGTGCTTTTGCTACATATGCACCCTTCAAGAGCTGTTTTATGCACTTGTAAATAAACACATAGATGTAGTCTAAAAGTTATCATAAGAAGAATGGTGTCTCAAAGTATTTGTGGCTCTTGAAATATGTCTCAATAAAAATATATTCTTGTTAGTTAAGCCCCTTTATTTTAAATGTTCCACAGAAGGTGAATGTGATTATTTTATAAGTAGTTTGGTACTGGATTTCTACTAGGTGCAAGGCACTGCCAGATGCGGTTTGTCCCGTAGCTTTAAACAGTTTCACATTTATGTGTCCTGACACTCAGGGCTGTGTGCATGTATCACTTCAGAGAAGCAGTCCCCGACACTCACTTGGAAGTGGCTCTCCTTGCCCTGTCTACTATCATAGCATTGTGCTTTATTTCTTCCAGGGCTGCGGTGATTCTGTGATTTCTCACAAACGTCCCACTTTTGAATGTGCCGTTACTATTTAGAGGGGTTGCAGGGCAAACTGGTCATGGCAACTGAGATGGCTGGCCACTCTGCCACTAGTGTTTACCACTTTGTAATGTTCAGCATCGCAAGATACTGGAAATCCTCTTGTCTATTAGTTATTCCCTTGTCTAGTCCACGGGGCAGGAACTTTGCTTGTTCTAGAGAAGTCCTCGATACGAAGTAAGTTCTTAACAAATACTTGTTGCGTGGATGGCCCAATCGTGTTCTATAATCTGTGTGGAACTGAAGGCAGACTTGGTCGACAGTAGAACATTGGTAAACCGTATGGACAGACGTGCTCAGAATGTTCTCCTAGAGAGAGGTGTGGAGAAAGGAGCTAACTATTACTATTCAGGTTTCCATTTTGCAGCATGTCTTGTGATGATACCAGGCTGGCAAATGGAGTGTCAGCTGCTTTGTGACTTGCTGGGGGCCATGTACTATGGTCTCAGGGATGGACTTGCTCCCCAAAGCAGGAATGGTAAAGGCTCAGCTTAAGCCTGGGGTGGGTTAGCCCACAGCGAAGCCTGTTTCCAGGCAATGGGACAGCTGGATCCACAGTCCACAAGCAGAAATGGCAGAGCAACTTCCGAGCAGCTTGCCATCTGAGCTTATTCATCTCCAAAGGAGGTGGGAGGCCAGCAGGACACAAAGGAACAAACACCTGTCTGTGTCGGAGAAGTGGCTGGCACTGGGTTCTCAGGTGCAGCCTCACACAGATGACCTGAGTCTGCTCTCATGGCGAATCTGCTGTACCTTTCCACTGTCTCACCCACCTGCAGACAATCTCCATCAAGGGCACATGTTTTTGGCTGTCGGAGCTTGGTTTGATTTTCCTTTCCCCTTCCAAGCAGTCCTGTGTCCTGTGGTGTTCTGACCCATGGGAAAATTCCTGTAGGAGGGAGAGGCTGAAACACCAGCCTAAGGTTACTAACAGAGCACCCAATAATAAATCAATCAACAACATTTCTGGAAGATTTGCATTTTTCCCTATTACTATATTGTTCAAATATTATTAGAGGAAATCATTCAGCTCCTGATGGAGTTACTAAATTTTGAGGTGATTTAAACTCCTTGATTTTACTGCTAAGAGAAGTGAGGCCCATAGAGGTTGAGTATGTTGCTTTATTTGACTTTAACAGAGATAACTCCCGATGTTAGGCTATTTGATTTTTAGGCATGTTTTTTAAAAACGACAGTTGGAAATAATTGGGAGCTTAGTTGTTAAAACTGTGAAGCAACTTATGACACGTTTAACCAAATAAAATTATTTTCCCCAGCTCATGCCATGCTGACAGATGCAAAAACCGTATTCACCTTCCTTCTCTCCTCATAAAAAGGGGCTGCAGCTATTTTTAAACCTGGTTTTTGTAGAAGGGAATGCAGATTATAAATCTAGGTTGCTTGAATTTATTCAGGAATTTGTCAGACTGAATATTAACTTGCTGGACTAAAAGTGAAACAAAAATGAGGCCTTTAATTTCTCTTTTTCTCTCTTTCTTCTTTCTTTCTTCCTTTCTTTCTTTCTTTCTTTATCTCTTTCTTTAACTTAATCCAGGCTGGTTTCGTAATGAGAAGAAAAGTGAATTTCTTATTTTTACACAATGAAGTGACTAAGTTCATACACAATGGCCATTTTAATGATCATTTGGTTGCAATATTGTTTAATAACAAAACATTGCAAATCAAAACAACTACCACGAAGAAAATCTCTATTTTCTTTTGCAGAGTATTTGTCAACTCCCACCAAGTCTCATATTTAAAAATAACTTGATATTGAGAAATATTTCTGATCATTCTTCGAAGTATATAACAAGATATAATGTATATACTAGTGCCTTTGTGTTTAGGATTCATTGTTGGATGAATATAAATGTTGTATAACTCCAAGATAAATACCATATTTTCACTTTTACCTATTAATGTAGGATACTAAAACCAAATATAACAATTACATTATGGGTTCTGCGGTGGGTTGAATGAAGTCCCTTATACATAATTATCTGGTGAGAAGCCATCACTCCTAATATGTTAGGTAACAGCAAGACTTAAATAAGAAATCTTTAGGGCCTGTTAAAATCACACAGGACTGAGAAGATTCTATAATAATAACAACCCTATCCAAGTCAGATTTGTACATTACTTGCATTCAGGGATGAATTCTGGCCTATTCGTTTTGCTGTTTTACTATGTGAAGGCTTCCTATTTTGAAGTCAAAGAATGCCATGCACATGTGAGGTCAGGGATGCCTGGGCTGCCTATTCAAAAACTTTCACCTTGAGTGTTGTGGAAGACATTAGAGTCAACGGACAGCTTCCTCACCTGCTGCCACTAGATGGTGCTTGTCATTGAAATAAAGTTTTTTTTTCATCTTCCTGTTTTCTTTATGTGACTACTAGGACTTTAGATGATAGGAAAACTTGATTAATAAGCTCAATTAGTGGGTGGGTCCTCCAGAAGGTCATTAAGCACAGAGAATTATTGATTAAAAAGTAAACAAGCCATTATCAGTAAAGATTACTTACATCACCAATTATGTTCCATCAATTTGTCTGTACTTTTTTTTTGGTCACCAAGCTGTGTGGTTCCCAAGTCAAAAAGAACAAATGCATGTTTCTTTGAACTTACGCGAACTGAAGGATATGACATAAGTTTTAGGATAGGTGGACAAAAAATCCTCACAGGATTTGTTGCTCTTACCAGGAAATCGACAGGAAAGGTGCCTACATGCAGAGTTAAACAGGTAAGTTATTCCATGGCCTCTCAAAGGAGAAGCACATGTATCTCAATTACTGAACCATGATCAATAGGAAAGGAAATAGGATGTGCTCTTCTAATCGTGGGACAGCAAACACCAAGTGCGGGGAAGGGTAACAGTTGTGGGCTCTTTGTCAGACAACTCTTGCTCACTGATTAAGACTCCAAGCCTCCACAGCACTGTCCTTCTCCTACCAACTCCCAGTGTACTCACCAAGTTCTACCCCTTTCTGGGTAAACTCGACGATTTTGATAGTGAAATGCCCACAGGGGTTACCTATCTAGCCTGTGTGAAGGACGTTTTCACATATTTTGCAGATGAATACATGGAAAATGTGTTTCTTGGAGTTTTCCTTTCTCCAACCTTCACCAAAGCTGCCTGCTCAAAGCGGGTTTATGATCATAATGGGAAATTGCCAGCTATGTTGAAATACTCCATCCAGAGTGAGGAAAACTCATACCAAAGTGACTTCTTTATAACCTGTGTGCTGACTTGGAGGTTGCGGGCTCTCGCTGTGTGTCACAGAGTGACAGTTAACTTTAACCTTAGTGTAGAAACAAAATGTAATTACTTAGGGACAGCTTTGAAGCTCAAGTTTTCTTTTGTGCCCGAAGTTGAATTTCCCATAACACTGTCGTGGGCAACGTAGAATGTGTGAACATGCATGTGTGCCAGCGGTGACAAAAGCTGAACACATGATGTTGGTACATTTTTATTTCAGACATTAGAGCACCGAGGAAACATTTGAAATGTACAAGACTTTGGAAAAATGCAAGGTCTGTATCTGCTTCTCATACTGATGAGCACCACGTATGTTTTTCAGTTTTAGATATTGAGAAAAAACTTTTTTCAAATTGATTTCCACTCTGCCTCCATCACCTGCTCCCCCTGCTTGTTAGTTATGGGTTTGTCGTGAAGTTTTGGACCGTTAAACAGGAGAGTCAGTGTGTGAAGATACTGCTCCTGAGTTTTATGTGTGTTTTGGTGGCTACTGTTGAAAATGTTTCATCCGTGAAACACACACACACACACATACACACACACACACACACATCAAGTTAATAGGAAACGCAGACACTTGCCTCATATACTGTGTGGCTCACATCCGTTAAGTGGCTACCCTGCAGCAGTTTCTTTAGAATATTTAGGTGCTGTCCGTGCTAACAGTCTGCCCCATCTTAATGGCTCTCTCAACGGACAAAAGTGCTGCTGGGTCATCGATATATTCTGATTATTCTTTGCTTGGCAGTGGGCACCTAGGTCTCAATAAATTCAGGTACACAGTTAGTACTTATGACCATTTTGCAAGCTGCAGAACCCCCTTGGACGGCCGAGGGTTTTCCCGAACCCCCCGGAGCCAGAAGCCAACGGTGACATCAACGAAGGACAAGCCACCGGGACACCCCCGCTAGACAGGAGCGTCCACCGAGTCCTGCGTGCGCAGTACTCCCTGCCAACGCACCCAAGTTTCGCGAAGGAGCGTCCCGAGCGCGCGAGGCTGGGGAGGGCCGGCAGCTCGGGCTCCGCAGCTCCGACCTCCCCCGGCGCGCAGGGCGAGGCCCGGCCGCGCCGCCGGCTCCGGCGTGACCGGGGACCGGGCGGGCCGCGCCGGACGCGCCGCACGCCCAGCGAGCCCCGCGGGGCGGCGCGGCCCGAGGCCCCTCCCCGCGCGCGGAGCGGGCGCTGACGCCGCGCGGCGGCCGGGGCGGCGGCGGGGCAGGGCGGGGGCCGGCCGAGGCCACTCGCGGCTTTAAATATGGATCGCGGGCTCGCGCCTGCGGCACAGCCTGCGCTGCGGCCGCCCGCTCCGAGCGCCCGAGCCCGGCCCGCGGCCCCCGGCCAGGCAGCGCCGCCGCAGGGGCGGTGACCGGCGGCGCGCCCCAGCCCCGCAGCCATGCCGCGGCGACCGGCGGCCGAGTAGACCCCCGCCCGCCCGCCCGGCCGCGCCGCCCTCCGCGGGACCCCCGCCCGCGCCCCGGCGCCAAAGTTGGGACTACTTGGGAGCCGGCGGCCGGCGCCCCGCTCGCCTCCGGGGACCCCGCGACCCCAGCCCGGCCCGGCGGCGGCGGCGGCACCGGCCGCTGCGGCCCCCCACTCGGCCGCCACGCTGGAGGAGCGACGCAAGCCGGAGCCCAGGAGGTGAGCGCCGCGCGGCGCGAGGGGCGGCGGGGCGTCCCGCCACGGTGGACGCCGCTTCCCGGGCGCGGAGGGGACGGGCGTGGGGCGGGCCTCCTGCCCTCGGCGGCCGGCGTGCGCGGCGGGCTGGCCGCGCGCCGTGGCACGTGTGTCCCGCGAGCCGGCGGCGGCACCTGCCCGCGGGCCGTCCCAGACGCGCCGGCGGGGGAGGGTGGGGCGCCCAGCGGCGCGCCCCGCGTCCGCGCCCGCATCTCCCCGCGCCCCGAGGGCGGCGAGTCAGGCGGGCGGGCTGCGAGCGGCGCGCGGATTATTTGCAGGAGATTTGGACGGCGAGGCGGGGGACGGGGAATTCTGCGGGCCGGTCACCGCGGAGCGCTTGCTGGGGACTGGGGCAGCGCGCGGCGTGGCAAGGGCAGGTGGCTCCTTCCGCCTTAAGTGCAACTCGCCGGCCTCTGCCGGCCCGTTAGGGACCATCGCTAAGGGCGGGCAGGCGCTGGGAACCGCATCAGCGACCCGCAGGCAGTCAGACGAAGGGAAAAGTTCTTAGCCAACAGCAGGGAGAAGCCTGAACTTGGGAAGGGTGACCGACAGCAGCGTTAGCTCTCCTCCAGCGTGGAGCTTCTCAGTTCCTTGGAAAGCGTGCGTCCCACCCGCCTTATTCCTTCCCCAGGCCCTTAGCAGCGCCCTTGCCTGCAGCCAGCTCTTTCCAGACGTGACCCTGAAGAGCAGTAACCCCTTTCAGCTACCCGCTTGCGCTCCTCCTCTCCATCTTAGAGACAAAGTTGCTCCTAATGAGGAATTATGGGCCCGGAGGAGTTGTGTTACACACGCGTGGTCTCAGGTTCTCGAACTGTTCTTGCCTAAGATCAGCACACTGTACTGTGCGCGTGCGTGCGTGTATGTATGTATATGTGTATGTGTGTGTGTGTGTTTATATATGTATATATGTTTCTTGTGTCTGGAACTTAAGAATTGGAATAGTACTTGTATAAATTAAAGTGTCCATTGCTCGTTGGGGGGTTTATTTTCATTCTGACTCGAATAGCTTCTTCCATGTAGCCAGAAGCAGTATCTGAAGCTTTACACAGCCCATGCAGTATCTTCTGAAATCATTTCTGAGAACTTAACTCCTATGGCTGTCACATTAGCACTTCTAATTTTCACGGTCACTGTTGTAGTTAGATTGATGCTATTAGTGTAATTTCATTCAAAGGAAGTGTGCCTGTTTATTTTTCTATAGCTTTCATGACTGAGAAAAAAACCTTTTAGTTTCATTTTAAACTGAAAAGTTGTGGTAGGATTCTGGACTCTTTGTTAAATCTTGAAATTGAATTGTTTTAACTTTATCCCAGAATTTCTAGGTAAGATGACATTAAAATTTCCCATGTATGTAGACAAAAAAAAAAATGTTCTTATGAATTGTTGAGGAATGGGACATTTAGAGGAGTGGAAAAATTAAGATGGGTATTTTGGTAGTTCCAAGCATATTGGAGAAAGCAGAAATGTTAAATATACAGCATTTGTTTCAAAAGCATAAGTTTTGGATTCATCTTCTGTTTTGGAGTTATTTCTGGAGCCTTGCAAATGTATACATGGCATCTTAGCCAATCAGATTGCCAGAATGTCCTCTCACTTTATAGTGATGTATTTCTTTTAGTTCATTTTGTCAACATGGAATAACTTAAAATGATTGAATGTTAGTGTCATTATGTCATCCTTTTAAATGATTAGAACCTATCAGATTTTTAAAAATTATGTGGCAGGAATATGGGCAATTATATTAGAAGAATACTGTGTTAGAAATCAGGCAGCTTGTGGGACACTTTCCAGCAGCATGCTTTGCTGGTAATCTCATTTTTCACTGAGCTCTGGCAAGCTCACTTTTGAGATTCTGATCCTTTGTCCTGATAACAAGCAAGATAGTCTGGCCCTCACTTCCATCTTAAAGGAAAACACAGCACTTAGTGAGAGGCATTGTGCCTTAGTTAAACCGTGCAGCTAATCAGGCCCTCCGCCTACCTCTGAGGGCGCTGCAGGCCACCAGCCAGGAGAGTCCTGGGAGAAATCATTGCTCCTGGAGTGTGTGGGCAAGGTACACAATCAGTTTATTTCTTGGAGTTTGTGATTTTGAACACTATGACTAAAATCTCAGGCCGAAGTTGATATGTGATTGAGACTGCAGAGAGCAGACTGAGATGAGGAAAATTTAATAATGATTAAAGTTTTTAATTACTCTTTTTAAATTGATGCAGGAAAGTAATCAGGGTGCAGGATAATAGGACCAAGGAAGCTATGAGCAGAGCACACTTCTCAGTCGATGCTATTTTCGAAGTCAATTTAGGTATTTCTAGGTATTTTTTTAGAAGAGCCATTTAGTGAAATAGTTTAGGAACACCTAGGAAGTTAGGAAGACTTTACAAAACTAGATCTATTAGTTTTGCATGCAGGAATTTTTGGGGAAGAATAATGCTTTGTAAGTTACATTACCAATACATCTTGTCTACCTCCTATTGTTTGAAGGCTTGGTAAGTTTTTGTCTACGCACCATTATGCGGCCCTAATATGAAGGTGTTTTATATCCTTGGTGGTCCATGCTGTTATTTTTTCAGTAGTGGAGATGGATTACCTTTCTCTCAGGTTTTCTGTCTAATTTGTATTTATACACAGACACATTTGTAGAGATGGCGGATTTTGTATTTTTCTCAAGGCATTATTTGCTGTTGTCATAAGGATTTTGAGGTGTTTACTTTTATTTTAACTCTATTCTCAGCAGTATATTGGCATGGGAAGCCAGGCATCTAATGGCGATGGCTTCACTTACCTGCTGTGACAAAAAATGATAACGTTTTTCCTTACCATCTTCCTTATTTTCATATATTTATTCCTTAATACTATCTTACCTCTGAATTAAGTTATGTATTCAAAGAAGATCCAGTAACGATTGCAATGGAGAAATATGTTTGTGTATAGTCACGTGGACAACTCCAAAACATCTTCTTTTTTTCCTGAAGTTTGGTAGATGTAAATAATAATGATGCTCATTTGTTTGCTTTTCTTGAAGTTGTTGGTGGAGTTGGGAATGAACATTTTTAAAATTTGACTTTTTTTTTAAGAGATGGGGTCTCACTTTGTAGTCTAGGCTGGTTCTGAACTTAACTACTCTCTAGCCCAGGTTGGCCTCAAATTCATGGCACTCCTACTGCCTTAGCCTCCGAGTGCTGGGATTACGTGTATACACCACCACGCCTAGCTCTGATCATGGTGCTGGGGAATGGAACCCAGGAGCTCGCACTTCCTAGGCAAGTGTCTAATCACTGAACTACACCCCCAACCCCAGACATTTTGCCTTTTGACTAGCGATACGTGTTTATTAATTAAAAGTCATGAGGTAGATAAATGTTTTAGTCACAGCAGAAGATACTTAAGCAGGCTGTAGTTCATCCTGCTGTACATGATGGCTTTCCCTTCCTGTTGGCCACTCTGCTAGATAGCACTTACTTGCCTCATCCTCACGGGTCCCACAAAGCCAGGACGTGTTTCAATAGTAAAGAATTTTCAGTTTGGGTGTAAGCAATTTTAGCTCAAGTCTTGAAGGCCAATGTTTTTTTTTTTTAAGATGTAGAATTAACACTTATTTAAACTAAGTTATATGTAGTTAAGATGATAAAAGAAACCCGAAAACACTGATATTTTGGATTTTTTTAACTTTGTGGACAATTTGGAGAAGGTCCTACTCGTTTAAATTGAATTTCTTCACTAGAAACTTTAAAAAAGCTTTAGATAAATCTTCTAGTATAGTTTTGTTTTTTTATGAAAATGATTAGGAATGCAAAATGAGAAAGGCATATACTGTTTTTAAAATCAGATATTCTATGAAGGACATAACTAGAAAAGTTGTTCATGATATCTTTAATAAGAAATTCTCTTTTTTTGGTAAATATATTCACTGATTCATATTTTCTTTATTTGCAAATGCTTAAATTTGATGTACTTTGGTGTAAACACATTAAGTTAACTCTAGTTTTGGTATGGAGATCTTGTATTTACTGATAGAATCTAGGAGCACATTCCTCATTTTGGCATCTTTTCCAGCAAAAAAAGCCTCTAGGCAGGCAAAATGGAGAAATAGAAAGACATTCACTAAAGAGGACCCTTATTCCTCATGATAAGTCACTCAGGATCTGCTCACTCTTAATGCACATTGAGTTCTAATATGGTTAATTATAGGGTTTCTGATCCCATAGCAAACAGTAAACTAAAATTAGAAGACAAAAATGGGCTGATACTGGTAGATACATGGGAAACATGAAGAGTTCCAGATACCAGGCGAACACTAAAGATGCAGACAAGGTACTAGGAGCAGAAGGAGGAGCTGAGGCCCAGCGGTCAGGTGTAGATCCCGAGAGCATCGCTTCACTGCACCTCCTTCTCCCTCCCTCCTTTCTCTTCTCCTTCTCTCCCTCATTACAGTGGGAGCTTTTGTTGAAATACAACAAGTTCTCAAAAGATTGCACATGTCACAGAATCATTGGTAAACAGGTTAGTGATTTGCCTGAATGAATATAACCAACTAGCATTAAGCCCAAGATGTAACTGTTGCTGGCCTCAGAAGTCTCCTTTTCCAGGGTGTCGTCACTGCCCCCAACTGCGACTTCTGACTTCTCAGACTGTAGGTTACTTTTACCCGTGGTTAAACCTTCTTATTCAGCTAAACAAGAAAGTCCACTGTCCAAGTATTAAAATCTTCCTTACTTGGGATAATATATTTGACAAAAAATTCTGAGCAGAAACCTTGAGCAAGTACTTCACACAGAGTATACACTTATGAAGACATGCCCTGGAAGTAGCCATCAGAACCACAGTGTAGTGTGCTGTGTGTCCATGGAATGACTGAGTGATTCACATGTCTCCTCTCTCTCTCTCTTTCTCTCTCTCTCTCTCTCTTCCCCCCGCCCCCCTTTCTCTTTGTCTCTGGGGATCAAGTTGGGGCTTTCACATTAAGCTACATCCTCAGTCCATTTTTATTTTTAATTTTGGAACAGGGTCTCACTAAGTCACCAAGTTTTCCAGGCTGGCCTCAAACTTGTGGTCCTCCTGCCTCAGCCTCCCAGAGTGCTCAGTCTAGTTTATGATATATATGCTTGTGTCTAGCTTATTTTGCTAAACTTTGTTGGACTTGTTCAAGTTTTGGGTAAATTAACAGCTTGTTTATTCTAGCCTCTCTATTCTATGTAGTGTTCCACTTCATGAGGCTGCCACCATGCATTTTTCCTTTTTATTCTTTCGGACATTTGAGTTGTTCACAGTTTTTGGCCATTATGAACTATGCTGCCATGGACATTCTTGTGGCTGTGTTTTGGTAAGTGTGGGAATTTGAGTTGTGTGTCTTAGGGGTTGAATTACTATGTCAGTTTTAGACGATGGTGTCTTATGTCCCATTTCTAATTCATACTCCTAACAAGCATTGTTTGACAGTGTAGTCTACTCCACACACATCCGTGTAAAGAGCCAGTACTGTCTTTTTATTTTATTTTATTTAGGGAATTATTTAGGGCTGAAGTTGTGCATTACATCAGCCCAATGTATTTAATTTTATTTTTCTCATTATTTTTATTAATATACATATGCAATGCATAATGTTTACAATGAATTTGAGTATTTTGTGCACATGTATATCATATCAACTTTACAATCCCTTCCCATTTTTGACCCTCCCACCCCTTCCCAATCCCTTCCCCCAACTCTGGCTATCACATCGTGGGGTTCTATAGAATGTCTGTGTTCTGGGTTTCCCAAGTCAGAGAAAGTATACAGTACTTAACATATTTAATCTTCTGTGTCTAAATCATTTCACTTGAGTCACCACTCTTTAGTTCAGCATCCTATTCGTCAAATGGACCACAGTTGTCAAATCTTGATGTCTCTGAGTCTAACTGATCCCTTTACTGGGATATTTGTCAAAAATTCTTTTTTCTCTATATTTTGCTGTATCTTTGTTGATATTCTTAAATCTGGCCTTACCCACCAGTCCACATTAGAAAATAAACACAAGCATGTAATTTAAAGGACTAGTAAATATGAGAAAGAAGAAGAAAAGTTAAATTTCAAATGCCTTAGATGAATATTGGAATGTACATTTTTGTACATTTACAAGGTTATCTTTACATCAATCAGTTTTAGTATTGTCTTTTTAAATACCATTTTTGTCTACCTGTTTCACAGAGGAGTTTGAGAGACTGATAAGGTGGTATTATGAGTCCTTGTTCAGTGCTGGAAGTGGATGTATGTGTCTTAGTTATTGTTGGGTATTACAACATTTCTTGTTCCTGAGTTGGATTGTGCAGTGCTGAGGACAGTTCTTGGCATATTAATGCATGTTTTTTGGCTAAACAGATGAGCAACACATTTAAGTATTTTTCTTAGGTTCTACTCTGAGTGACTCAAACTGTGATATACATATATATATATATATATATATATATATATATATATATACACTTTATTACTAAATCTGGGTCGGGAAAGGCTCTATCAAACATTAGATTGAAAAACTGAGTCTAGTAGCCAGCAATTTGAGACCACCATTTCACTCTATGGTTCATATTAAACCAGTGCCCTGAAGAACCCCTGAAAATGACTATACTGCCCTCCACTCTGTGGTTGAGCCTTCAGAGCCTTTGTGCTGAATGTCTTTAGCATCTATGATTGGAATGCTGGCCAACAGATTTCCAGATTTCCAGTATTCTTGAAGTTTCTCTAGTACCCTGGAAACCATGTTTCATGCAAAATTGAAATTTTAGGATTTTATAGGAATAATAGCTGAAAAGTTGGAGCTTACATAGAGCCTTTTCATCTTAGTGTGGATAAGCATTTCTCAGATCAGTTGAGTATAATGTAAAACAAAAGTGCCATAGATACGCTTCAAAACCTTGATGTAAAGCAATAATTGTTAATCTTTGAAGGGTCTGATTTTCAGCTACTGGCTTGACTTTATGACTTCTTATGTGAAAAACAGTTTAGTTTATTTTAAAGTTAAATGGGAATATCAATAAAATTTGTGTGATTTTTCTGCCGGAGAGTTCTGTGGAGCTCTTTTAAACAATAGTAGGTGCCTCTTTGCAAAACTGATCCATAGCAAAAGAATTTAGGTTTTATGTGGAAATAAATTTTCCTATTCAAAGATGGCTATTTTTCTTATATTTGAGTTATTTATTTATCTATTTTAGACCTGGTGGCATTCTTAGTTAGTTTATCCTCACCATTTAAACAGAACGAATTTATGGTACCCAGAGTACTGTGCATGGGAGCACTGCTTCAGGAGAGCACAGTTTTATAAGGACGTTTATGTGTTAGGTAGTGGACCTTATGTGGGCTTGTCCCAAATGTGCTGATTTGGTGGAAAATGGATCATCTGGTATAGGAGACCGCTTTTGTTTTCGGTTACAGACATAAACCTGTGGAAAAATTATGGTGAGCCTCCTTAAACTATAGTTTTAAAAGCAGTGAGTGCCAGAAAATCTCGTCTTTTGTTCTGAGTGAACAAAAGGTGCATGCCTTTGGGAAGTTAAATGAAGTCATTTTTAAAGCAAACGCACCCAGGCATGTCTAGATATTGGTGTGCTAAATGCTGGAAATGGGAGCTTTCCTTTTGGTGTCCACTCAGCATGTGGAACTTAACAAAAAATTAGTATCGTGGGTTCAGGGAAGCATAACTAATCCCAAGACAATAATATTAAGTAAAATAAGACAGGCTCAGAAAGTTAAATATTGCATGGCTTACATAAATATATTATTACGTATAAATAAACACCCTTCATTTAATACAAAGAATAACGTAAAGGAGAAGTGGTAGGTAGTGTAGAGGCCGACTTTTTGGAGATGGGAAATGGGATCCAGGAAGGGAAGGAGGAAGAGAGACCTAAAAATGACCATGAAAGGATATATACCTACCAGCTCTTCAAAATAAATGCAGATTTTTATGTATGGATAAGAATCATCCCTTAAAAAAGGAATAGGATCATGACAACTGTGATATCCAAAGTGACATGTGAAGGGAGTGGTTTTTGTTTTTCCATTTTTAGTGCTTGTCAGGCTGGAAGCTGTTGCCTGCGCAGCCTGATTGGAGTATTTTTATTTGCCCTGATACAAACCAGACTTTGCACCTTTTAACTCAGAAGGATCAAGAATGAAGTTCCGAAACCATTGCTTGGTGAAACATGCTTGTTCTGAGTGAAGACTTCGTGAGAGTGCCGGTTACACTGACGATGTGACGGGACTTTCCATGTTGACGGCGGCGCTCCTGAAGCTGCATGGTCTCAGTGGAACTGCTTCCCGACTCCTCCATCCCTGTGACCTGGGGGACAGTCCTCAGGAATGTGGGATGAGCGCTCATGGTGACTGCAGCGAGCACAGCCTCACCGTGGTGGGCAGCGCGCTGAAGTAATGACGACAATGGCCTTCATAAAACAGCTGAGCGTTAACGGATTAAGCAGGAACTCGGCTCACACGTTTGCACTTTTACAAGTTCAGCTTCTTTGCCAGGGAAAGAAGAGAAGGTCCATAGAGAATGTCTCAAAAGATTTAGATAAATGAGATCAGATAATTTCCCTTGAAAAATTCATTAGGAGCTGAAACAGAAACACTCATCCAAATACATCAGAAGAAAATATAGTTCAAGACCCAAATGTTTTTACTGCCAGAGCTGCAGATGGTAGATTCTGCACTCTAATAATCATTTTATTGCTTACTGCTCCACACTGCCCTTTGTTTCTTACGTGTCCACGTTTCCTGTCTGCACCGTGGGCTTCCTGGCTGTTTGTGAGCGCGTCTGTTGGCATCCTCACAGCGGCCAGCGCGTTGCTGGTTGCTTTGAAAATCTGGACAGATCACCCAGAGCTGCCCGGTCATCTCCCTCAGCCGTCTGCACACCCCATTCAGTAGGGGTTTCCCCTCGTCCTGTGCTCGCTCTGGGCCAATGCTGTCAGGCCCTCCAACATTTCTTGTGAAAGTCTTTGTAATGAAATTTGGAATCTAGTAACTTTAGGATGAAAACTTTGTTATTGGGTTTGTTTTCTAAGACTTACTTATCTGAAATACTTGTATGGAATCATTTTTTTGTGTGTCTTGTTCAAAGAAATATTTTCACTTAGTTATTAATCACTAACTATACGTGAATTCTTATTAGCCAGTAAGTGCATAAAAATGCAGAATGAGATGCATCATTTCTACCACTCGTGGGTTTCCGTTGGGAAAGGTGCAAGAAAGAAAAGGCAGTGTGCCCCCCCGTGCCTTGCTCTGGAACATTGTAGCATTCCAAATGTGTATCATCCCACACACTTATCTCTTGGCTTGACATCTTGATAGAATTTTCCTTTTGCTCATCTCTTGGTCTTTATTACGTAATTCTCAGGGTTGGAGAGGCATGAAGCCATTGTGGCCACCCCAAGTGTTTCATACTGCTGTGCCTTAATCCCTGTGACATGTCTTTTAAAATAGGCAGGGTACTCGTCAGTGGGTAAGTGTATCCTAGGCAGGAAAACAGCATTTTAAGGTGGTCGTTGCCCATCAGTGCAGAGGCTGGAGTTGCAGGCTGTGAAAGGACAGGCGTGAAACACTGCTGATGGACCCAGGAAGTAGCTGCAGACCTTGAGAAGGTTGCTGAGACTCAGGAATCAGCAATTTTCAGTTATTGTTACTGAGGCCTGCAGGCGGTTGAGGCCCATGGAAATTCCCATCAGAGTAGTTTTCTACTCAGGAATCCTCAGGGACCGTCAGCATTTCTTTGTGCTGGCTGTGAGCTTAGAATGTGGAGCCAGAGCGCCTGGGCTTGAATCCTGCTTCCATCACTGCCTTGGGCTGGGTTCCCTGTGAAGCGGCTTCTGAGATTGTACAGAAGGTTTATTGGGATTTGTGCTGAGAGAGAGAAACTGTACAAGAGTTAAGAAATTCAGCTTGGGCAGAGAGAAGTTGCAGTGTAAAATGATAGCACAAAGGCCTCAGCTGATTGTACCAGGAGCTTTGGAGCTGGGGAGGTCATTAAATTGCCTGTTTTGGAGTAAGGAAGCCATTATCTTTTTGCCCCACATCCCAGGCATGAGAAGTGGGCTGCATCTGGAGAGGGGTGTGACCTGTGCCAGGGTTTCTTTCTGGCAAAGGTCAATTATGGAGCCAAGAGTTCAGCCAACCTGATCTTCAAAGAGGAAAGCAAGTCAGGTCTGATGGGGAGACTAGGGTAGCCCCCTGATACTCTGTTCCTTGAGACTGATGTCTGTGCTTCACCTGGACCTACTTCATATCATTCCTAGTGCTTAAGTAAGTTTGCGTGTGCAAAATGCATAAAAAGTGTACAGTGCATTAGGCATGATTTAAACATTGCTTTTATGATCATACCTGACTGTCAGCCTTGTCTTTCCCTTGTAATATTGTTCCTCTAGTTAGTATGATTTTTAAAGTTAGTGCTTGCACTAATGACTTCTCCTAATTCTCTTTGCAAGAGGAAAAAAAAATCTGACAATATATTGTAAGAAACAATTTAATACTTTGTGCGTTTTAGTACTGTTTGCATTTTGAAATTTTGCTGGGTAGATGCAAAATCAATAGTTACTGATAGTGAAAGTGAGGGAAGGACTTGGATATATGGTGAGTTAAATTTTGGAGTACCGAGAGAAAGAGAAAGGAAGCGAGAGAGAGTGGAGTTTTCTAAGTTGATGTGGAGGCAGCCCCTTTGCTGCTATTGAGCTGGGGATGTGTGATGAAAGCAGGTGGTGACCAGGTGATGGTGTCCAGCTGAGGAGGTCCTCATGGTCCCGGCCTTCCCTTTTTATCTACTACTCTGGTTCTAGATCTAATCATTGCCACGTACAATCAGTAAATAATTAAATTGTGTTATGTCTTAGGTGTTTTAGAGTCATTTTTTCAATGTTTTGGTATTTAAATTCCTTAAGTGTAGAGCAGATAACCTGGAATGTTTTAGAAACTTGGTTTTGATTCACAGTAATGTTCTTGTGGATCTTTAGCTTCTATCAGTTCATTTCTTATTCTCTTGATGTGACTAATTCTCTTGGACAATTTTTATTTCCTTTGTACTCAGATGGGTATGAAAGATTTTATTTGAAATGAGTTGCTCCCTCCATGAAATAACTGTATCATTCACACTTTATTTTTAAAGTCTGTTGCCCTGTTAACATTAGAGATAGGCGGTTAAGAAACACATCACAAAATATTTTTTCTATGTACCAGTATTTCTGTATTAAAATACCTTAAGAACACTATCAGAAGAGAGGAAAAACAGTGATACCTCCTTCTAAAGAGTTTCGGAAAAAAAAAAGTCTTTCTTGGGCTAGCGTCACTATTCTATAGGGATGCTTGCATGCCCTGTTATTGCAGCACAGTTTCACAGTAGCCAAGGAACAGAACCAGTCTGAATGCCCGTCAGCACGTGGATGGAGAAAGACAATGTGATAGAAGTACACAGTATTGTTCAGCCATAAAGAAAAACGAAATACGGTTATTTGTGGGAAAATAAACCAAACTCAGACAAATATGCCGTGTTCTCCCGAATATGTGATATCTAAAAAGATGACACAAAGTAGAAGGAAGATGTTACTAGGCTAGAGAAAGGGATGAAGCGAGAGAGGAAGCGGGGTATATAGGAGGATAATAGGGGAATGGATATGGAGAAGCCCCGCCCTCCCAGATGTGAGGCTGACGGGGCCAGGAAGCTGGGTGGTAGAAGGGGATGGTCAAAGAATGTTATGTGCATATATTAATTTGCACAAATGAAACCTGTGAATTTGTGCAACCCATGTGTACCAATAACAAAGCGAAACAAATGACAGAAAGAAAAAACACCCTTCTTGAGTACATTTTCTTCTTCAGTTTAGTTTGCTTATACTTATTCTACGTTTTTAAAAGAATGTTGGGAGTGAACCATGAAAAATAATTTTGATGTTTATTATACAATGGTATTTATGAGCCTTATATGAATCCTAGTAAAAATCAAGATGAATCAATGCAAAATTTTGTCTTTGCTTAACCTTCTTTGACATTCACTGCATTTTTGAGTTGAGCAGTCTTTTGTGGGGTCCTCATAGAATTTCCGAATTATTGGCATTCTGTGACCAGAAGCTGAATAGAGAGCTTCTCATTTGGGCAAGGACTAGTTGTTTTCCTATTCATGTTAGCAACATCTGATACATGTAAGATTTCACTTCTGTGTTTGCCTGGGAGGTGTTTGTGAGAAGTAAATAGGATTAAAGATTCAAGATTAATAGATTTGCAAAAATACATTAATATTTAAATATGATGAGTGGTAGACACTCATCACATATCAAGCCCTTTCTAAAAGCATAGATGATTTTAAACTGCATTTTGGAGATTAAAATACCTAACCCCCCACTTTAGAAGGATGCTTAGCTTGGTCTAATGGGAAACAAGACCACATCTAAAAGGACTATGCCAGTATTTACTTCTTAATTCTCAAAGTCATGAGATTTTGATATTTGTATAGATAATTTTCATTGTATCAGAGATATGAAGTAGAAACTAGGATTTTGGATAAAATTATTGTTTCCAAAATGGACATAGGTGAGAAGTATCTCAGTTCTCCTCTAATTCCAATGTGTCACAATGACTGTGAGATGATTTCAAGAGGGGTCACACATGATATCCTATGTAAAAACCAATTAATGGTCTCTTCTCTTCTTTCTTTTATTTTTCTTAAAGGCATGCCTGCAAGTGGAGTTCTATGTGCTTTTAAATTATCTTTTGGTGAAAAAGAAAATTCTCATTCTTAAGCCATGGTTCTGAGTTTTAAAATGAATGAGTGCAAACCAGAGTATATTGTAGAATGAAAAATTAACTACTCAGGTCTCCTTTGTACTTAAATGGAATGGCTAGGGGCTGGAGAAAACAGTGATTAGAACACTTACGTAGCAAGTGCAAGGCCCTGAGTTTGATTACCCGCACCACATAAGTCTGGTGTGGTGGTGCTCACCTGTAATTCCATTTTGGGAAGAGAATGCTGAGGAGGATTGAATGATTGTCCTGAGTTTGAGGTCAGCCTGGGCTACATAGTGAGTCAGGACCAGCCTTGACTACTGAGTGAGACCCTGCTCAAAGAAAAGAATAGCTTATTTCTTTCTTTAAGGAATGTAATGCAGTCATAACCACATATGTAAATGTTTGCATAAATGAGAACAGCTAGCACAGTAGAGGAATATTGCACTACCTTTTGTGTACTTAGAGTTTTTGCAAATGCAATATTTAGTAAATTCACTGCTTATCACAGAACTTAAGAGACATAAGAAGGATACCTCATGAACAAAATATCAGCAAAACCGCATTAATAGAATTTACTTTCTCTCTGAAAATTAAGAAGCAGTGTTTTACCCACAGGGTGCTCAAAAGATGACCAAAAGGAGGGAGTGTCCTACGTGGAGGTTGGCTAGCTGGACTAATGGTTTTCTAAATGAAGTGAAATGAAAAGGAAAATGTGGTTGTCTGCTAATGGTTCAGTTTTCCACAGCAAAACTGGTGATTTCACTTTAAATGTGGTTTGTAGAAAATTGATGGTGATTTTTAGCACTTACTGCCTTACCTTCAAAGCACTTTCTGAATGTTGAATAATTAATTGCTACAACCCCCATGTGGGGTAGAATAGCAAACATGTCTCTCTGTGTACCAGGAAACCGTTACGGCAGAGCCTGGAACTGTTGATTTTTATTTTTAGAGGTGTCTTTTCTTTCCAAGGTGACCGGCATTTTCAATGCTGCCCTGGTTTCCAATCTCAGGGTTATGGGAAGAGTGACCAAGGATCTTGGATACTAGATAACTTTTTCTCCTTCTCGTTGTTTCAATTGAATTGCTTTTCATCTCCCCTTTACTGCTCATCGTTTTGCAGTGCTAGTATTTTTTGAAAATGGAACGTTAACTGTTAGTAAGTGTAGCATTTGTGATTAGTAACTAGCATAGTCTCTTCTTACCTGTTAAATCCAGATTTTGGAGACCTAAGTGAACCATGAAGAACAACTTTAAGTGTCCCCTCTCCCAAGTAACATTTCGGAATACTTCTAATAAGTTAAAAATAATTTTTTCAAGCCATAGTTTTTCTAGATTTAAGCTTTTTTTTGTTTGTTTTGGTTTAAGCTAACAGCAGTTTTTCTCAATTTAAGCTAGTTAATAATGAATATAGACAGAATGTTTAATAGTATATAATAGGCAGTTAAGCTGTATGATCTATGAATAGATGATGAACTTATATTGAATAATTAGGGAACAAGAATGGTTTGAGAGAGGTTAATTTATTTTTATTAAAAATCTTTAAATTGACATAATTATGCATATTTATGGGCTACAGTATTACTTTTCACTACATATATGTAGTTATAATAATTAGGTCAGAGTAATTGGCATTTTACTACTTCAGACATTTGTCATTTCTTTCCATTGAGAATGTTCAAAATCCTCTCTACGAGTTATCTTAAAATATTCAGTTAATTTGTGAGCCATAGTTACTGTGCTGTGCTGTTGAGTATTAGAAGTTGTTTCTCTTTACCCCCTGCATCCTGGTACCTGCTAGCATCTTTCTCCATCCCTTCTCTTCTCCTCAGTGAGTAAGATAGGCTAATTTAGATAAAGTGAGTACTGAATGAAGTGACCTGATGTCACTCTGAAGTTAGTACACTGGAAAAGAGCTTGAGAAGAGTGGTTACGAATGAAGAGTGACAGGGCAAGGGTCTTGAGGATGGAAAGTAGGTTAGAACTTATGAAAGTAGCCGTGACTGTGTCCTACCAGATAATGTCTACATCACCCAGACCAACTCCTGGCTTGTTTGTGTTGCCACAGTCAGGACTTCCACTAATTAGCAAGTCACTGTGGCACATGTGGACGGCCACCCATCCCTCAGGTTCTTAACTTTTGAAGTAGAAAAAAGGCCATGACCTTATTCTGAGAGTAGGCAGTCCCTTTATGGTTTGAGCAACTCGCCAGATAACAAAGAGAATGTTGTGGCAATTATTCCTGATGATGTGATTAACACGTTTAAAGGCAGAGCAGAATTAGATGCTTTGTCATTTCAGGGAGGTGAAGTCCTAGAAATCACAGAAAAGTTGCCTCCTACTTATTTACTGAACACAGGCTTTAGGGAGGCCCAAGAATTTCCAAATATCATAAACATAATGTGTGTGTGAGTATAATACATTTGGAGGGATGCACTCAAAGTATTCATTATGCTGCTGAAGCTTTGATGTACAAAACACATGTACAGACTAGTGTCTCTTAAGAATATGTATGTAGTTCCCTCTTCATAAGATGAAATATCATGATCCAGCTGTCTGCTCCTACAAAATCAGAATGGAAAGAAGAGCCTGCAAGCTACTGGATATCACCTTTTAGAAAATTCAGTGTTTTTATGTTATCAGAAAGATCAGAAAGTGCAGTGCTGAGATCGGAAGTAGTTAACATGGTTCTTTAACCACAGTACATTAAATTTAGAAAGGTAGTGATCAAATCTATCTCATTTACAAGCAGTCATGAGGCTGTCCTGCTATTGGATCTGAAGACGGTGTACCTATAAGGGGAAGGCAACTTCCATTGTTCATTTGTAGGTTAGCTTCCCTTCAAACATGTGGTGCTTTGATAGTATGTTTATGGGAAATTGTTACTGATAAATGATAGAACTCAGAGGGAGGAGAATTTCTTGCCTTATATACTTAAGCAATGTAGTTACTTTCCTGAAATTTTATTAGTGTAATCTGTGCAAGTAAGATCATATTTTTGTAAAAATTTATGAGATCGTGATTATGATTCAGTAGGATTTGGGAAGGTTGATATTTGAAGGAATATTACAAAAAATAAAGAAATACTACAGTGTAAGAAGAAAGAAAATTCACAAAACAAGACCAAAAATTAGTTAATGGTTAATCTTTAGGGTGGGAGACCCATGAAATTATAGTAGCATGACCCCCATGAAACATAACCCCATGAAATTATAGTAGCATTTTAAGTATATGTTCACATAGCTGTTTTGTTTTCAAGTTAGAACCCATGGCTTATATATAAGAATCATTACTTTATAAAGCCATTTTTTTTCCTGATGGTGCTGGGAATTGAACTCACCACCTCGTACATGCTAGGGAAGTGCTCTACTGTGGAGCTACATGTCTAACTCATTCCAATCATATATCTATTTTACTGAAAATAAACTTTGTACATATTTGATTTTGCTTTACTTCAGAAATCTGAAGGCAAGTCATTGATGAAGACTAACATGGTACAACAAGATGGAGTTCTAACGTGTCTAGGGTTGAATTCAGAGCTTGATAGAAAAAAATTAGACGAGACAAATGTATAAGAAGATAAATGAGAAAGTTTAAGCCAATGACTTCACTGAGGGCCTGGGGTTGAATATATGACTTGAAATCTATACATCCACAAATCTCATGAAAATCAGAGCTTGGAACCATTTCACTCATGAAATGAAATTCTCATTCATTTTGATTATCAAAAAATAGGAGAGATTTCTGACCTTAGTAATTGGTATGCGTTTCATTTCTTCTTTTTTAGTTATCTACTGGAGATGAATCCTACAGTATGCATCTTAATTGTTCAAGCTCAGCCTCGTATCAGCTGGTCATAATTGCTTTGCCTCTTATGTTGGGACATTGGGTGATTCACTTGACATCCCGGAGTCCCTCATCTATAGAATAAGCTTCGCAATAGTAATGCTAAGGTAGTTGTGGAAAATTAAATGTCTAGAGTACATATTAAGAAGAGTACTTGTCTCATGATAAGGGTTTTATAGTTTTATATTTATCATTGTTCCTGGATTGATGCTTGCTAATAATATGTTGTGGCTAAAAGCACAATAAGGAGAAGTGGAGTGTGGGTTGTAAACTCTGGTCCTTTGAATAAGTGAAAATTGTTGGTTTATATTATCACCATTACTAGACCAAAGTCTCATGGAAATATTTCATTTGATTAAGTATGTCTAGACACATAGGTCTCCTGCATAGAACATTTCTAAGTTATTGCTTTCCTACCTTTACAGGAAAGTTTATCTACAGGTACAAATCCTTGTCGATTTAAAAATTAAATATTCTCTATCACAATCATGTGGGCATTTAACTTTCTTCCTTTGTTTATCAAAAACTATACATAGTTTGTTTACTGTACTTACTGGGATATGCATTTAACATTTTTGATATCAGATCATTTAGTGAATAAGTTGAATTGATCATCTTTTGCAGTGATAAAGGAGGCTTTGGGAAATTTGCAGTGTTGGTTATTTCACATTTTCATGTATGAATTGCTTCTGGTTCTTCCAAGCAACTTCCCATTTCTAAGAACTGCATGAAGGCTTAGTTTCTTTGTATAGAAAAAATAATTAGTGCATGTAGTCTAGTTTATCCTTTGTTCGCATTTAAGAATTTTTTGGAAGATTTTCCTCCTTTGAGAAATTAGCAATAGTGGTAGAGAAATTAAAATCCTACTACATAAAATGGTTATTATTATTACTTTCTAGATATATTAATTATATCTCCATAGTAAAAATTATTGGAAATAAAACATGACATTATAAAGTTTATTACATTGCATTAAAATTGAAACGTGGAAGCACAATTATTCTTCTATAGGTTCTCATTTAATAAATTATCCTTTTTTCTATTGTGGTCTTTAATTACTATCATCTGCATTCGTCTAAGTATTTTTCACTACCTTTCTGTTCACAGTTTTGTGGGAAGCAAGCTAACCTAATTAACTTGGGGTGCCTGAATCTGTTTCCCATTTGGACTACTTCCCCGGTAGCTAGCCAGCACTGAATCTTTGGTCATCCATGAGCCATAATCAAAGGTTTGACTGACATGATGAATAGTTACAAGTTTTTCTTGTTTCCAGACCTCAGATTGGGTAGGAATTATGTAGAATATTCTGCTAAAAGAATTGAATTTAATTATTATACCTAACATCTGATCTTCAGAGTGGTTCTGTATTCTTATTCAGTGTGAAAATTTCCCTCAAAGTCTACGTCAAACTTTCTTGCCTTCGGTATTTATTCTGTGTACTCAGAAAAAATATAAAAGGAGTTACTTTACATGAGATGAAGATTTGTTTTCCAGGACTCAATACACAATTAAAAGACTCCCGTGTACTGCTTGTGTTATTAAACACCATGTCGTGTTTCTAGCTTTTGAAATTACTAATCATTTATTGTTTTGAGCATTGAGCTTGTTGGGAAAAGAAGTACACACAACTCAGGCCTAACCTAACACCTAACAGCCTATTAGAGGCAACAAGTGAGATGTGTTTAACACACAGAATACTGTATGGATGTTGAAAGAACAAGTCCCAGAGTAGAGAAGATAAGTGAAGTTCACAGGTGGCAAGGCAGTTTACATCTCTTTTTTCCCTTTTTCTTTCTTCTTTTGAATACAATGCTTAGATCACATAGCTCAAGGTAATAGAGATGTATCATGGAGTATGGTTACCAGTAAGTTCCCTATAGAACATTCTAGATATTTTAATTTTCTTCTTCTTCTTTCCACATAATATTCCAAGTATTTCAGCCTGTTAGAATTTTCTTCAGTTACATATTACACAGAATAAACTTGCTCAATCTCTGATATTCAGACATTTCTCCCCCAACTAAGTATCATGAAAAGCCACAGTAGACTAAGGTTTTAAAGACAGCTGATTTTTCTGTTGTGGTTATACCAAACAAAATGTCTTTAGTCATGACAAAAAATTATAGATGCCTGGAAATGGGATAAATAAGTCATGATTTTTTCTTGGCTCAGCAACTATGGCTTTTAGAAGATTCCAGTGTTTTACTTAACTATTATTTTATTAACTTGTTTTAAGTTATTTTTGGAGGGGGTGGTCCAATGCCTTCTGTGATCTACATACAATTTTCCAGTGGTTTTGACTATGAAATTCTCTGAGAATGGGATATATATATATATATATATATATATATATATATATCCCAATAAATACATGAATATGTATTTATTTCTAGGGTCAGTATGACCATGTTTATCTCCTTATTTCCATTCACTTTCTCACCTTAGCCACATTTCTTTCGTGGACTGCTTTGCCTGCAACAATCACTTGTTTATGGTGCTCTCTACTAATATGGTGTCCACTTGGGTGTCTGTCTGAACACACTTGCATGCCAGATTTACCTCCGTGAATGCCCACCTGGTTGCTGACCTGACCACACCTGAATGCTGGCCTGAGAACGTGTAGTATTCTAGGGAATCATTGATTGCCTCCTTTGAGCAAGAAGATACTACAGGTCTAGAACTTGTAATTTTATACATAATTAGCAAGTTTATGATTAGAAATATCTTTCTTTTTGGCAATTGAATAGCCATTGTTGGATTTAAGGAGAAATTATGGCATTTATTCAGTCACTTACTTTCTTTCTTTCTTTCTTTCTTTCTTTCTTTCTTTCTTTCTTTCTTAATTTCAAGACAGGGTCTCCCTCTGCAGTCAGGCAGGCTGGTGCTGCACTCACAATGGAGACTTGGCTGGCCTTGGACTTGCAGCAGCAATCCTCCTGCCTTAGCCTCCCTCACGCTGGGATTACAGACATGTGCCACCACATCCAACTTGTGTGGTGCTGGGGAATCGAACTCGGGTACTTAGTGCTTGACTTGTACTGGTTTAACTGCTGAGTCATTCCTCCAGCCCCGATTCAGTCGCTTTCAAAAAAGAAAATGACTGGGGCATATCTGGTAAATTGCTTGAGTCATGTGACAATTGTCAGAGGTGTTGATGAAATTGTGTCCTCTCTGAGCAAGTTTAGTTTGTGTTCAAAGAATTTATTGTGTTAAAACAAGCAATTGTTGGTAATACTTTAAAAACCATTTTCTTGTGGGTTGTTTTTCACAAAAAATTGTGATCTCACTCTTTTTCTCCATTCTCTCTCTCAACTCCTCACCTTCATCCAAGTAATAGCCCTAGGAATTAGCCCAACTGATTCTCCCAGCCACTGGATATCCTCTGTTTGTAGACAGAAATGTTGGAAGAAATAGCTCTGTTAAATCTTAAAAATGTATATTCATTTCTTTAGAGTTTGATGTTGTGCAAATTTATCTTTTCGTGTGTGTTTCTTCCTCAGTCTTCTATGATCATACTGTATCTCACTCAAGTTTTATATCACCAGCACCTGGCCTGGGCTGGCACAGAGCAGGTGCTCAATAAAAAAGTTGTACAAGTGGGTTGAGCTGGAGCTGCAGAGCTGCAGGTGTAAAGATGAAAAGTGGCAGAGAAACAGTGTTTGATTCTCAGCATTCCAAGGCAGAATCGGCAGTCTGAACACATTTCAAACTCAAATATAACAAAGGAAACTCACATTTGGAAAAATTTTTTTTCAAACTGGGGAACATTTGCTCACTTGCACATCTGTGTGGTTTTTAGATTGCTTTCAAATAAAAATATCTTTGCATGGGAGAGTGGTTACATTGTATACTTCTACTGCAAAAACACCTTTACAAAAGAGTTGATCTTTTAAAATTCCATTCCCTCATTTCTTTAGCTTATTCCTACATATTTTGGGCTTTGGCTGGTGAGTTAAGAAAAAAAAAGATTTATCACTTATTTGCTCTTACCACTGTAAAGAAAGTGATTTTCCATGGTTGTATTCCTTGGTAAATTTAGCAGTGTATGTGCCTTTCTTTTGGTTTAAGTTATAATATATTACCTCTGCATATCCAAACTATTTACAGAATTGAAAGATCATAGTGGAAGATAACTTTTAGCATTCCTGGGGTTTTATTTATTTATTTATTTTTGGCCAGAGTTTTAGAAGTGTATTTTGAGTCTTTTACACAGAATACTAACAATGAATTGCTATTTTTATTATTCAGAATGTACTGGTGCTTAATGATGATCTTAATGGTACTACATTTTGAAGTCTTAAAAACCTGTGCATACATTTCATACAGCTTCCTGATGCATGTAAAGCTGAACCTCCTTGGGCAGACAGAATTTTACAAATATCTGTTGCTTAAAAGGTGAAACATTTGGTAATTTAAAGTCATGTTCTGTGTAAGTTGGGAATGAGCACACAGTAACAGTATCACTTGAATTATCTGATGATCTCTTTTTTATGGTAGGAGCTTGTAATTGTCCTGTGGCTCTGATCAGAACCACACAGCATCCTTAAGCCTGAAATTATGCAAAACTACATTTGTCTCTTGAAGCTGAGGAAACAGACACAAAGAAACCAGGGGCTTGTTTGGGGTTGCCTGCATCTGAGATTGTAAATTTATTACCAAACTCATAGATTTCACCAAGGAAGTTAGCCAGCTGACTGGGCTGTGTTATTGGCTGTTGATGGAGACAATTTAAATGAGATCTAAGAAAACACAACTTTCCAATCTTTGCTTGTATGATTGTGTCTGGTAAGCATCATCTGGCTTTCTTGTGTGCCATCTCAATGATAAAGTAGGTTCTAATTTCAAGTTTATTTGTGTCCTTGAACATCTGTGGCCTGTATCTCTATTAGTAGTGGATTTTTTGTTTGCTTGAAATCTTTTGGCTTTTTCCCTAGTGGCCTGTGTGCTGAACTGAGGTTTCTCACTTGATTCAATGAAGGGTTCATTTGAATGCAATCAGTCCTGGAATTGAATCCTCAGGATCAGAAATGGATCTTGGCAGAGCTGTGTCTGGCCTGGGGAGCAATAAAGAGAAAGCCTTGCTTGGAGGAGAGAGTAAGTACCAGGGCTGATCAGCCTGTAGACCGACTCAGCAGAAACTAGTGAGAAAAGCCAGGAGAACTGGAACCACAGAACAGAGCTTCACTGGATTGGAGAACCATGGGACATGAGAATTTCATGTAGAGGTTGAGACTAGATGAGTGGCATGGTAATTGGCCATTTAAAAATGGCAGTGACATTGCCTGTGTGTGCATGTACCTGCATGAGTTTGTGCCTTTGCATATGGTAGGAACCCGGGTGTTTTGGGGTTCTGTGACTGGATTGTGTGGGTATCTCACCTTTGGTCTCAGCTGATTCTGTCTTGAGGCATGTAGAAGTGCTGGCTGTGGCCTCTTGACTTGGTTGGCACAGCACTGTACACAATACTTCAGAAAATGTGTCATCTCTAGTCTGGGATGTTGACCAACAACTGCTAGAGCACGGTGGTCCTGGATGGAGGGAAGAAGATCGAGGGGAGTGGTCATTAAGGCACCGTCAGTCACACTGTGGATTTTCTAAGTGATTAGCATTTTCTAATCAAAAAGTATGTGAAATAATAGGTTCACATGCTAATGTTTCTGAGTCTTTTTCAGGCCATGGAATGCTTAGTAAATCTTGTGGCATACTGAGTAAACAGTCTGGCCATTTTGTGCTGGAAGTGACTGAAGTGGGGCTCTAGCTGTGCCTGTCCCTGCTTGGTGGCTCCTGGAAATGAGAGGCTGGTTACTGCACCCATCTGTAACTTATTCGTAGTCCTGGCTAGGGACTGTTAGGTCCACAGCTGACATAGCAGCAGCTTTGTCCAGTGAATAGATTTTAGACTGGGAGCTTGGGTTATAATTTTGCTTTTGTAGTGACTTCCTCATGTGCCTAGATCCTTAGGTCAGAATTATCTGACCTTTCACCTAGACCCAATACAATACTTGTCTTCTTGTTAGCTGTTGAGCTCATTGAGAAAGTAGACAATATGGAACTCTGAGTATCTTGAAAGAGCGTGACACGCCATGCCACCATACCTGTGGGGTTACAGAACTTTGAAATCATTTACTGCGTCCTTCTGTCCTCTGTCCATTCTTGTTTGTTCAGATACACTAAAACATCACCGATGGGCCTGTTTTGTTTTCCTGATTTATTAATTTGCCTCTGACTGCTTTTTGGTTTATGAAGAACTTTATATTCTGGTCCTGTCCAAGGTGCCGATGGTTATGCCTTCAGAACATCATATTGTAATAGCACCCATTTAAACTAATCAATGCCCTGCTTTCAATTTCACCACCCCCCACCCCCCCCATGCTGTTGACTTGATGTCTGAGGAGAGTGACACTCACCTACTGACGCTGTGGGTTTCATCCTGCAGGGACGCTCCATTGCCTTGTCCCTTCCCCTGGCTCTTAAGGATGGTGGTACTATTAAGTGAGCCCCATGCCAGGGCCTCCCACAGCCAGAAGGGAGCACCTGAGTTTCAGAGTCAGATGGAGGTGAGTGTGAATCTCCACCTCTTCTCTCAGGCTCTGTACCCTCAGACCACTCGCGATGTGGCTCTGAGACTGTGCTTCTTCCTGTGTGAAGTGTAGTTAGTCATGACCACAGGGCTTGTCCGTCATTGTGTAGGTTACAAGTGAACCTTCCAGAGACCGGCACACAGTGAGGGGACCATAACGGGTCTGTGTAGTTGTCGTATTGGTAGTTCTTTGGCATCGTACAGAAATAGTTGTTTGACTACACAAGAGAGATTATTACTGCTCATCTACCCAGTATTTCATTTCTATTTCAGGACAATTCTGGAACACAGTTATTAATGAAGATATGTTAATGAAGACCCTGGGATGCATTTTTTCTTCTCTTTCACCCATCTCTCTGTCACTTCTCTCTTTAATTTCTCTTTTATTCTGGTTTTTAAAAATCTGCAACTTTTTTCCCTAGCCATAAACATTACCCAAGCAGCCTGTTTCCCAGGGTGACCACCTTTCAAAACTACACGCCTGGCTTGTTGCCAGTCCTTAGCCATGTTCCCCGTCAGGCCTCTGAGAATTATCAACAAGTTGAGAAATTTGACCTCTGATATATCAGGAGATGCGTGCTTGGTGATTTCATTCCTTGATGCCCTGCACTTTATGTAACATTTTGAAGAGGGAATCTTTTCTTGCTCCTTATTCCTAGCTTCCACCTTGGGACTACTAGGCCTAGAAATAACTTTGCAGGAGCTGTTTGGTTATTCCTTTTGTTCTGTGCTGGGGTGGCTGAGTTGGACTTTTAATTCCTCTCTGTCAGTTGTTAACAAAGTAACATTCACAGAATTGGGGGTGTATCTCAGTGGTCCAAGCACATGTCGAACAAGCACAGGACGCTGGGTTCATCTCTTACACCACATAAGCTGAGTGTGGTGCCACATGCCTGTAATCCCAGCACTCAGGAGGCTGAAGCAGGGGGGTTGCTGTGAGTTCAAGGTCAGTCTGGGCTCCATAGTGAGTTCAGGACCAGCCTGGACTTCAGAATAAGACCCTGTCTCAGGAACAAAAAACAAATAAACAATGTGATATTCGTGAATTTGTTTCTTTCTGGGACAAACTTAGGGCTTTTCTACAGTAATGCTACTAGCTACATGTGTTGGCTGCCAGTTCTTTGCAAAGTACACGCCATTCATGGTGCTTTGTACGTATTATGTTAGGATCTCCCCACAGTAGAATGATGTAGTATTACTAATCTAATTTTTCAGATGAGAAATTTGAGACAGAGAGTTGATAACTTATATTCTTTGCATAAAATTTTTTATTTTGTCAAAAAAATTGAGTGAGACAAAGTTGGGAGGCTCGGAATTGGATAAGAACTGCTTTCGATTTCCCCAAACATTGAAAACATATGTTTTCAAGTAGCCTAATCCTTACTGAGATTGAATAAAGTATCTTTACTAATGAACGTGATGTCGGCCCTAATGACAAAATAGTGTAAATCAATAGTATAAAGAAACAACAAATGATTTGACCACTAGCGAACTGGCATTTATGCAGCATAGTGAGTAGTTTTAGTCTGCAGGTGCTTCATATATGCTCATCTTTCAGAGATAATCACAAACTGTTACTGTAGCAGAAGTGGGCAGACCCTTCCCTGTGTTGTGCCAGGGCCCTCAGGTGCGCCCCGCTGACCTCTCCTGGTGGCTGTCGCTGGAATGGACACATGGCCCAGGGGGCTGCAGTGGGACAGTTTCACTGGCACTGGCTGTGGCTCTTCTTCGTTTCTAGTTTGGCTGCAGCTGCTAAGCTTGGATTCCTGTGGAAATTAAAGCAAATGGAGATGCGGGGGAAGTGGCCTTCACTGCTTCTGAGGCCCTCCTTGGCAAAGGGACTTTATCCTGATACTTAAATAGTGTTTTTTTCTTTGTCCCCACATAGTGGCTTGTGAAATGAATTCAAGCTGGCAATAGTCCACAGGCAAGTCTCAAATCACCACAGAGATGTCATTACACCGAACAGATCTTTAAGAACTGAATGATGTTTGATTTTGGTCTTAGGCTGGCTGTGTTTATCCAGAAAATGCCTTTTTTGAGATAAATAAAAAAAGAAATGCAAGATGTTGTCTTAGGCAATATTTAAGTATCATTTCTTTTTAGGCTAGGTTTTCCTCAACTGATTATGGTTAGTTTTATTTAGGATCATCTGTTGGAACTTACTGCTGGTAATTTGTCCTCTAAGTTATTTTATAACCTACCTAACCAAATGCATGCTGCTTCAGACTTCCTTCAAGAATGCTATCCCTATGTATTTACTAATTAGCTGTTTGAAGCTCAACATCTGTGTCTTTGCAGAAAGTAATATTAGAATGATGCTTAGAGTTCCAGTTCCATGTAAGCCCATATAAGCCTGTTTCACCTAAAAAACCTGTTAGCACTGTGCTATTATTAGTTACCTGGATACTCTTGGCTGTATGGGTTCATTACTTTGTAGTTGTGTGACTTTGGCAACTTGCTTACATCCTTGATTGTCAATTTTATCTTCTGTCAGGTGGGAGTGATAATAACACTTGCTTCATGGATTGGTAGTGAAGCATAAGTAGGTCATATAAACAATCATACTAGCTTTTATTATTATTACTATAATTTGGCCACATTTGCAGTGAATAGAATTTTGTGATTTGGCTTTGGTGTTTAAAAGTAACGGTATTCCTTAAGGAAATGTGGGAATCCTGTGTTCGATAAGAAGAGCGTCTGGTGTCACCAAGAGTGTCCCTCGTATTTTTTTCCGGAGACATTGTGAATGTGGAGAGCCAGCCTTGACTTGCGTACGCTTGGCTTTCCGACAGCCACACTTTGATGTAAGAGACTCCTTTCCATGACCCTTCCTGTTCTGATTCTGTGCTTGTGTGAGGAGGAGAGGGACACTGACAGGGAAGTCCGTGCGGCCTTGCGCACCACCTTGTGTTTCAGTTTGTTGGGTCTGGGCGAGTTTATTTTTGCCTCATTGTTGTGACAGATTTGCAAATTTGAATGTCATGTTGCATTTTATTGTGGAATTTTGCACAAATGAAGGAGAAAAATAAAAATACTAATGTTTAAGCAATATTGGTCTCCTAAACTTCATTCTTTGTATGTGCTGCTGAAGCAAGCACTGAACTTCATTTTGTTTTGACAAAGATGGAAAGCGTTAGGCGTGCCAGAACCAACCTTGTGTTCTTTGACAAGAGCCTAAGATGGTATGGAGGAAAAGAAAGAAGAGGCTGAAATATTTAGCACACTTTTTATTTAATATATCTGCAGTGAGAGGTGTGAGTGTGGGTTTTGCAGATTAGGTGTAGGCAAAGACTTTCTTAATAAGACACCAAAAGCAAAAGAATTTGTCCCCATTATCAATAAATAGGATTATGTCAAATTAAAAAGTTTCTGCACAGCAAAGGAAACTATCAACACTGTGAAAAGTGAGCTGACAGAATGGGAAAAAATATTGACCACCAATACCTCAGATAGGAGGCTCATAACCAGAATATACAGGGAACTGAAGAAATGTAAGCCCCCCCAAACCAAAGACTCTATTGAAAAATGGGCAAAAATAATGAAGAGGCAGTTCACTGATGAAGAAATTCAAATGGCCAATTAATACATGAAAAGATGTTCTACATCCCAAGCCATAAGAGAAATGCAAATCAAAACATCGCTAAGATACCATCTAACTCCAGAGAGATTGGCCTATATCAAGAACTCAAACAGCAATCAGTGCTGGTGAGACTGTGGGGAAAAAGGAACCCTGCTGCACTGCTGGTGGGAATGTAAATTTGTACAACCACTCTGGAAAGCAGTATGGAAGTCTCTCAAAAGATTGGAAATAAATATCCCCTTCGATCCAGTGATACCTCTTCTGGCAATATTTTCCAAAGAATTAAAAACAACCCATAATAGAGATACATGTATGTCCATGTTCATAGCAGCACAACTAATAATAGCTAAAATGTAGACGTCACCAAAATACTCATTAATGGACCAATGGATACACAAATTGTGGTATTTATACACAGTGAATACTGTGCATCTATAAAGTCAGATAGGTTGGAGGCTTTTATAGGCAAACGGATGCAACTTGAGAATATCATGCTTAGTGAAGTGAGTCAGAAGCAGAAGGTGAAACATCTAATGGTTTCTCTGATATGAGAGACCCAGACCACAATTAATGGGGAAAATAATAGGAACTTGGGCAGAGGTGGGAAAGGGGAGGGCCAAAAAGAGAGAGGGAAAGGTATTGTAACCTTGCCATGATATGTATGTACACAAAATGCTCAAGATCACTATAAACTTCAAAATTTGCACTTATATATATGAATAAAATGGGGGAAAATTCTTGGGAAACAGACTCATCTTTATAACATTTAAGTGTATTTGTTATGGTTGTATTCACATATGTTTTCAGGGATGCACTGGGTATACAAAAAGTGAGTGGCTTTTCAATAAGAACACATTTTGTTTTGGAAAGTTTAGAGAAACGTAATGTGATATTTAACCTTTTGTATCTTGTAGCAGGTTCAGTGTTTCTGTTTTCATTTCTGGGTCTTTGATCCCTATCCTGAGTATGCAGTGATGTGCCTCTTGTTTGAGAGCCTTCACTCCAGTGACTAAGCTGAGGCCCCTCACCAAGCAGGTATGAGGGCTGTGGGGAGCCAAAAGCCCACTGGGTTGTACACTGGGAGCAGGAGACAGTGGGAGCCCAGCAATCGGAAGGGCTCCAATCAGGTGCCTCCACACCAGCCCTTTCAGCAAACCACTCACAGCTGTCCCGGCTTCTCTCTTCCATGGGCTTGGGGAGAGGGGTAGGCAATTTGTTCTGTGCAACCTGCTTTTGCTGAGCACAAACCTTCCTGGTGGCCTGTAGCCTGTTCTCCCTTCTCTCCAACTGTCTCGTTTCTCAGCTCCTTCCCATTACCATCCAACGGTGTCCCCCAAAGTCCCTGGGCTGTGTCCTGCCCGGCATCTGTTTCCTAGAACAGCTCAAACCGATGGCTCCCTAATACAGCACTGCCAAGAATTGCTTCTCATGCACTGGCCACACTGTTGAGCAGAAGGAGGCCCTTTCAGGGAGGAACCCCGCGGTGCATCTGCAGCTTGCAGTGTTTGCAGGCTTCTTCTGCATCCTGTCTTCCTTTTAGTCCCGAGGCTCCTAGCCCTGTGGCTTGCCTGGTATCCGAGGCCGCCAGCTGCCCCAGGGCTGGCACGCTGTCCCCTGTGCAGCCTCCCCACACTTCCAAGTTTCCTTCCGGCCTCGTCTCCATGCCAGAGCTCTTCTTTTCCTCTCTGCTAAGTTGTTCGGTTTTATTTGTTAATTTATTTTACTGTATCTCAGCCTGCCTGATGTGTCTATGAGATCAGACTAACCAGGAGATCTTGTGCTATTACTATCTTGTTTCTGCCTCTCCAATTTTTTTTTAAAAAACAGTTGATGTATTAAAATGAGAAGCTTAACTCACTCACTGTGTTGCATCTCATAGGCGTCCATTCACCTCCCAGGGTGAAAGAGTGTTGTAAGCTGGGGAGGAGGATCTTCCACAACCTGCCCATCCTCTCTGTACAGACCACTAGAGCCAAACATTCCAGAAATGACAGGCCAAGAGCATTTCCCCCAAATGCTGAGGGTATAACGATGGAATTTGTGATTTCTCGTGTGCTTCTGCACTCTTAAAATTAGTCCAGAAAGCTCATAGTTAAAAAATAAGACAATTTTAAATGTATTTCTTTCTTATTTAAAGCTCAATTTTGAATAAGTGGCAAAGAAAGCCAAATCTTTTTCACTTTTCCCATGCCATCTCCCTACTAATAGTCACCATTGCTGGCATCTTTGAACATAGAGTGTGCTATTGTGGAGCCAAATTGAGGCCAGTGAGGCATCAGGGGGCAAGTACTTGAGTTATGAACTACAGGGCTAGCTCAGCAGAAGTTAATAAAGATGACAATTACAAGTTGGTGAAGATTTCCCTTTTTTCCTGAACATTGAAACTTTACTTAGCACCTTAACCACACTGAGATCCACACACAGGCACTGAGCACTGAGGATAAAATCTTCCCTGTGTCAGTACTGGCTTCCTGGCTTGCACGTGGAGGAGTGGGTCAGGTCTTGACATAATGCTGAGTGAGGCTGACTCAGCACATCCACCTGTAACCTCCATACCACACGAGTTGTAGCCCTTGAAAGATCCGAGTTTGTCTATGTCCAAGAAGCATTGTGTTGGGAATGTTTATGTAACGACAGAGACACAGAAAGGACAGAAGACTGAAACTGAAGGAACTGTCTCTCTGCTGCCTAGAGCCCTCCTGTGGCCTTGTTTTTTAGTTCATTTCCCAAAGCAGTCACGGTTGTCTCCCTGGTCCAACACCTTTTCCTTTACCTGTCTGATCTAATCTAATCTTCTCTCCTTACTCTGATCTAGCCACCAGCACTCTTGATGCTCTAGAAATCTGCCAGAGTCTCTCCTGCAGGGTTTTTGCATTTGCTGGTCCCTCACTTACGCACAGGCCAACTTCCTCATCTCCTCAGGTCTTTGATCAGTTGTAGTCACTGAGGCCTTCCTGAACTAGCTGCTTAAAGCTCTACTACTTTGTGGTCCAACTGGCACTCCTTAACTCTTTTCCTTGCTACCTGTACCTTTCTGTAACATTACAACCTGTTAATATATTGTGCAATTGACCCTTAAATGTTGCATCTTGCTTACTTCCCACCATGGATTTGCTTGTAGTGCCGAGAATAATGTCTAGTCGTAGGAGATACTCAATAAATTGAATAAAAGAATGAGTAAATGAGTCAGACTCTGGAAAATTTGATCACAAGTATACATGAAGCGATTTCTAGGGGAAAATAAAGGATAAACTTTGAACAGCAGCAGAGAAAGAGACATTTCAGGAAGAAAACAGGCAGTAGAAAAATATTTTCAACATTCATGGAACAGAGAGCTTGTGCTTGTGGAGTTTGTGAGGTAAAAGTTGTTTTCCCTCCTACGTAGATCAGCCCACGTGGGGATTGATGACTCTTCTGGTTTTGGATCTGGTAGGCTGTTGTGAACTTAACCTTTGTGCTTTCAGGTATTTGTGCACAGCTGTGCAGGAACACATCACTGGTAGTTTGGGCTTTGGTAAAGTCTGATGTGGTGAACTTGTGTGCTGGTTGTGAGCCCAAGCAAGCCCAGGTATGGGAGGACAACCTCCTGCCCTTTATGTTGTCCTCACTTGCCTTTGTTTCCATGAAAACTTAGAAACTTGTGAAGTCATACTTAGCCACATGTTATTTCTGAAATTGCCTACTACAGTATTTGTAAACCTGGGCATCTGCAAACAGACTTGCCTTAGGGAATATTTTGTGGATGTCAAGGATCTCTGTGTCCTTGAGATCTTCTGGTGAGTATGTCCTTTCACCAAAGATATGTGTGATGCTTGTGACCCCAGGTTTCTAAAGAATTTGGAACAGATCAGTAAAATCAGCTGGAGACTCTACATGGTGTTTAGTGGGCAATAACATGGACTCTGGAGTCAAACTGCCGGAGTGCGTATCATTACTTTGACAGTTGTTACCTGAGTTGTTTTGGGGAAGGCCTTGGGTGATAAGAAAAACAGTCATTCTTAATTGGATTAATGTGAAAATTAAATGAGTTAATACGTATAAGTTTTTGCTAAATAAAAATAAAGACATCACTTTTGTGAGATTGTTACAGGATGATTCAACCTTTGACCACTAGATATACCAAGGTAGGAAAGGAGGCAAGTGTAAACGAAACAATCCAGAATTATGAGGTAGTATACTTAAGTTCAACATTGTGAAAAAATACTTTTTGGAAGTAATCTCTGGTGGGTCTGGATTAATAATTTTTTTTTTGAGACAGGGTCTTTCTCTGTAGTTCAGGCTGTCCTAGAACTCACCATATAATCCTCCTGCCTCAGCCTTTTGAGTACTGGAATTACAGGCATGTGTTACCATGCTCAGCCATGAATTAATTAATTTTGAAGCAGTATAGTAGTAGCGTTAAAATAGTGGGCAGCTGATTTAGGCTCTTTGCTTGGTCTTCTCATTACATATTACTGGTGATCTTGAACAAATTAGGTTACATCAAATAGATCACAACTCTAAAATGAATATTGGAAAAATCCTTGCCTCATGGCTCCTTGTGAGTGTTGAATTAAATAATCATTATGAAGTGCCTAGAAGAGGACCTAGCATGCAGTAAGTTTTTAAAAATGGGGCTTCAGAAAAGATCCATAGGTAACAAAAGAGTCCCTATTCTTGAGTCCTACGTTGTTCCTGGTATTTCCAGCTCTTTAGTTAGACCCTTCATCCCGCTAAGTTAGGCCAACAACATCTGACGGTGTCTGGACTGAAAGACTCCATGTCTGGCACATAGTAAGAGCTTACAAAAGCCAGGTAGTGTGCTCATGCCTGGCCGGTGGATGGTGGTTCAGGATGGAAGGTGTGACCAGGATGGCTGCCATATTGGAGGAAGTGAGAAGGGAAGCCCTTTCTCTAGTGTAGGTTCTGTGTGTCAGAAGTGGGTAGGTATGTCAGGTGCTGTGTCTGATTGAACATGCCATCAAGCTGTTTGACAGCAGTGTTTTCTGACACAATCTCCTGGCAACCTTCCAGGAGATAAATCTGAGATAAATGCATATCGAATTATAAGAAGCAGGTGCCTTCTAGGAAGCAGGGGAGAACAGAAGAAGGAGCGTAACTCTTCTCATGATGAGTCATGCGTCAGTGGTGTCTTTTAATTATTTGTACTATCTGTGGACTAATATGAACTATTTCTCACTGAATCTGAATATAATATCAAGCTAACATTTCTTGGACTTCAGGTTTATATTGGTATTTCACATTTCCATTTTCTTTGAAAAAAGTTGTTATTTAGCCTCTTCATTGGGATACTTAAATATATGGAGTTTTAGTTGTCTGGTTGTAGACCTAAGGAGCAAAATTGAGCTTTCTTGTAACTTCTCATACTGTTTTGGGTAATTAAAATAGTTTTGTTGTAATTTATATTTAATTTCATTCATCTAATTATAAAAATATTTATTTAGAACTTTCTATGTGGTAAGTTCAGCTATCTCTTAGTTTTTTAAGCAGGTAAGAATTTCTCATTTAAATTTAATTTTTCCATTACATATTACTTTGTAGTTTTGGTCTATTAGAGGGATTAAGTTCTAGTGTTAGCTTATAAAGAGAAAATTATGTGGTTAAAATTATCCTCAAAAAATCCTTAATTTGATCATACATAACATCTTTGAGGGAGTACAGTATAGCCACTTTTTCCTCTCTAGTTTGGGAAAAAGTCACCGTGTCTATCGTTGGAAGTGCTAGACCAGCAAGCCAAGTAACTGAAAATATGCTTGGGCATGGTGTCTGTGTTACTTGAAAATTGCATTTAGGGCCTTGAAGTTTAGAGATGTACTTAATACCAGGTATGGGTGTATACCGCTGTCTGGGTTTCTCAGTAGTGGTTTGATTGATTAATTGATTTACTCGTCAACATTTAGTGAGCATTTTCAACATCTAGTGGTTTCTGTGTGCTGCCTTGCAGAATGGGTGGTTAGCCAGAGATATTCCTTTTCTCCATTATTACCCTGGGGTGTATGCCCCTTCCTTCTTTGCTATTATTTCTTCTTTTACTGCTGTCTGGAGTCAACTTGGCTGGAGAATGGGTAGTAGTGGAGAGGAAGGGACAGAGGAAGCATCTGCCCACTGCTCTCCTTTTCCCTGGCTTCTCAAATGGAGCAGGCTCAGCCATGTCATCCTTCCCGACCCTTTTAGAGCCTTTCTGGTTTTTATACCAAAGTCCTTGAACAGGGATGATTGAAAAGTAAAAAGAGTTTAGAAAGGAGCTGCTTTTTCTATTCCTGACAGGAGAAACTTGAGAAACTTCCAAAGGGCATGGTGCTTGATTTCTGCCCGAGGAATGAGACTGCTCTTTTCTACAAGGGGAATCTGGTCAGAGGCAGCACAAAGTGGTATGGAAGTGCCCAGGAAGACCGCTAAGCAGGATTAAGTGACATGCAGTCAAAAACATAGGCCGAGTGTGGGCCACGTCTTGAGAGGTCATGCCGACAGTCTCTTGTTAGCGCTTAATACCCTCTGCAGCAAGTTCTCCCTTCCTGCCCCCTTCTCCGAGCCCTTCTGTGCCTTTTTCACTCAGCATTTCTTCCCTCCTGACAGTTCTTTTCTTATCCTTTGCTACCCAGCAGGAACCATGGGTGAAGTTGGGGCCAATGGTAATGTGGCTGTTGAAGTGATATGAAAAGGGAACCAGGTACTTCATAGAGGGAGGAGAAGGAAGATGCTTTGGAAGTGTCTCAGAAATCAGCAAGACCTTACCCCTGACAAACTGAAAGTGCAGAGTATTAAGCTTTCATTTGAGAAGAGAGTTGCTGGGACCCGTGTACCAGGGCATCCTAGGGAATTGGTTCCTTGGGATTCATTTCACTATACTCAGCTGAAGATATATTCACAGGCCGTGGCAACCAATGTCTAAGGAGGGCCTAACTTACTGTTCCTGCTGACAGCAGGTCTTGGGCATTGCCCACATGGTGCTTCTTGTCCGGCAGAATGTAACAGTTTTGTGGTCAGGGAGGTTTCTACTCACATTTCAAAGGGAAGTCTGGGACGACAGGCAAGAAGAAGTCCTGACTCCATGCTGAGAAAAGAGAAGGCGATGGGAGAACTTGTAGGATTGAAGGCAGTGATATGATGGAAACCTTAGAAAGTCAGGGATCCAAACAATGTGTGCTGAGGGAAGCCTCAGACTGTGAGCAGCACTATCTTGAGAGAGGCCCTGTGGGCTGCAGCTAGCCAGCCAGAGGGCTAGGGCTGCCCAAGCCCTTTGGAGCTCTTATTTTATTGCTTTGTGTCCTGGATGTCAGGTATGGAGCTATTGAAATTAATGTTTGCCCTTAATTTGGGCCTATTCTTACCCTCCCCCCCCCCCCCCATTTCTCCCTTATGGTATGGAAAAGTTTAGCTTGATCCTTTGTACCTTGGAATTGTGTAACTTGTTTTTTTTTTTTTTCCCCCAGGGATTTACAGCTAAGAGTTTGCTTGAGTCTCAGAAGAGACTTTGACTTGGAAGTTTGAAAAATGCTGCAACTGTTAAGACTTTGGGGAATGTATTATTGTATTTTTGGTTGTGCCTATAAGTTAGTGTATCATTTAGGCAGAATTATGACCTTGTATTTACTTTGAGATTAAGCATGGTTTAAGATGTGTTGAGTGTCAAGTTTATAAGGGGTGTGATGTGACTGGTAAGCTTGATTGTATCAACTTGATTGTCTTGGGAGCCACCCCGGGGATTGGTGGAACATACTTTGGGGTGTGTCTGGGTGGGTCACGGAGGCGTGACTTTGGCTACTATATCTGGTCTCTTGCCTCTTCCTCTCTGGCACTCCTCACTGTTTTCCGGCCACAGTGAACTACACTGCTTTGCTGTGCTTCTGTCATGAAGTCCTTGCCTTGGAGCCAGCTGACCATGTACTGAATCCTTTGAAATCGTGAGCTTAATTAACCCTCCTCTCTATAAGTTGTGGGTGTCGGGTACTGTGTTCTTGCCGTGAGAAAGTTGACTAATGCAGTGAGTGTTCACTTCTCTGGGATAAATGACCAATAGTACAGATGGATTTTTTTTTTTTAAGCAGTTTAAAAAAATCCAGAAGTGTATTTGGCATGATCCTTTCTTGGGCTGACTTTTTTTTTTTAATACCTTTTATCTGGTCCACAGTCTGATTTCATGTCGGGTCATTTCCTCTGGCTTTTGGCTCGTGTAAATTTCCGGGCTGCTCAGGGACTCCTGAGCTCTGGGAAGGGGACTTGTTTTGCTTTGTTGCTGATTGATCTCCAGGAGTAGCTTCTGCTGATAGTCAAGCTTGTCAGTTTTGCTGTATCTGTGTCTCTTTTCTCAACATGTATGTCCAGAATGCGAGCAGTCCGCACAGTTAAAGCAGTGGCCGCATCCTCTTTCCTCACTTCCTCTGGGGGCAGAGGGGACTGCGGGCTTTCCAAGGCAGTTCTTGCAACTTTTCCTCGCCCTAGTCCCAGGGTTCCTTGTAGTGAACACATGTTGCCAAAAGATGGCAGTGTGCTGTGCAGCCACCGAGGTGGCTCTTCCCGGTAGCCTCTGGCTTGAACAGTTAGATCTTTCAGTGTATGTGCATGCTGGAAATGTGGATGGTAGATTTTATAAAGCAACAGAAGCACCAATAAAATGATGTGAGGTTAAAACCTTTTTAAAAGATTGTTTGTAAAGGCTTTATAATGAAAACGATTCTCTACCTTTTGGGCATGATTTGAGTAGAAAACAGAACTCACAAACATGTGTATGTGTGTAATTTTAGGTGTCAGTACTGGCAGTTGCATTCTGTGTAGCTCCTGCAAAAAACCCTGTGAAATGCCAATTGTTTCTTTTGTTTGATCCAAGATCAGTCTAAGCACTGAAGCAGCCTAGTTTTGAGTTCTGACTTTAGATTATCATTTTTGTTCTTAAGTAAATGCTCCTGTACGCGCTATAAACACAGTTTTTATGGCAGCAATAACTAATATCATGAAACCCTTCTCTTCTCCTTGTCTGTTCACTCTTTGCTTGTGTGGTGTATGTGAGGCTGTGTATGCAAAGAGCTCCTGAAACACTCGCCGTGCGCAGGAAAGCTGTTGTAAAGTGAGAGATTAAGGCGTTCACTGGACCTCATAAGCAGCCAAAGCTAGGGATGAGCTTGAATACGCGGTTGAGCAATAAACCTTAAGCTGTGTGCACATAAAGAACCAGTGATGTCAGGCTCTGGTATGGACATGTTAAAACTAGAGCAGTGCTGCTCACTAGGTCGCCAGCCTGGTGCCTTTTTAGTAGCAGTCAGAAAGCCCCTGCTGGTCTGATCCCTATGCAACCTTGTTCAGAAGGGACAGGGGCTGTGGGATACACAGTAGGTCCCTTATATGCTGGCCAGCCTGGTGAGGGCGGAGAGTCTGTCCCACCTCCCCTGGAACTCCCTGCTGCAGCCACCCAGATCTTCCAGCTCATAATCCAGCTGCAGTCCCAGAGTGACAAGGGAACAGGTGACTGTACCTTGGGCAACGGCCGTTTTGCTAGTGCATCCTTTGGCAAAAGCCTTGGGCCAGAAGAGAACTGAGCTGTATAAAGTTCTAACCCTGAAACCAGATGCTGTTACCGTAGAGACAAGTGAAATGCTACCATGGGGGGCAGAGCAGGAAGGATGGAAGAGGGTGGCGGGAGGGCAAGTGAGGCGAAGCTAAAGGCTAGCACACCCAAGACCTTCGACCTTTAGCTGCGCTGTGACAAGCGGGCCTGCGCTCTTGAAGCTTGTGCGCTGGCGGCCCGCCACTTGCTGACTGGCTGAGTGGCAGCTGCACGCCCGGTGCAGACTAGCTGGTGAGCACGTTGGCAGTTGGCGCGGGCTACAGGGGTGGGAACTCAGAGGGGTGGAATGTTGCTCAGTGCTCAAGGCCCAGTGGCCGACAGTCCTGCACAAATGTTTCTCGTGCCAGGCTTAAGTCACCCTTATGAGCCGGCTCGGTGATTTGGACCGGCTGGTGGAAGCCTGTCTGTTTGGCAGCAGATTTCACATGTGTTACAATGCAGTCATTTTAGTGTCCCAGAATAAGGGGGAATGAGAAAAGCCCTGCTGCAGAGTAGACTCCGGTAGGAGGGGTATCACTTCTACCCTCAGAGGTCCTGTTGAAGGAAGGCAGAGTTGGCCCCGAATGGATTTTACACTGGTTGGTGTGACCCTTGTCCCCGTGATGCTGGTGAGAAGCTTCCAAATCTATTCTGAACTTTGCCTCGTGCTGGTGATGTGAGCGGCCTCGGGAGCTGTTTAGAAGCATGCTTTCCTTTTCTTTGTTTTCAAAAAGGGCAGGGCATAAGAAAGGAACATTTCAAGAGTAGGTTTGGGGGCCTAAATAGAGACTAGATTAGTTGATTTCTTTCTACTGATTGCTAGAGGGGGAAAACTGGTTGGGTCAGATGATCACTTTAAAAGACATCTCTGTCTTACTAATAATAGCCAGCAACAGCAGAGAGGACTTGAGGTAAAGGAACACAAACCCAAATAGGTGACATTTGTGATGTAAAGTTGAAAAACCCCTGTAGTTTGGGCAGGAGCCTAGGCACACCAGACTGGCCTTGGTCCCCAAGAAGAGTGAGGCTGCTGTGGAGAATGGCTGCTGCGGGCATGCGTGCTTTATGCTTGGAGTGTGCCTTTCCTGCCTTTTTTACTACCTGCAGAGAAGAGGCTGCTCTGCATGATCCATCAGAAAGGACTAAGTTTTTAATGACATGCTTGATGGGAATATAAAATAAACCTCAAACCCAAGGGACATGCCCTTGGTCATCCTCACCCTTAAATCCTGTGGATCATGGTGGTAGCACTTCTGTTAAGTTGGGTCATTTTCTCACCACCCAGGAGGTGGGGTAGGGGCATTGACTTTCTCTTTTTTTTTGGACTTCCCACTTGACTTATGAATGGCTTCTCTTCTCATTTGGTTGTTGCAAGCAGTTTTGGGAGGGCTTTGACATCAAGGCTAAACATTTTATTTAGAAAATATATAAAAAGATATAAAAGTTTTTAGGACCAGCTTCATTAGTAGTAGGGTACAAAAATGACATTCTATATGAAGTTGTGTGGGATCCAGTATGCTAATAGAACTAGGAAGAGTTAGTTCTGAGAAGAAATGTGAGCTAAAAACCGTGTCCTAAAGGAGAGGCAATCCTGGTGTGTGCAGGAGGATAGCTTCAGGTTTTTGTTGTGCTTCTAAGGTCTTTAAAAAAAAAATCCCCATTGACCTGTCATCCTTATCTGTGTCCATAAATACTGCATTAACAGATGAGTTCTTACATTCTTGGCCTGTGTCCTTGATTGGTCGATGAAGCCTTTGAGAAGGTAGGTGTGACCGTGCTAAGCCCCTGTGTTGGAGGGTGCTTTTGCTTGGTGTAGAGTAGTATTTATTGAGTGGATGAATGAAGGAGGGTAGAAATGAGAAAAAAGAAGAGCTGTAGAATTCCCTCTTTGGCTCCCACTGACATAGAGTGTGGTGTGTTTCAGGTGCTTTGGTCATGGTCACACGCGTCCTGTGTATGGCCAGATTTAGCTCTTCCCTCTCTGCTCATCTTTTTCAACTTCTTCACAGCAGTACTCTCATCTTTTTGGGACTTTCATGATGGGACTTGTGGTTGGCTTTCCTCCTGCTGATTTTCTTTTCTTTTCTTTCTTTCTTTCTTTCTTTTTTTTTTTTTGGATAGGATCTCGATCTGTAATCTTGGCTGATCCTAAGCTCCATATGTAGCCCAGACTGGTTATGGCAAACTTCCTGCTTCAGCCTCTTTGGTGCTGGGATTATAGGCATGTTCCACTATGCCCGGCTAATTTTTATGTGGTGTGGTACTAGGGAGTGGATCTAGGACTGCACACACGTTGGGCAAGCACTCACCCACAGTGCCGTATGCCCAGTCCTACTCTCTTGGCTCTACTGTAAATGTTGGTATACTGCTGCAGTTGGTCTTGGGTATGCTCTTTTATGTGTTTGTTTTCTTCCTGGATGTTCTCATCTGTGGATAGCTTGGGGCCACCTTTATTCACTAGTTTCTCAAATTTGCTCTCCAGTTCGCTGTTGTTCCATGTGGAGCTACTTGTGCATTCGATACTTCCATTTTTACATAGGATAAGCATCTCAATCGAGAAGTGTCCAAATCAGACTCTTGACTCCTTCCCAGTGCTCTGTTTCTCAGAGCTTCCTCTTGGATATTGCAGCGGTTTGTAGTTTCTCTTGCCTCTCTGTTTTTCACACAGCAAATAGAATAATCCTTTAAAGAAACAAAACAACTGAAGTTACTCTCCATCTTAAAATTCTCCACTGGCTCCCATAACCTTCTAAAATACTGATCCTTAACATGGACTGGATGGCCCTGTCTCCTCTCGTGCCATCTCCTGCAATTGACCTCTGTTTCTTGTCCAGCCACACTGACCTCACTCTTGTTCCTGAAACATGCCAAACCTGTTCCCATCATTGGCCCTTTATACTTGCTATTTCCTTAGTTTGGAACAATTCTCCCACCCCTCCAGATTCTCGCTGGGCTGGTTTCTTCATGCTGTTTTCCTCTTTTCCTTGCTGCCTGAGTGTCACCCCCTGGGCAGCCTCAGTGTACCAGCCAAGCCAAGTGGCTCCCAACCTCACTTTGCTTTCTGCACAGCCTTTAATACCACCCAAGATTGCCTTATTCACTTATTTATTGTTAGTTTTTTAAAGAACTTTTCTGTCTTATTCACAGACATACTACCCTCTCTTTGAAAAATGCTAGGAATATGGCAAGTGGTAGATAAATATTTGCTGTATCTATGACTATATTGTGCTGTTTAATCTTCATGGGAAGCTGAGATTCAGGGAGATTGGTAAATGACTTGACTTCTTAAGTCCTGAAGGCATTTTATTTTTCATTATAATCCTGAAGACTGATCCGCATCCTGTTTTTTTGTATTTAGTTTGAATATAGAAAAGAAAATAATCCCATTGTATACTGGGATGGGACATTATATCTGAGGTCAATATCTTGAAAGAAGAGATCTTGCAAGTGTCCAAAGGCAGTGAGTTTCTTAATGGCCTTGTCCACCCACGATTGATAAGGGTGAAAAGAAAAAAGAGAAGGAGAACATATTTATTAAACAATATAATACCAGCTACGTCCTGTGCTGAGTGCTTTTAGGTGTGTTACTGGAATTGAATCTCAAAGCAGTCAATGCAAGTTTGATATTGTTGTGTTGGATCAATACAAAGTTGATATTATTAGTTCAGTTTTTCTACATGGAAAAACAAAGGTTCAAAAATTTAAGTGCTTTGCTCTAGGTGTCCTAGTTTCTAAGTAGTAGAATTAGATTTTTTAAAAAAGCTACTTGACACCAAATTTCTGGCTCCTATATGGTAAGGTGGTTGCTTTGTGAGATGGATGTACTCCTAAAAAAGTAAGGAGGAAAATAGGAATTTAGTGCACATTCATAAAGATTTACAAGTGCCTGAAGCCCAACAATAAGTTATACAGACAATATGGAAAACAGACTTACCGTATTTAAGACCTGAGCATATAATTGGATGACTAGAATGCAAAATGAACATTTGGTTCCCTGGCAGGGCTCATGTATGGTATGACATCGAGCAGCTGTCCCCAGAGAAAGTTCTTTGTTTCTAGACCGGTTCCACACAAGCAGCATTTGAGCAATTCAAGCTTTCTTTCTGCTTTCACTATAAATAGAGTTCATGGAATTCTCTGTATCAGAGTTAATGCAAAAAGGAGCTACAGAGTATGAAAATAAACCTTAATTCATTCTATAAACTAGAAACATGTTTGGCATCGGAGGGCTGTAAAACGCTGTCACTCCTTGGGTGGATTTTGAGGTCTTATTTAGCATATGAAATTGCAGAGTAGATCCTATTATGTAAGGAGCCAGGAGGACAGCATAATGTGGCTACGAAATGAGGAACTTTCAGGGAAGAGTTAACAGGACAGATTCACAGAGAGAGACATGTGGAGAGGACATGGACAATGAATGAATGGTGGCACATATATGTGCCTCCTGCCAAAGCCCGTTGGTTGCTGGATAATCCTCAGATGTCAGATTTCCGTAAGGCCAACATGTGACTCAAAGCTTGCCACTCAACAGAGAACACTGGGCTGTGCTGGTATTAAGAGGCTGGCTGGAAGCTGGGCTCCCACTGTGCATTAGCCTACCTCCCTGTCGCTCTCTGTGTGTGGGTGGGTGTGCATGTGCCTGTGTGAGGGTATACATTTTGTGCAGTGGGTGTTTAAAGAGCTAAGCACTGAAAACTGGATTTCCACAAACGATCGTCACGAGCACTCCAAACACACCAAACTTCCTCTCTTGGTATTTTTTTTCTTTTTGCTTTCATCCTTTTTTCCTTCAAACCCTGAAGGGGAAGAGCCCCTCGTATCCAGCTTGCAGGACTGGGAACTTTTCCCCTTACCTGTCCGTGTGAGTGCTCTCAAGGTTAGAACTGAAGCTATGTGGGACTGGCACATTCTCCAGCACCAGATGAGAGGAGCTGCCTGAAGGAGGAGCAGCCACCCAAGGAAGAGTGACTGTGCCCTGCTAAGATGAACACCAGCCTGCAGCTTAACCTGCCCCGAAGCTGGGCTGCGTCAGGTGGCTCACTTCAGGAGAAGTCTGAGCATTCTTTTTTTCTTTTTTATTATTATAGGATGGAGGATGAAGCTGTCCTGGACAGAGGGGCTTCCTTCCTCAAGCATGTGTGTGATGAAGAAGAAGTGGAAGGTGAGCCTTGGGGTCTGGGGAAGTGTGTATTCATATGCCTGTGTTTCTGTAGATAATAGCATTTTGTGCACGTATGTACATTTTACTTTTTTAAAGTTAAACTTGTCAGTGGAGTTTCTTTAATCTCTACATTTTGCCTCAACACAGAAAGTAATTTTTAGAGCCTCGTTGGACACTCAGAATCAGAGTCAGTGTGGTCTTACCTGTCTTTTAAAATCAGATGTTTTTAAAGTCAGGTCTTGCCTGTATTTTAAAGCAGATGAGTATGTCAGTTCTGTTTCTCCACTGGGGAAAAATTGTTTTTATAAGTTAGTATTAACCTCCTTCTAATGACTAATTTTGGGAGGCTGCTAAATTTATATAAATGGATTTGGCAGCATCTTCTAATGCTCCTTTTTGTAGTTTGCAGGGGAGAGAAACAGATGTTGTAGAGGGGGATGGCCCATTGTTGCAGGAAAATGGGTATAAGCCAAGGATATTAAGAGTGGTAATTACAGATGAGTTTTAGTTCAGATAAGATGGACAAGCATTTTTGGCTTACAGAAAGCTCTCCAAGACCTTCTGTATTAGTGTTCCCCAGGGCCTGTTTAAAACCAAAGAAGAGTTATATTTCAGCTTGTGCTATCATGCTTTCAGTATACTTTCTTCCTTTTATCTCTTGATTTATCAGTAGTGGTGGAGTAATGCTGCTTATATGATAATGAGAAAGCAGGGCTTCATTGATACTTAGGAAGCTAGTCTGTACATTAAAAGTTATTATAAAAATCAGGGCTATTAATAGTTCTCAAACTTGCATTTGAACCATGTCATTAATATTGCCCATTAAAGTGACTGGAGGGATAATAGCTGTGTTTCGGAGACTTATCTGACAGGTATTGTTTTGGTAAGCATTTAGTGTCTCCCAGAATCTTGGAGCTGAAGGTAGTGTGGCTGAATATTGAGTATTGGAGTGATTCTTCAACCTGACCAAATACCAGGTAGATCAAGTCAAGTGATGCTCCTGTATACTGGAGGAGCCTGTGTCATGTGGCTCTTATGTGTGGTTCTTTTTTTTTTCCAGTGAGTTTCTTCTGGTCATGCAGTGTGGAGAATTGGTACCCTCCCCCCACTTCCAGCATTTATGCTCTTGAGACTAATACGAGTTTGATGCCTAAAGTTTCTTAGGAAAATGGAAGCCACAGTATTTTCTTTCATATTGTTTTATGGGTTCCTTCCATTTTCATAACATGACTGTGGGAAAATTTCAAGTTGGTGAAGGCAAAGTAGTGAAAGTTTTGTGTACAGAGCCTTGTCATCTATGATGTTAAATCTCCATTGTAATGACTGTGTCATTGTGCGACTGTCAAAGAGGAAATAAAACCATTCAGTTATGTTTACAGGTGTAAGAAATAATGTAGATTTCAGTGAATATCATAGAGGCTTAGGACAATTAAAATGGAAAAAAAATTAGTAATGAGATCATGTGTGTGTGTGTGTGTGTGTGTGTGTGTGTGTTTTTCCTTTAAGAATAAGGTCCTGGCTAAATTTACAGGAGAGGTAAAGTTTTAGTTTGTAAGTTTTGTAGTATTTGACAACATACTACTGCAATAGAATACTGTACATAATTTATTAAAGCTTTGACTAAGAAATGTATTTCCTGAATTGTTTTCCTTGCTTTTCAGGCAAAAAATTAAGACAGTAATATAAATGAACAACACCTAAATCTATAACTGTTTTTTTTTTGGAAGAAACAAAAAAGATAACCAGATATGGTAGAAATGCCCACAGAATTCAATGTATGTACCTTTTGGAGATTTGCTTTGCTCATGGGTTTTGTACATTTTTCTTTTCTTTAGAGTTTTTTTTAATGTTAAAGTTACTGTATTTCCTATTGATTGGCACCTGAGGTAATTATATTTCTTGCAAGGTGTACTTAGTTGCCTGTTGCTGAATCTTGAGGCCATCCAAGGTGCAGGTAACTTATGGGTCATTATTGGTGCAGAACTTCCAATAGCGGAGGCACTGAAAACTATAGTTGGGAACTCTTTGCTTCTAAGTCAGTGCCCTTCTGTCTGAGGCTCTCTTTTGTCACCTGGCTCCACGTGATGGTGATGGAAGACTTATATTTTAAAATGGCTCCAATTGAAGTGGATATAAGTTTATGGCCCCTCCATAAACATTTTAGTTGTTAGAATGATGAAGCAGATGACTTGATTGTTAGGACTTCTATAAGTGGGAATGTTCTTCTCAAGGACATGGGTCCATATGTCTTTATAATTACATAGAGAAAGATGTCGTTGAAGGAAAACAAAATGTTATCTGTATTTGGAAGAGCCGAGTTTATGGTACATTTATGGCAGATAGGAATGTTGCAGTTTAAGTATCTGTAATTCAAAAGACAAGGCTGAAACCCTTATATGCATATTAGCAATTGTGCTTCTTTTTATCCCAGCTGTTATTGCGGTGACTCTGTCAGAAGTGGGAGAACTTGCTTCTAGGACAAACACGATTAAAGTAGATTGCAGCATACTTGGCAAAAGTAAATTTACAGTAACACATGTTTTTACAATAATTTGTACAAATAATATGTATCACTAATAAAGGATTATTAAGGTGACTGAGGCCTAGTAGCTCCAGTTACTTTGAAATGTTCATGCATTAAAAATGTTTGTTAGGCTTCTCCAATTTCCTGTGTCTGGGTTCGGTTCAGCTTGCAGGCTAGAAGACCTTAGTGCTCTTTCATTCCACCACTAACTTTTAAGAGGGGTCACCGAGATTTCAAACAACGCCCCCAGTTCACCTTGTTCAGCTTTACACTGTGTGGGTGGCATGACACTTCATCTACAATCTAGAAGCTTAGTAGGAAATCCATCAGCTGCAAAACTCAGAGGGAGTCAGAAGAAGAGTCATCTTTTGTTTAAATAATGAGTTTATCTGTGTGGTATATATTTAAAGACCTAAATCTATTTTCATATCATTTCCCCCATGTGTTAGTGGCTCAGAGATAAACTCTCTGAAAAGGAAACCAAGTACCAATTTTAATCTTTAAAATAAACTGAAGCTTTTGTGTCTGCTTTTCTATATACAGCTTTATAAGGTTAACATTTTGGGAAGAGAGTGGTTAGCGTTTATCAACTTGTTAAAAAATTTCAGCATCTCATATGTTACTATTTGTACCTGTACCCGGAGGCTCTATTTTCTCTCCAGACACTTCCAGAAAATTGGCCTATAGATGACAAATGGTTGTTACCAGGGTAACCCAGCAGTGTTGACGTGAGGCACAACCACTGGAGCAGTGCCAGCTTTGTTGGGTGAGCCTGGGTTGGGATAGAAAGAGTCCCAGGTAGCTTTTCCTTAACATGAGGAAATCTTATAGATACTTCATTCTTTTAACATTTAGCGTGGATTTTGGATCTGTATGATATAAACATATTACTTAATAGTCTCATATTTTGCAATAGGGGAAAAGAGCAAACTCCACCTTATCCTTTGAGATAAGGCCTGGGCTCTGCAAGGCTAGGTAACTCCCCAGTGGCCTTGGCAACTCTGACTTCACGAGGAGAGGCCTTTTAACATAGAGTCTCACCAGCAACTCAGGAAGCATAAAGTTCAGTGACACAATGTAGCTGAAATGTGTCTCCATTTCTGAAGCTCCATTGGTGCTCTCCTAAAGCTATTGTATGTATAGGGATGGTTTCCCTCTCCCCTTCAAAACTTAGTGCAACAGGAAGTATGGCCCCACGTATCCAAATGGAAGGCTAATTGGACAAATTCCCACATCTGTTAATGATGAGTGAGAGTGGTGTAAAGGCATGGAATCGACAGGAAGGATTTTAAGTAAATAAGAGGAAAAGAGTAGGACAGAGTTTGGGATAGGTACTACGGAATTGTTAAAAAAAAAGAATGAGTAGATGAAGATATAAGAAAATAAAGTATATATAGATGTTACATAATTTTCTTAGAATTTCTTAAAATTTCACATATTTGGGTTCTTCCAGTACTGCTAGTCAAAGGAGTTGATACAGTCTCTTTGGTAGTACTTCTGCATGATTTTATGGAAATCATTGCCCTTTTTATTTGCTTACATATTTGTATTGATAAGAAAAAGAAGTGCACAAACCTCTTCCTTATCCTCTTTCATTGTTCTCTGCCTCTTGGAGAGAGAGACTGGATGATGAAATGGTGGCTTTAATCCTTTTGGAGGTGAGGACCTCAACATTTTACAGATGTAAAGTCACAATGACTGAAATCTGTTTTTTGCTAATCTACTCTTGTGGATTGGAAGGGTCATTATTGTAAAGAAAAAGTGAGGCCTGGTAGACATTTGTTAATTATTACAGTGGTCAAAATATAATTGCAGAGAAGGTACACATGGAAACTAATTGGATGGGAAGGGCGGGGCTGAGTCGGGCTGGGGCTATTCTGAGCTCTGGATTTAAGTGTCTGGTTGCGTGTTGCTGGCCTCTTTTCTGCTGTTCACTCTGATTGCCCAGTACCAATGTGTACAGAGGAAACACTTGGGCAAGTACTGCTGAAGGAAAAGCCTTTTTAAAAGAAACAATGCATCCACACATTGAAAAACTTTAAAGGAACACAATAATGTGTTTAAAGGCTTTGATACTTGAATAGTAGCTAGGTTTTCCCAGAGCAGCCTGAGCCCCTATGGAACCTTTTCCAACTGCAGGTTTCTTGCTCTGGCGTCAGCTTACCAGAAGTTCTAAAGCCTGCGGCCCTTGGCCCTGTGGCTGCCTGCTACCTCCTGCTGTGTCAAGTGATGTTATTAAATATTTATATGCAGATTTCTTTCCCTTTAAGGAAATCTGATGATGATTTCATGGCTTTTTGAAATGAATCAGACATCGTCCTTTCCCAGAGTTTTCCAATTGTAGAGAATTTCCTGGTAATACAGTCTGGGCTGAAGTCTTCTTGAAGCCAGCCACTTCCTGTCTTAAGTATCAACATTATTTTGTGGCAATAAGCCATAACTTGGTAGATTGTGTTTCACAAGAATCCAAAAATTGTAGAATAATTCACTTACAGCTATTTTTTGGGCAGGTTCCTTTTTGGTAGCTTTGTATCTGGTCATAGTGGTGAGATACAGTGTCTCATATTTACTCTTAGGACTACCTGCCATTTGTTTTATTCAGGTGTTATTAAAACAGCATGGCTAACACCTGTTTAAGAATAAAAATTTAAAGCTAACTCTGTGGCTCACTCAGTGCACATGTGGAGGAAACAACTTACAGGTGATGTGGTTTCCTCCTATAACCCAAGATCACCTGTCAGTCGTTTCCCTCTCTGTAAGATGGGAATAATGGGACAAGAAATTTTGTGACTAGAACTCCTGGTTATTATGCAAAAACAATGCTGCCGCTGTACCTGGCATTAAGCACAGGAGTGCTGCCGGCCATACCACTCTGTTCTTTTTCTCCCTGATTGAGACAGTCATACCAATATTTTTCAGTATTCTCATTCTAAAACTTCTATTGTTTTTTTACTTAGTTCATTTTTTCCCAGCATGTACCCATTGCCTTCTTATCCGCACTCACCTGTGGTGGAGAAATGGAATGATCAAGTGAAATTTCCTAGAGACTTTTCGTCAGGTTCTCTTTGACTCGCTCTGATTCCCTTTAAGCTCTGGTGTAGGAGCTCATTTTCATGGTCAGTCTGCTCTGATATGCATTGTCCTTAATTTGTTAAATTGTCCCTTTTTCTAAGAAGAGGCATATTAAACTATAATTGTATGCAGGGCAAAATAAACATTGGCCCACTGTCTAATAAAGACTGTGCTACTGTTTCTTCTACAAAAGAGATTCAAGTGTGAATTACTGATCCATTTATATGGAGTATACAAGAATCTGTTATATGTATCTAGACATGCACATTCCCCACACCCCTGCTGCATAGACTAGAATAATCCTGCTCCCAGGCTATTATATAATTTAAGTGCCAATTAGATGACATTATGCAACAGTATAGAAATAATGCTATGTATCCTCAGCTAAGTATTTCTCCATTTTTATCTCACGGGATTAAGAATCTGGGTGGTGGGGATGGGGCTTGATGAGAGTAAGTAGAGTAAGAATAGAATGAAAATCAGTTGAGGCCCGGTTGTTGCTGTGGTGAGCCTGCTGGTGAGATTTTGTTTTGTTTTGTTTTTGTTTTGCTTTTCTGGCTGATAGGAAGGGGAGGACTGAACCAAGAGCTGTCAGGACAGCAGTTCATGGGAGGTTCTGAACATTGTATCCCCCGGGCTGCCGACTGCCAGGTGGGATGAAAGGTGAAGGTAGTGAGGGTGGTGAGTGACATCCATTGAATTGGCAGTATAGGTGACTTCAATAATTCTTTTCTCTGAGTAGCTGAAGAAGCTTTTAAATCTGGTTAATTGTTTTTACCTTTCCATAGAGTTAGATTTAGAAGGCAGGTTTCCTAAGGGCAATGTCTGGTGTGTTCATCTTTCTTTATACTCTGTTAACTTAAAAATGGAGAACCCAGTCTGCTTAAACTCACGAAATACTGTTTTACTGAATATTTTCAAGGTGGTGTGCACAATAACTCTTACCAGGTTAAAACTTTTAGGAATAAAAATAGGTTTTCAATATTAGTAATATTGGCCAACCAACTTAAGAAGGCCAGAATTACATATTTATAGATTGGTTAAGTCATCACTCAATCCTTCAGTTGTTTATTAAGTTTTCTAATTGTTCTAGAAAATAAAGAAGATGCCTTTGATGTAGAATGAAAGTTCATAATTGATTCTGATGGATACAAGGACTTGGCAAATGAGATCAGTATTTGATCAGATTTTTTACTTGCTTTTCCTCTGGATATGCTGTGGCTCAAAGAACATGACGGTGCCCCAGGAATCTCAGGGCCTATTACTATTCTGGCTTTGTCACCGTCTTTTGGGTGACGTGAGGCAGTGACGTGAGGCAGAGCGTTCTCCGGTTGCAGTAACTTCCTGGAAAGAGCAGTTGATCTTATCTTAATATGTAAGCCTATCTCCTTATGTGACCACAAGGGATGTTCTATAGATTCTTGGGTGACATCTGAAAAATGCTTTGGTATTTGCAGTAGACTGTTGATGAATTATTTAATTTCTGAATCTCAAGGTAGTGCAAAAAATAACATTTACATCCCCTTCTCCAATTTGCTGTGAATACCAATAAAAGACATTTGACATCTCCAGGATGAATCCTACAGATTTCAGATATTATCTCTTTGGGATGTAATCCTTGCAATGTAATTTATCTTTGTTCTCAGTAGTTTTTACCAGTCTTTACTGTGACCTCAAAATACTTTCAGAGAGTAAAGCTGAAATACTGATATCTGGTATCAACAAATCAGTTGACTAGTACTTATATTAACTCCTCTTATTGACGTTAATGTTACTGAGGATTAGTACTTTTTCTTCTTTAAGGTTGTCAGAAATACAAAAACATTTCAGAGATAAACTCTACTATGTTGCTTTTCCAGGTTCACGTGTATCACTATATATGAAAACATATTCCAGTTGAAGCCACAATTAATATGCATCCACACAAACTAGCTACTATCTATGTATACAGAGATAAGCCTGTAAATCCAGCACTGTGGAAGGCTGAGACAGGAGCATACCAAGTTGAAGTCCTGCCTGGGCAATTTAGTGACTTAGCAAGACCTTTCCTTAAAATTAAAAAAGAGAAAGTTTCAGGGTTATATCTCAATACAAAGGTTTTGGGTTAAATCCTTGGTAGTAAAAAAAAAAATCCTTACAAATTTAGTTAATATAATAGTTTGGACACTGTATCTGCATGGATGTGGGTGAGTTTACACAAGAGCCAGGGAGCCAGGTCTCTCAAAAACAGCACATTGAAACCTAAGTGATGAACAGGAATTCGATGAAAAAGAAGATTGGATGAAAAAGAAGGAAACATCCTAGGCAGATATGTGTGAAGACTCACAGTGGAAAAAAAGATAGGCCCAATTGAGAAGCAGAGGAAAAGATTAGTGTGGCTGAATCCTGTCAGTAGGGAGAGAAGCCTTGTATGGCTAGGACCCAGATGATTCATGGCCTTTCATTCTATGCTGAAGATCTAGGATTTTATCAGATACAACTTGATGTTTAAGTAGGGAAGTGACAACACTAAATTTACATTTTAATAAAGACAATCCTGGCTGCTGAGTGGAGAGAGCATCCTCAAAAGGCAACAGTAAACAGAGGGAAGATTGTTGCTAACATTCAATTGAGAGACCAGGTTGGATTGGAGAAGAGTCCAGTCAAAAGAGATGGAGACAAATGGGTTCATTTTCCAGGGTTCATACATGGGTAGATGGGTAGATGGGTGGGTGGATAAATGGATGGGTGGGGGCGGCTGCTTCTGGGTTTCTGCTATGAGAAGTTTGAAAGATCATATGCCATTTTGTAATATAAGGAGCACTGCAAGAAGAGCAGGGGAGCAGCTAAGTCCTTTAAAAATATTCAAGTTGCGAAACCGAAGAGATGACTAAGTGAACTATGAAATAGTTAATCAGCTGGAGGAGTGGGACATAAGAAGCAAGGACAAGGATGGAGGTAGAAACTTGGGCATCTTGGGCACAGAGATACCATTTAAAGCCATAGGAGTGGGTGATATTATCCAGCGTGAGAAGACAGGAGAGGACTGGTCTGGACCCACAAGGACCACTGTATAGAAACTCAGAAGCAGACGGAGAAGCAGGTAGAAAACAGGGAAGAAGGTGGGTCCTCCTAGGGCCACCAGAAGCAGCTGTCGTGACTAGATGGGGATCAGTGGTGCTGAAAGTAGCCAGGGAGTCAGGTAGGGTAAGAGTTGAGCAGTAGCCACTGGATTTGCAGAAAGAAGATACGATGGATGGCCTTTCTTAGCAGTGTGGTGTCCTGGTTAGAAGGGAGTCAAATTGGAATCTGTTGAAGATTATCGTTACAAAAGTTGAAGAGATTTTGATGATGGGGGAAGGCTTTCAGCTTTTACTTCATTGTGCTCTGTCGCACTGAGCAAGTTAAAGTATTTGGAATTGTTATCGAATATTTAGAACTAGAAGGGGATTTGGTTCAGATTATATACTGGTGGTGGCTAGAATAACCAGGATATTGTCTTTGCTAGGGCTCTGCTCTTTCTCCAAGAGTGTGCTCGAGCTCTGTGCCTTCTGGAGAGAGGAAAGGACGTAGACAGGGAAGTGAGTGAGAAACAGAAGCAGCAGCTGGAAGGACAGGAAGTAGGAAGAACCAGAGGAGAAGAATAAGAGATATTAGAAAGGTTTTTGGAAAGGTGAGAGAAAAAGACTACACGAACTTGGTTGGCTATGTGTTTGAAGGATGCCAAGTCACAGTGGTGGGACACGTATCTCAGTCATAATGTCTTCCTATTCTGGGGCAAGTTATGGAACTATGAGTTGTGGATAAAAGTTGTTCTTGTTTGAATACAAGGCAGAGATTCTCTTTCAGAGAATCCTGGATTTTTTTTTTCTTCCTAAGAAATTACTGATACACAAGGACTAGTCACTGTTGCTGTTGTAATTTTGGCTATGTTTTGCAGAGAGTGGAGACTGAGAGAAGTCTGATACCATGGTAGTGAGAAAGGAGGAAAATGGTTTATACATCTGGAGCACCAAGAGAAGTCCCTTCTTGTCCCTGTACATCATTAACTGGCCATTTGGCTTGTTGCTTCACTGGAAAATGAAGAGAGTGAACCAGATGATGTTTATGGCCACTCAAACTCTGAAAGCATAATTATGTGCTTCTATGTCAGTTCAAGTAATCCTTTTTCTGGGTCCATGTAGAAAACCGTAGTCACTAAGCTTTTGGTATTGGGCCTAACTAGTAAGTATCTAGGAAGTGTCTTGCAGCACTTTCCCTAGTTCCTGATGGCTGTTACAGCCTGGTGGCATTCTCTACATCTTCTTTACAGATTGTAAATATCCAGAATATGAGAGGAAAGAGTCATGTGGACTAATGTTATATATTTCGGATGTGACCAGCCATGAGTGCATTAACTACAGTATCTTGTGGATTAGCTATCTATAGCAACCAAGACTACTAGTCCTCTATTGCTCAGCCAGGACTCATGCCACAGCAGAGAGAGAAGCCGTAGTAGGGTCAGGGGTGGACAATGTGTTTGGAATGAGAATATGAATGTGTGCATTTATGTGTCCCTAAGCTGCCTCTCTGGCTGCAATTGCAAATCCGGTTATCAATGACTGTTGGATTAGCCATTGTTCTGTGTCTTCCAACTCTGCTTCCCTTTTGGGTATGCAAATGGTGACCACAAGATAAATAAATGGAAACTGTCATTTCTCTGTGTTTGGCTGTCAGGTGGATTTTATCAGGCAGCATATGTGCTGCATGTTTAGCTTCAGCTCTTTCGGGGCTCTGGAGTGGTAGGATGTGTGGAGCGTTCCTTTCTTCTTGGGTGGCTCTTGTTTTTTCTTAGAGCTGGCCTGCTTTGTGCTGGCCTCCCAGTCTCTTGGCACTACTCTGTTCCCTTTGGTCAAGTGACAGGACCAACAGACCTGGTTCCTGGGGGTTGGCACTCACTGTGTGAAAGCTCTGGGGAAGCTCTCTGCCCAACGCAGGTTGGAGATTGCCAGGTGCTTGCTTCTGGGTGGGGTGAGGGAAGGGTGAGGTTATGGAAGGTGATGTGTCTGTTGAATAGGTGAACTCTGCCATGGCTCTAACAGCCTGCTGAGGGACAAGTTACGACTAGGTCTGACGGTGACTCTTTTGCCCTGCTGGGGGTGAATGTTCTAGAGAACACTGGGGAGTTTCCAAATGATTATCAGGGCTCTAGGTGGGTGGGAATGAGATGTTTTTGTTCCCCCTTTGGAAAAGAAAGGGAAAAATAGGGTCAATATTTATGAAGCAACTTTGTATACCAGACATGGTGGGAGGTTTTCTTTTTCCCATTCAGATTATTTTAAAAACTACCTCTAGTGCCCTATTTTAGCTATAAATGGAGATAGATATATTTTATAAGTATAGATAGATATACTTTTATATCTATAAATAGGGCTGTAAAAGATTTTGCTTCAGTAAACTTGAATTTACTTTGGAGAATAAACTTTTTAGATTGGGATGCATTTCAGTTATTCTGTTTATTTATTAAGACCGTTTCCTGTATTTTTAATGGGAAGTTTTTGTTTTTATACCTTAAATATTTTAAAATAATTTGTGGTCACTGAATATAATAGTTTTGTTTTTTAAAAAATATTCACTGATTCGAATCGTTTTTATTCCCTGCTAGTTTTTGCCTCACTTATCCGTCATTAACAGTGGAAACTAATGGAAACCTAATTTTAGTGTGTAGTGAGGGTCCTGGACTTTGGGTCAACTGTGATCAGGCCTCCTCTGTTGCGGTGAGCACTGGGAAGTCTCAGGCTCACGTTTCTGAGCTGAAGAAGAGAAGTCTAGCTAACAGCTATGAGCTCTCCTCCCCTTCAAGATGTTTTCTGTCTTGCTGTTTGTTCTCACCCAGAGATTGTCGTTATCACCATCATCAGACGTTAAATGTTAACATCTCTGTGCTCAACAAACCCAGGTGACAAGTTGAGATTTCTTATCTGTTTTGTGTGGAGGACCTCAGATTGCCTGATGATTTTTTAAAAAAGGTTTCCATTGTGTAAAATTCCCATGTAGCTCAGCAGGAAGAAAAAAATACTTCCCTTTAAAAACATTGCTTTTACTATTTATTTGCTTACGTGCCTTATCCTGAGTGTGACTGGTAATGTTAATATTAAATTACTCAAACTATTTAAAATTGCCGATAAATTATATATAATATGTAGTTTACTGTTAATAAGCATACATATTATTTTTTCGATGTAAAAGCTCGCCCCTATCCAAAATGTAAAAATAGAATACAGTAATGCATGTTTAAGTCTAGAACCTCACACTAGCATTTAATAAATGTCTCGCTTACCCTGTTAACTGCAAAATTATACCGTGCCTTTTGAAGGGGTTTTCTTTTTATGAGCTGGTATTTATGCCTTGGTAAAATAGCAGTGTTAATTGCATGTTATTATAGCTGTCTGTGGACACCTATGGGCTTGTGAATAATAAAGTAGCACATTATTCATATTTTATTTATTAAATGATTAGGATTATATATACTGGTCTGTTATGTAAGGTGCCAAAACTCCATGGTATCTGGGGTTGATATGATTTTGTCAATGATTTCTTATGTATATATTTGCAATTTAGGTTTTTTTTAATCTAAGAAGTTAAGTCTTTGCAGCATCTTTTCCATCTCCCACTTATTCAGGACCTCTTCTTTCTCTCTTACATTTATATATTTTTTTAATAATTAAAAGACTTAATCTCTTAATTTTGCTTCCCCAGCATTCCTCTGGGCAACAGCTATGACATATCTTAAACATCTCTGCATAAACACTCTCCTGCATCAGATAAGCCAGGAAAGGCAGTATTTAACTTACATTTGGGGCTATTGTTAATAGTTCTGAGAGTGTATAATGTGCCACGTGTTATGAAATCTTTACTTTGAAGTGGCGAGAACAGGCATTTAGTTGGTTATAGAAGGAGCAACAATGCAGATAAAAACCAAATTTGGAACATTCCTCAGAATTTAGTGCTATGTGTATGAGGATGAGGCGAGAGGGTAGGAAGGGCTGGTGGTACTGAAAGGTAGATTGCTAGACAAAGATTTTACCTGTCCTTTGATGATCCTCTAGGTCAGTGACCCCTAGCCTACTTGGTACCTGGGACTGATCTCATGAAAGATAGTTTTTTCCATTGGGGATTGTTTTAGGATGATTCAAGCACATTGCATTTATTCCATTGCATCTTATTTCTAGTATTGCTACATTGTAATGTATCATGAAATAATTAGACAGCTCACTGTAGCGTTGATCTGTATTTGTACAAGTCCCCAACCCTAGCTTCACTGCCTCAGCTCTACTGCACATTGTTAGGCATTAGATTTTTATAAGGAGCAAGCCCGTCTGGATTCCTTGCATTCACAGTTCATACATAGTAGGATTCCTGCACCTATGGGAATATAACTCCTCTGCTGATCTGGCAGGAGACAGAGCTCAGGTGATAGTGTGACGCATGGGGTGTGCCTGCAAATAGAGATAAAGCTTTGCTTGCTTGCCTGTCACTCACCTCCTACTGTGTGCTTGGTTCTTAACAGGCCACTCTTGGGGGTGAGTGGTGAGGCCCCTGCTTCAGATAGAACATAACACTAAAATCTCAAATTAAAAACTTGTGTCTGTTGCCTTCTTCCAAGAAGGCTGAGACTGAAATGAAAATGGCAAGTTGAAAAATTGGAAGAGCAAGGTTAGTGAATAAAGTATGTATCATGAAACCGTGTGCTCACTGCAGGATAGAATGCTATTTGTCTCATCTTTGACTAGGAATCAAAAGAGGAATGAAACATAATTAGTTATAAGATGTACAGTAGAAAGATAGAATATATTATAAAAATACTTTCGAAAGAGTTGGAGGAATAGCACACCAGTTAGGGTGCTTGCCCAGTAATCACAAGGCCCTGAGTTCCAGCATCAGTGACATAATCCAGATATGGTAGTGTACGCCTGAAATCCTGGCACTCGGGAGACTGAGGCAGGGGGATTGCTGTGAGTTCACACTGAGCTTGGATTATTGTGTGAGACCCTGTCTCGAAAACAAACAAATGAACAAATAAATGCCCCCAAAAAACCAAAACCGAAAACAAAAAAAAAATGAGATGACGAGGCACTTCTCTCTCTCTCTCTCTCTCTCTCTCTCTCTCTCTCTCTCTCTCTCTCTCTCTTTCATGATGAGGACAGCTTGCTAATTAGTGGCAACATCCTCAACTTCCCCAACTGTGTTTTCTTGCACCTGTACTGTGGCCTAATAGGGTTGCATGAAGTGGCAGCTACAAGACACCCACCAGTGCTTGGCGCACTTGCGAGCATTTGTCAATGTTTGCTGTCATCTGTGTGTGTAGTAAACACAGCAACATGGTTCCCAGGAAGGAGCTAATAGATCTATCCTGCATATAGAGACATATGTTGTTAACCATCAAGTCATAGAATAGAATTTTTAAGTTTTTAGTTTGGCTGGTGAATTTTTAATTTTCTGGCATGAAAAGTTCAATTCTTCCATGTTCTAAATCATTTAGTAAAGCAGAGTCAGTGCCTGTCTAAGCCATCTGGACTTGGATAGCTCTGGAGTTATTAAGTACAAGAGTTTTCTGTTTGCCTGAAAAACATTACAGCAATAGTCAGAAATAGGCGGTTAGGGTAGACATGCCTCAGGAATTGGGAGAATTGGATGTGATGGCTTTGTGGTGCCTCCTGCTTGGAGCTAGGGTGGAGCAGGTGAAGAGGGGAAGAACTGAGAAGCTAAGCAGCGATTATTATCATTTCTGACATTCAGAGATAACCAGGAAAGCCAAGGGTTCTTTTCAGCAATACAGCTATGGTGTAGATTGTGGGACATTCCCAAGATACTCAGAGTTTGTTGGTTACCCACATCATCTGTCAGAGAAAGGCACGCAGGGTATTTATTTGAGCCTGTGATACAGAGGGTAGGCCAGATTGAGAACTGAATGCCCTTTGACTGACCACCTAAAAGAACACTGTCATACGTGGATTCTGGTAATTTAATTTTATGCTTTTTAGTAATAAGAATGTAACTTTCAATAACATTTAAACAATTCTCTCATATGAATTATAGATGTTTTAGGAAGTTTCCTTTTTCTTTTTTCTATTTATTTATTTATTGAGACAGGGTGTCACTGTGTAGCCTAGGCTGGTCCTGAAATCACTATGGAGCCCAGGCTGGCCCTGAACTCACTATGGAGCCCAGGCTGGCCTTGAATTGACAGCAATCCTTCTGCCTCAGCCTCCCTAGTGCTGGGATTTTAGGCGTGCGCCACCACACCCAGGTTATGTGGTGCTGAGGAGTTGAACTCGGGTATTTAGCGCTTAACCGCTGAGCCATTCCTCTGCTTTTTATTTTTAAATTCCTTTTTGAAGCAGGTTTTTTGTTTAGTTTTCTGAAATTTGTACCACAGAAATTTTTCTTATTCTTAAAAATTCACCATAAAGAGCAGATAACTATCCCTGCTATCAGCACCCTACATCCTACAGTTGTGTAGACTGTTGCAGTTGGCAGGCCTGTCTGTCAAGTTTCTCCTTTACTTTTTATATGTAAAGCAACCCTATACCCTCAGCCTTTGTGACATCCTATGAGCTTGTAGTCATTTTGAAAATTTTAATTTGAAAATACCCATCAATCTGTAGGACACATCTCACTATTTAATGAAAATAAATACTGAGGGCCATCTGTGATATTCTCATTAACAACAACATACACTCATTAGTAATGCTGCTTCTATTGATCGTGGAAATGGTACTCTGTGGGAGCAGTAAGAGTTCTTCTGTGTCAGATCGTTACCCTTTTGGCGAATTTGTTAAGTATTGGGTGTTCACCTACAGACAACATGTTCCCCTTACTGCCACCCACCAAAGCAAGACTGCCTTGCTCTCATTTCCTGGACAAAGAAGCTGGAGTATAGAGCAGTGAGTAAGTAATTGAGCCTGTAATCCCAGCAGTCTGGGAGACTCAAGGAGAAGCATTGCAAATAGAGCCCATCCTGGGCAATTTATGCACATTGTGAGACCTTGTCTCAAAATAAAAATAAAAATGGGCTGGAGATGTAGCCCAGTGTGACAGGCCTGGGCTTGATTCCCAGGGCCACAGTAGGGGTGGGGTGCAGTGGGGGGAGAGAAAGTAGCAGTGTTTCTGAGTTCCTAAGGGTTTTCTTTCCATTTTGTTCCTTTCTTACTTGAACACAAGACTGAAAAGGAAAATGTAATTACCAGTCATATGTAGGGGGAGAAGGATGCTTTGAAGGTTGAGTTGCCCAGCTCAGTGCCATGGTTTTCTCAGGCAGTTCCTGGAAGCAGGATCTTCCTCAGAGGGAATATTTCATTTTATCATGTGGTAATGAACCCCACAAAAAGTGTATAAACTTGTGAGCACTAGAGAATTATGGTTTCCCAGAGGCCATCACAGAGAGCTTACAAAATGCCCGTGAGCGCTTTTGTGGGCCAAGAGTGGCAACAGAGAGCCACTCCACATGAGCCTGCAGGGTCTTTTTGGACTGGGAGGAAGGTTCTAATGTTGGATTATGGTGATTGTTGCTCAATTCTGTGGATGTACGAAAATCATTGAATTATAGCCTTAAGATGAATGATTTTTATGATTTGTAAATGACTTCTCAAGTGGATTAAGAAATGCCTGAAATTTGGGTTGTCTTGAAGAATCTCCCCTTGCTCTTGGTGTCTGTGGGTCATAGCATGCTGGTGGGCAGGGCAAGTGTGGGAGGGAGAGTTGGAGGAGGAGGAGGGCCCTGGGAGGGCGCGTGTGATTACAAAGGGAGCTAAATGGCACAATTTTTGTGATGAAGACAACTCAAACTGTGCTCCAGAAGCAGGTAACACTTCTCCAGAAAATTTGAAGGTTCACCGTAGGAAGCACTGGAACTATTCTGTTAGGTTGACGATACTTCTATCCAGAAGTCTGACTTAAAATCCTATCAGCCCATATAGATGTCTTTTAAATGACTTGACCAAATGTGCTACACAGATTTGAGTAAATGTATTAACCCTTTCCCCAAAATGTCAGTATTTCTAATGTAGCTTAATGATCATTTTCTTTCACTAAATCACCCTTAATATGATAAAGAAAATATTTAACATGATAAGCTTTACAATTTTTGTGCTCTTAAATTGTGTGTGTGTGTGTGTGTGTGTGTGTGTGTGTGTGTGTGTGTGTGATTTTTGAAAGCAGCCAACCTCTCAGTGTTTGATTTACTGAAGAAACTTGTTGGCTTTGCTTCCTTGTGTTATTGAGATGAGACAAAGCTGCAGGACTCTCTCAGTAACTGGAGCACAGGAAACAATTGACACTGTTTCTTAATTCCCATTGTTTCTGAGACATTTCCTACTTCCTAGTATAATATAGCTTTCCCATGAGAACAGTTTGCTTATAAATCGTTAAACATAAATTTCTCATTGGCACACGTTCCGTAGGGGAGAAAACTCACTGTGCTTTGTAGTAGGAAGTTGGTCTGTTTCTCTGTGTGTTGTGGGTCGGAGGCTCTGCTTCACGTGAAGATGCCTCTAACTTCACTCCCAGAGTGAGGCATTTTTCTTTTGAAGACGGACTCATTCACGTCGGGTTTTCCCTTCCTTAGTTGAAATATCTCTCTTGAAGCAGCACATAATTCTTTTAAGCCTGCCAATTTAGGGAAACTCCCTGTGAATTATGGTGATCGTAGATATGCTTGATGAATTAGCCTGGAAAATAGTTCCCAGCAATTGATATTGGAATACTGTGTGCATATGTGTCATGGGTCGGGGGGCGGGAGGGGGTCTGTGATATTGTCTGTGGTCCTGGAATGTGTTATCCAGGAATACATCCAGAAATGAGAAATGAAACCCATGGATGAGAAGAAAGTCTAGTGTAATTTGCAGATTAAAAAAAAATGCTCACATCTCTTCTGAAATGATGATTCTCACATTCAGAAGTTTTGTTGTATATTAAGTGAAAGTAAAAGTTTCCCAATTAAAAAAAAAAAAGCTGTGTAACTTTGAGTTTCCTTTTTTATTTTTTATCTTATCAGATTTTGTAAAAATAGCCCCCTTGTCAGTGTGGAAGCTCCTTCTTCCCAGCAAGCTGGAGGCACATCACCATCTTTTTCTTCATGCCCTTCTCTTCAAGGCAGTTTTTGCTGGGCTGAGTTTATTTTTATCATGGCAACAACCAGTTTTTAGAAACTTTTAAAAACGAAAAAAGAAAAATGAGAATGACGCTGTAGCTGACGTTCATTTTAGCTGTTTCCTAGTGTGAGCATTTGAGTATTTCTAAGATCTTCTCTTCAAGTATGTCTTATTTTTCTCAGTTTGTCCCAGTTCTAAGTATCTGTTCTGCTGATTGGGTAAAAAAAAAAAAAGTTATACTGTAAAATCTTATTTTCAGAAAAATGACTTTTTGAACTTTGGGTGAGAGCTTCATTGTTGCAGTGCCAACAGTGTGTTTTTTAATACCCCAGTCAATATAATCACAGATTCATGGAAGGTTGTAGCCGAAAAGGCCTGTAGGGGTTACTCAATCTAAGTCTCACATTAATAAATGATGAAGTTGAGGCCCAGCATTGTCAGGCTGCCTACTGAAGGTTATAGAGTGACTTGATGATAAAAATGTGACTAAAATCAAGGATTCCTGATTTTCATTTTGATATTCTTTGATTTTCTTAAACAAAAGTAGTACATCCTTACAGAATCCTAGCAGTGACTGATAGGGCGAATTATACTGTAGATGACTGAAGACTTGGGAAGAAATTCTATTTTTACAAGCTTCAGTAAGTCAAATACAGAATGGTAATGTTGAGTTTATAGATCTGTGGATCTTACACAATTTGTGTGCAGGAGAGGGTATGATTTGAAATGACTGGCGATTTGTCTTCTGCAGGCCACCACACCATCTATATTGGAGTCCATGTGCCCAAGAGCTACCGGAGAAGGAGACGCCACAAGAGAAAGGCCGGGCACAAGGAAAGGAAGGAAAAGGAGCGAGTCTCTGAGAACTACTCGGACAAGTCAGACGTGGAGAATGCAGATGAATCTAGCAGCAGCATCCTGAAGCCTCTCAGTGAGTACTCTTGGGGGGGTGGGGGGGCTGGTGCCTTTCTCTGCCTCACTGCCCATCCTTGGGAAGAATCCCCTCTAGCAACTCGCAGCTGACGTGGAGAGATGCAGTCTAGCGGGAGGTTTGCTCTCAAGGACGTCGGTGGAGATGTGCCAGCAGGTTCATCTAGGAAGTCATCTAGAAAACTCTGCATGAATCAGAGGAGACCTGGCAAATCTTAGACCTCTTCGTGTGCTTCACATTTTGACAAGTGAAACAGAGTCCAATGCTGTAGACTGTGTTTGATTGTAGTAATTGACCATGACTGGAAAGACTTTTTATATTGCTTCTTCTTAGGAACAGTTCTGCTTGAGAATAGATTGAGGATATATGCACATGTGTGTCTTTCCAAAAGTCAAGTGTTATAGGTGACCTTTGACTAGTATGTGAGCCAGGTCCATGATTTAAAACAGCATACCTCAGAGAAAAATGCGAAGTGACACAGTTGAATGGAGTAAATACCAGGGATTATAGGAAATGCTATTAAGAGAAGAAGAAGGTTAGAAACCACTCCAGACACAAGCGGTAGAGAAGACGATGTGTTTGGACATATACTTGTGTTGCTTTTTGGTTCTTTTAATGTGGACAGTATATTTGACTTCAGTGGGACTTGTGACCAAAGTGAGAATGAGTATTGGTAGTAGAAATGCTTGTCAATTTGGGGCATTTCCCCAAGGGGAATTAGTTGTATGGTGACAGCTTTTCTGATTGGCAGAGCTTAATACATCCATACATCCTTCATCTCTTTGCTGCAGTTGCAGAAGTGTGGACCCTGCAATAAAATGCATTATGGGTGGTGCAGATAAAGATCAGGTTTGGCTAAGTGCAGGTGGTGACAGGCCAAGTTGGAAGGAACAACTCAGGGGTGTTGAAAAGGGGCTTTACAGAGATAACGAGGTGTGAGTGTCATGATGGGAATCTTTTAGACTCTCCAGGTGAATCCAGGTGCGGGGCTTAGAAAACTAGAGGTGCCAGCTAGGGGGGCAGGAGATACAGCTGGGCTAAGGAATTAAATCCAAGGTTGGAAAACAGATGAGAGTTAGCCCTGCAAACTAAAAAGATGTTGGAATAAATGTGAAACTTAGAAGGGAACAGAGGGCAGGAGACTAAAGTTATGTGCTTGTCATTGGAATGTCAGGGGGAAGTCTTTCTGAGAGGGACCCTTCATGTGTCAACTAAATTATGGGGTCTGTTTCAAGCGACGTCCTTGAAATGTGTATAAAAAAAGGACACAGTTCATATTCCAGAAGAACAAAAGATAATGTTCCCTTCCGAATAAATTACTGTGGGTTTTTTTTTTTTATTTATTTATTTACTGTCTGTGTTGGGCAAAGCCTGAGCTGGTGTCAAAGAGATGGACTTCCCAGTGTGTGTGAGATCTTTGTCTGTCTGTCTGTCTGTCTGTCTGTCTGCCTGTTTGTCTGTTTGTGACTCTGTTTCACAAGTTATCTCTCATTCTGCAATTTAAGAACAAGGTGGCACATCATATCTATATTAAACAGAAAAGAGGAAGTTTCCTCGGACTCATGGGCCAAAGGTTTTTGAGATGACAATTACTTATCAGCTGTTTAGGAAGCACAGTGCACACAGTACCAGTAACACTGAGGTAACCAGGTGGGAGCATCTCGGGAAGATCCTGAATTGGAATGTGCATCAGCCCTGGAAGAGTGCCACTTTCTGCGGCATCTGGGAACCCATTTTTTTTTTTTATATAATAGGTAAAGTAAGTAAGGCAGTTAATTCTGAAGGTGAACCCTCAGAGGCCTCCTCCTCAGGGTGCTGCTTTGTTCTGCATGCTAGATTTCCAGGTGGTTTCATGGAGAGATGGTTGTTAAGGACCATGTAGTATAAGAATATTATTTGTAAATGTGCAGTTTTTAAGGTATAGAATGATAGATCTTTATTTAGAAACAAGGGATAGAGAGGTAAAAGCTCCCCATATCTGGGAGGGTGTCCCAAGAGGGATGCCTTCTAAATTTGCATTTTATAGTTAGTTTTTTTTCCTGCTGGTCAGTAGGTGACACCACAATATGCCTTTGAGATATATGATGTGTTATCCAATTTGGCACAAAGGCCCTCCTGTAAGTTATATTAGTTTCTCTGCTGCTTATCACACATAGTAGATAGACTGATAGTTGGTTTATCTGGTGCAGTTCTACTTAAAAGTCAGAATTTTTGTACTCAAATATGGAAAGATGTCTGATCTTATGATTCTGGGGAGCCCACAGAGCCCTGGCATCAATACAACAATAAAATTCTTCTGAGAAAGTTTACATAGTGAAATTTTTCCCTAATAAACCTGCATTATCTCTCAAGAGGAGTCATATACAGTTTCTGTTATTTATTTATTTTGAGACAAGGTCTTGCTTTGTAGCCCAGGCGGTTCCTGAACTCGCTATGGAGCCAAGGCTAGCCTTGGACTCACAGCAATCCTCCGGCCTCTGCCTCTCGAGTGCTGGGATTACAGGTGTACATCACCACGCGTGGCTTTTGTGGTGCTGAGGAATCGAACTTGGGTACTTAGCACTTAATTTAGTGCTTGCTAGGCAGGTGCTTAACTGAGCCATTCCTCTAGCCCCCCAGTTTCTGTTATTCTTGAATCTAGGATGTTGGGTTACTGATATCTCTAGACATACAATAGCCTGTCGAGCAGGTTCCTATGTGGGCCAGCAGTGTACCCTGTGATGCCTGTATTTTCTTTTGGAAAAAAATTTAAAGCACATATAAATGGTTATTTCATGTGAGTCATCTTTGATTTCTTTCCTACTTTCTTTCATTGTTACATGCAATACCCTTCAGTGATTTCTGTGGATTCCATTTCTAAATTAAGAATCTGTCTATTCCTCTTCAGTTTTGGAGCATCATTTTGGTTCAGAAAATTTTCATCTCTTGTTTAATGACTACAACAAATCTCGCTTTTGAAGTCCTTCTCTGCACAGTGGCAACACGATAACCATGAAGTATAAATCAGACCGTGTCACTCCTCTGCTGGAAACTTCCTGTGGTGCTTGGACTATAAGCTCAATGCAGCATGTCTCTGGTACTGCATTCATGAGATTCTCTCTTTAATTTATTCCAGTCACTTTCAATTCTTTGGTGCTGAAACCTTTCCTCCCTTAGGGCCTTTACACATTCAGGTCTATCTTCTTGAAATAGTTACCCTATTCTTGTCTTGGTAAGCTTTTCTTACCCTTATTTTCTAGCGTTCAAATTTTGCCTCTTTAGAGACATCTTTCTTTACTATTCTAATGCAGGTTCCCTAACATTACTTCTCAGTTCTTATTTCCTTTCTGATAATTGTTTCAACTTGAAAATTTTGGAGCCTGCACTTTTTCTTGAGCTAATGCTGTATTTTATGCTCTAGGAGATAAGGGTCATGCTTGTCTTGGTCACTGTTATCTCTGGCCCTGCTGTTCTGCCTAGCATATAGTATGTGCTTAATGCATGTTCACTGGAGAGTTTTTGGATGAATGGGTAACTGAAGAGAACACAAGCATTGCTTTTATTGGTTTAAATATTGCCCACATTCTAGAAGTGACGTGGCTGAGTTTCTTTGTATGTATGTTTGCATTTATTTATTTATTTATTATTTGACAGGACCTGGCTCTGTACTGCAGGCTGGTTCTGAACTCACTGTGTAGCCCATGCTGCCCTTGAACACGCTGCAATCCTCCTGCTTCAGCCTCCTGAGTGCTGGGATTGCAGACATGTGCTCCCACACCCGGCTTGACTTTCCTGCCTTTAAGCCTTGCAGGCCTTCCATTTCCCTGTTGTGTCGTCCACGTTTGCTGTGTGAATTCTGGGCCTAACTTTTAAGTATTGCTTTGGAAGGTGCCTCCTTACTTAAGCTATTACCCGAGTGGTATTTTAGTCAGCGTAGGTGACTCCTGAGTTTGTAGAATTGCTTGTTATCCACAGGTGACGGAAGAAGTTAGCCCACAGTGTACAGAGATTCATCACGTGCCGTTAAAAGTGTCTACTGTTTCACCCAGGCCTCCGGCAGCTTGGCTTCAAAGCCACATTCAAGAGGCGTGGAACCAAATAACAAAGAGGATTTCTAGGAAGAAATGAGCCGGATACCCCCCGGTTTCGGGGCACCTTAGGTCCATTTATCTTAGGACAGAGATGGCTTTGTTTTCCCCATCTCGCGAGTGGATGTGTATTTGACTCTTACCCATTTGGAGCCTTGGGTCCCCCTCCGGGTCAGCTGCGGTTGCAAGCCTCTGCGCAGCTGCTCTTCCCAGCGTGGCGTCGGAGCTGGTGTCCCATCTGGGGATGCAGAGAAGGAAACGTGCGCCAGTGTGGTAAAGGAGCAGCGGAGAGAGACAGAGAGAGGGAGGCTGGGGAAGAAGAGCCAACCGGGAGAGCGAGCAGGAGGAGAGACAGGGAAGGAGGGGGTGGTGCCGAGTGGGCGGTGAAGAGAAAAGTTAGATTGTGCTCTTTCTTAAAAATAATCCCTGTGCCTCCTCCACCGTGCACTTTTCTCCCCCTGTAGTCAGCAGCTGCCATCCTCTGAGGGTTGCCCAAAAAGTGGGCGGGAAGAGGGTCCCGGCTGATTTGGTGGCAGAGCGCAGCTTTTGTTTGACCCTTGGTGGTTTTCAACTCTGCCCTTCTCCTTTTGTTAGTGTCCTGGGTGTTTATTTGAGCACCATGGGCTGCTGCGACTGCAGAGACTCGCAAATGTGTGAGCTGTGAGGAGGCAGAAAACTAGCAGAACCTCCAGTTCTGCATATTGACCTGCTGTGCAGTGTGTTTCTTGACGGGCTGGAACCTGCACCAGCTCTGTGGAGGAGGCGAGACTCTCTTGCACATGGGTCTTGCAGGTCGCGGTGTTGCAGCGCTAGGGGTGTGTGCGCGCGCTTGCGCGTGTGCACACAGAAGCTCCTTCAGCCCCGTGCTGTCCTTTTTAGCCCTTTGGATGTGTACCAGAGCTGACGGATTTTTGCGAGTGGACATTGTTCTGTGAGCCTGGAACAATAGGTGCCAGTTGGCGATCCAATTAGATTCAGGAAACTGAAACAGAGAAATGGGCGGCTGCTTTTGTTTGGGGCTTCCGGGTAAATGAACAGAGCAGCTTTCCCTAAGAGCCAGGAGTATTTGGTGTATTTGGTGTTTTGTCATGTGGCTGCCCCTTTCCCACTGCACGAGCCCTCCCACAACCTGACCTCACATCTCTTGATACGTTACTCCTTTCCTTGATTTTTAAACATTTCTAAGCAAGATCAGTTTTGATATCCTAGAGTAAGATTTCTTCAGTCTATCTGTATGTCACTGGCCAATCCCAAAACTGACTTGGCATGTGGACGAGAAGACGCTCTTCAGAACGTGGGTAGAATGAGGTAGCTCTGTCTGTCGAAAGAAGCTCAGACTCAGCAGAACTGCATGGCCGCTTTTATTCTCTCTGTTTTTTGCCTTATAGAAGTAGGAGGAAGTACTTTATCTTTAGGTCTGAGAACAAAAGATCTTTTTATTATAAACAGTTGAAAACTTTGCCTTTTCAGAAGGGGCCCTGTGATACGGGTTCACTGGAAAGCCGGTGTATCAGAGCATTTAAGAGCACACACCGGAGCCAGCTCCCTTGAGTTTGAATCCTGGCTCACACCCGCATTGGAACTTTGGAAATATGCTTAGCCTTTTTTTCTTTTTTTGCACTCCAGTTTCCTCATCTGTACGAAGGGGATTGTTATAGATTCGATCCTAGTGTTCTGATTATCAAATGAACCCTGCATCTGGTTGGTCATAATGGTTAGCAACACCCATTTTGAGTTACCCTGAATATCTCTTTCAGTCTCATCTTTGCTACCTAATGCCAAAACCTGCAGGCTAAAACATGGTAGTAATTACTTACTTATTAACATATTACATTGTTTAAGCTTGTCCAGACTTTTTGAGCCATTCCTTGGCTCTCAGTGTTGTCTTTGGGATAATCAGCCTTAATTCAGTCTCTTGATTTGCTAGTGGATACCAGTGAGGATGGTGGCTGGCAGGTAAAAAGGACCAAGGAAATGAAGATTTCAAGTGCCAGAGGTGACAGTGACTGAGGTCTGCTTTTCTGTGGACTATTGCCAGTTGCAAGTAACTCTGCCTACCAAGCCTGGCCTTGAAAATTCATTCAACAGTTGGATTCCCCGTCCTATTTCTCCATAAGCAAATGGGTTGTTTACTCTTTCATGGAAAAAAAATGTCTCTTTGGTTCTCTCTTTATGTTTCTCAGTAACATTAATCTGGTAATGAACAAGTCAGGAATTTGAAGGCAGTGTTGTCCCAAACAGAAAAAAAAAGCATACTGTGTATTTGGTGGCACTGAGTTAGTGCAAGAATATTGTGTTAATTTATTTATTTGATACAAAAATTGTTTGTTCCTGTGATGCTAATGGACCTAAAAGGGCTGTTTCAGAGTGCATCTGCCTTCTTTAGCCAGTTGACTATATAAATGTCTTAGAGATCGTGACTTTTTGACACGTAGTTGTCTTGAAATCACCTTGAAAGCACCTCCAAATGACACTTCTTAAGCTGTTCATTTGCTTTTGCCAGTGGTTATTCTACTCCAGTAGTCATTTCATCTTATGCCATCAAATGTTATGAACAGTGTGTTTTTGTCCTTGGAGAATTAATGCTATTTGTGTTTATTGTGACTCATGAGTTAAGGGGGTCTCAGAGGATTGTAGTATACTCCAGGTGCTGAGGTGTGAATGGCTAATGAAGATGTTGTGACTTGGAGTGGAAAATGGGGGAAAATCAGAACTGTGTTTAAGATTTAAGATGTCAGATATTCTTTAGTCCTCTAAACAGGGCATAAATGACTGAGTTAAGCATTACCACCTGAAGTGGAAGTTAGGCTACATCTTATGATTTGGCGGTAAAGTTTACAAGGCAGGAAGCTTGAATTTGAGTGTTATCTATGAGTGTGTGCATATTTGTGTGTTCGTGTGGGCATGTGATTGGAATGTACTTTAAGAATGATACTGGCAAAGATCTTCTTGGAATAGTATTGTATAGGAAATTTTTTTTTATATATATATAGAAGGAACTAAACTTAAAAGGACATAGGTTCTTGATACCAGGGATTTTAAATTCAAGGCTTTGTGAGTAGATCTATTGATGCAGAAAGAGTTGGGGTGCAGGACCCTTCAGAATCCTTCTTTGACCACAATATGGAGGCAGGAGTGTTAGGTTCTTTTAATAACTTTCTGGGGAATAGGAGGATTCTTACTTGACTTTTTATCACATGTTGCACAGATGTTATGGACATAGAGTCCTCTTTTTTCCTGGATGCCTTTTGAGTCAAAATTATTATTACCCTTGTTTTTCTTTCCTCAGTTCTTTTTTTTCTTTCACAGGCAGCAGTTCACTGAGTCCTATTGTTTTTCCCTGAAGTTTCTTTTGCCCCTTCCTTAGAATTCCTAAAGCATTGCCTTTTTTTAATTAAAGGTTTTCAGCTTTTTAGGGTCTTCCTTAAAATAGAATGAAGTTATAACCAGATATTTAAAGTATCAGTTCCATCTGATTTTTTAGCCATAAAAACTCTTGTCAATATTCCTTTTCACTTAAAACTGTTTTCTGTCATTCCATTTAGAAGGAAATCAATTATGTAATGACCTTTTCTCTACTATTTACAATTTTGTAAATAATTTAATGAAAATGTCAGGTCCATCTGGTCCTAAGTGAGACCTCTATAAGTTTGTTATAGCAACCCTTAGTACCTTTTCCAGTTTTGAATGCCTTCAGTGTTAACTATGTTTATATGCTGATACCTGGACCTGTGGTGCCTCAGGTAGTGACATACTTCTTCCAGGTGTGTGCCATCTCACCAGTAGCACTGTTAGGTCCCCTCAGGGCATAAGAAATGTCATATATATCTTTCGAGACATGTTCTGCAATAGTATATCCTTTGAATGGATGAGTAAATAAAAGTACAGAAATTTCTTATTAGTTAAAATTCATCTAGTTTATCTAATAAAATATAAACAAGAGAAGCATTGTATTATCACTCAGTAATAACATCTGTCTTGGTAAAAATACTATTTCCAACTTAAATCCTTATAGGAATGTGATTAAAATACAAATCACCAAAGAACCCTTTAGTAAGATGAGTTGAATGATAGCAAAGGGAAAGCGAGGCCGGGAGAAGTCACTCTGTTCATGCAGTTGCTCTCTGTGCCTTCATGTTTCAGTAACTAATTTGCACACAAATAAAACGGAGACTGCCCATGTTTTCAAGGTAGAGATAAAAGTGCTACCCTGTGTGTACTTTTTCCTGAAGGGCAAAATATTAAAATATTAAAATTTGAGAAGATATATGTGCAATTTAAGTGTGTAAAATATTGTCTATGATGGCATTTTGCTAAGGAACCAGATAGTTTGCTGAATTGGAAAAGGCTTGCCCATGGAGACTGCTATTTAGGGTTCATATTTCATGGTGATGAGTGTGGATAGTTCATAAAAGAGGTTATTTCGGAAAGGGAGATTTGTTAATTACTGGATATAGCCATCCCCAAGGCTGTTTTTACATAGAACCTTGAGAACTGGTTCTACATATGTGTCTGGGGTATACAGATGAAGGTTCACAAGGGATTTGGATGGCCTTTATCCACCATACTCAGAGGCACAACTTAGTGATTCTGAAACAGGAATACCTCTGGAGCTGTAGATCCTTGTTTGCCAATTAAACAGATTTCTTTAAAACACACGCAGACACACGCACAATGTACCAGATACTCTCCTTAGAAGTCATTTTTGTTCGTAGTAGTATTGTGTTTTGGCAATTTATACCATTTAGTTACCAAAAATTTATCACAGAGGCCACAAGAGAAGACAATTATTTTTAATTGCTTCTGCCTTACTTATGAGACCTTGGAAAGGAATAATTTCAGTGAAATGGAAAATGTGACCTCTGAATACAAATTTACAATAAATATGGACCATATACCTAGCTGTTTTTATTCAAAACTGAAGTCATTTAATCCAAATTTGGGGCAATTTCTGTTACCAAGGCATGGAAATAGCAATGACTAGAAGGTCACTTCAGGTGTACTCAGTATCCAGGATACAACCACAAGGAACTATATAATCTTACATTAATTCTTTGCCTAACTGTACTTTGTTACTTCTTACGCAGCTGCTGAATACCACAAACCAAGAAAATGAGCAAAATAGTTCAAAATGTTTTAGATTTTTAGAAAATTGAAATTCACACACAGATGCAGCTAATATTCTCCTTTGCCCCTCCAATTCTTAAATTAGGTACTGAGCAAAGATCCTATGGTTAGGAGATACTGAAGATAAGTAATTGATATTCCTGTGGCCACTTCAGTTAGGTTAAACACTAACTAACATTTTGAAAAGTATGAAAGTATGGCTTGAGGAAACTTCTCTGAGCTATTGTTTGCATGCTCAAATCAAACTGGGTAGGTTTGAAGATTTTTTTTCCCTCTCTGTGAAACTGACTTTGGAAATCTCTCTATACTGTGTTCTCTTTTAGCTTCTTTTTAAAAATTTATTTTTACTTTACATTAGTATAATAATGATGCATATTAATGGGATACAGTGTGATATTTTGATATATGTATACAATGTGTTATAATCAAATCAGATTAGCATTTCTGCCACCTCAACAATTTGTAATTTTTTTTTTCTGTTGGAAGCATTTCAAATTATCTCTTCTGGCTATTTTGAAATCTACAGTTGTTGTTAACTGTAGTCATCCTGCTGTGGTGCAGAATGCTTAACTTCTCTCCTCTAACTGTATTTTGGCCCCGGCCATCTGTTTTCCCTCTCACCAGCCTCCCCTCCTTAGCTTTGGTAATGTCTCTTCTGCTTCTTTGAAATTGATCTCTAAGCTCTTAAAATCCTATATCTGATTTATGATTCTTTATTGTATTTATGATTCTTTCTGGCATTTGTAAAAAAATATCTTGGCAGTGAATATAAGGGGAGACACTTGAGGATTCTCTTCGTGTGTCCTGGTATGTAGGCACAAGTGGCAGAGATGGCCTTCTTGTTTGGCAGGTTGGGAGAACGTGCTGTCCTTAATGATTACGTATGAATGGGAGCCAGTAAGAGACAGACTCAAATTTCAGTGAAAAGGAAATCTACCAAGGTTGATATATAAGCAGAAAAAGCAACCTGGACAATATGTTTGTTTTTAAGTAGTATTGGGTTTAAGCAGTGTCAGTGACTGCTATATTAGGGCCAGCCATGGGGCAATAGAGGGAGAAAGCACAGGGAAGGGGCCAAATGTGGTAGGAGGGGAGAGGTGGAAAACGTGACATAGCCTGAGGAAAGAAGAGAGGCAGCCAAGGGTTGGGCTAATAAGGAAAACAGGTCAAAGAACAGAAGAGGCTGTGCGAGTGGCAAGGCCTCACCTCACCCTTTGACTGTAAGCCCCATAGTTCAGCAGGAGCGCACCTCTGCGTCCTCGCTTTAAGCCCGCTTCAGGTGACCGTGCCTTTGTGTTTTCGGTCAGCTTTGCTGTTGTCGTTTGTTATTTCTTTCTCTAACATGACTATTAAATGATTACCGAGACCGTCTAGCTAACTTCCCTTCTCTCTTACGTCTTTGGCTTGCTATTAGACACATCTCTGTAAGATGTTTCCCCTGTAGTGAACTTGGGACTTACAGCTCTGCTAAGTCCTTACCACCTGGGATGGTCTTTTTTTTTTTTTTTTTTCAAATGCCAGCACATTGTATGGCAGTAGCCTTAGATTTTATAAACATTGCTTTAAAATATTTCATACTCTTCAGGCTGGGCATGTAGTTCAGTGGTAGAGCACTTGGCTTTCATGTCTGAGGCCCTAAATCTGATCCCTAGCCCTGGAAAAAAAAATTCTCTAGCCTTTTAGCAGGTCATTTAATTTATAATCCTGTTAGGGAATGATTCCAAGGCTTTGTTCAGTCAGAAGGCAAAGCTAAATTAAGGTGTTTACGTTTTATACTTTTCACAAAGATGCTAGCCCTGAATGTCCATGCCAGAGCTGACTCTGGCCCCTTCTTGATCTGTGTGATGACAGTGGGAATTCAGAGCGAGGCACTGGGACTTTTTTGGAAGGCAGCTGGGTCTAAGGGAATTTTTGTAAGCAATGAACCATTCTTTAATTGAAACCACTGGATGTGGTTAGTAGTTTATTTTAAAAACACCATATGTTAGTTCATTCCTATAGACTGTGACAATCATGGTTTAATCAAAAGCTGCTTGTGACGTTTCTGTTTAGTGTTCATAAAAGAGTGGCTTGCTTCCTTGAAACCCTGAACTCTGTGCCAAATGCCAACACATTTACAATTATAGCTTTGCTTTTAGGCAATTGTGCAACTTTTTGAGTGTGTGGTAGGCTTTTATTTATTTTGTCACTTTCACTAATTTGTCGTCTTCTTAAATGGAAAAATATTTTCTCATCCCTTTGTTTGGTAAACAAGATTTTTGCTCCTTTTTTCATGGTTCCCTTGAGAAGAATAAGCTAATTGCACTGTTTTTTGCCTCTCCTTTTTGGCCAGAAAGCAGAGCGAATGTATGATCTCACTGAGACATGATTGTTTGTCTGAGCTGTTAACTTGTAAGCATGTCACCTCCTTCACGGTACTGGGGCAGGCGCCCTCTTAGCCACTGTCGTGGGGAAGGTGGGGAGCAAAGCCGTGCAGCCAGATCCCTGAACCTCCAACTCAGTGCGGTACAAGCAGCTCAGTTCAGTTGAATTCACTTTGATCTAACTCAAGACATATGTATGGAACACTTCCTTTTTTCAGGCATAGTCCTGAGTATTCAGCTACTGAAATGAATATGTCATAACATCGGTAGTTTAGTGGGAAAAATAACCCAAAGAGGTAAATGTGACAGAGAGTGATAATTGCTTGGGTGGTAGTATCAGAGCAGAGTATAAAAAGAAAGCACCTAGGTTGGTGGAGGAGTTGAGAGATGACCCTGGAGTGGAATCTTGAGGAGATGAGAGTCTGTTGAAAGAGGGAATGAGAGGGTAAGAGGCTAATTCTGTTGCTCCCCCCTAAGCTGTGGATAACCACAGATTGTGAGGTGCTTCTACCAAACCATTCCTCTCGTGTTAAGAGGAAATAGTATGCTTTCTTCCCCCTGTACTTACACTGACTGTGAAAGTCTATTTTGAGAGACTCTGGTTTGTCATCTAATAATCATTCTCTTCTTCCTCATCTTTAGAACCTCAAGTTTGTTCACAACAGGAATGTGCTATCTAAAAGCTTGATTTCCCAGGTTCCCCGTGGCTAAGGAGGTGGCCAGCTGACTTAATCATGACCAATGCGATGAAAGCTAAGGGGTACTGCATCATAAATGGAAGATTGGTATTGGTTCCTGACAGAGATAGGCAACATTAACATAATTTTGGGGGGTATTGTGAATGAATATTTTAGTGCCTTTATTTTTTCTATAAACAGTGCAAAGGAAAAAGGTCAGGTGTTATTACTTCTAGGAAATAAGACCCAGACTGTCTTAACTTTGTCATTGTAACTGGTGAGACTGAATAGTCACTTGCATGCTCTAGGAGGATTGTGAGAAGTAAGAAGTAAATTTGTCCCTAAGGCGACCTGAATTTCATTGATAAAATGTTGCTGGTAATAATGATAACAATTTTTATTATATATTTATTGATGGTTTTTCAGATTGAGCCCAGGGCCTTTTCACTGAGCTGTATCCTCAGCCCATTTTTTATTTTTTGTTTTTTATTTTGAGATAGTATCTTATGAAGTCACTCAGATGCCAGGGCTGGGTTTGAGCTTGTGATCATCCTGCGTTAGCCTCCCTAAATATTAGGATTACAGGTCTGCACCATTGAGATTGGCCATAAATATGTATTGAACATAATTTGTGATCTAAGTGCTATGTTATCTTAAAAAACGTGATCTTAACTTTCCTCATCAAAGCCCTGAAGGTAATGGCCTTCATTTTAGGTTCAAGGGCTGTAAATCCCACAGAGATTAGGACAAGCTCCCAGGCTCTCGGACACGAAGTGGCAGGAAAGCACGTGGCATTGCTGAGATGCAAACCTGGCTCTGACTCTAGCCCAGGCCCTTCAGCAGGGCCTGCCGATGACGAGGAGAGAGGCTGGACGTGCTTTTTGGTGGCTTTGTGCTGGTGTGAGTAAAGCTTGGGAGGTGTTGTGTTGTCAGTGCTGACTATTATCCTGCTCTAGAGGGTAACACCGAACTTAGTGGAGTGGTGGAAAATTTCCTTCATGAAATCCTCTGTGCTTAGTCTAGAAATCTTAGGAATTGGAAGTACACTGTGCATCTTTTTTTTTTTTCTCATTTCCTGAATAGTGATTACATTTACTGTTAGAAAAGCAAATAAAACCAAACTGTAACTATCAGGTAGCTGGATCTGACTAGATGAGATGGGCACTGTCCCTAGACTTACTATTGACTGATAATGTTCCTGTTAACCAACTAATAATGTTATGTTAAAACCTGTCTGCCTGCCTGACTGTGTATCTGTCCATCTTTTATTATTTTTTTGTTCATTTACTTACAATGTCATCTTATTTTTTAGTTTTAAAACCTTTAAAAAATTATGTATTTAATTGCTTCTCAGAGCCTCACTTTAAAATAGTTTCAGTTAAAGAGATTTAGTCCCTCAACCATTCTCGCTCTAGGAAAATTCTTAGCTTCTCTGTTCCTACTGAACTAATTAAATCAGGAAAAGCTGCCAGTATTGAGGACCCAGTGGAGAAATTCTCCAAAAACCCCAGAATTATGTCTGTGTCAGGCAGGATGAGTTATGCCTTACTGGTTTATCTGTTCCTATATCTTAGGTATGACTGAAAATTTTCTGTGTACCAAGCACTGTGCTAATTGCTGAATTGATGGTAGTGAGAAAAATTAGACCCTTTGTCCCCTTACTGAACGAATAGCCTGACGCTTAGTGAAATACCCTACAGACAGATGTCAGATTGTGTCTAGGAAGCTGGCCAGCTAGCAAAGGCCTGTCTTTCCAGCAGTCTGAGGCTGAGGCAGGAGAATTATGATTTTGAGCCCTGCCTGGACAACTTAGTGAGGCTCTGTATCTTAAAATCAGTTCATGTCCTGGATTAAAACAATATTGCAGCTATGATAAGTGCTGTAATGAAGTGTGGCTTATGGTGGCGTAAAATTTGATAATCAATAGATTTTAATCAAGTTATGGAGGCTAGGAAAGGATTCTCTGAGAAAGCCATGATTGAGATGAGATCTGAAGGGCTAAGAAGAAACATTCGGAGAAGATTGTACAAAAGACACTGCAGGATCTAAGTAAAAGGCCGTTGTTCACCACACAAGGAAAACCTCCTTAAGTGTAATCTAGAAAATAATTCCATGACCTTCGGCTAATATTTGAGAAAATTAAAGGTACCATTTCACGTGAATAATTAGACATACAGAATTACCAAAGTGTGAGATATGAACATGTTTATTTAAGGCATCCAGTGAATTATAACAGTGATATTTAACTTGAGCTGAAACTTTATGTTTACCCATTGAATTATTTTTTTCCTAATCTTATTTGTCCACAGAATTACCTTCGACTCCTTACACATTATCTTCTCTTCTGCAAACATTGTTTCCTTCAGCGTCAGTGTTGGTTTCCAAACCTATAATGTAGCGAGTCTCAGCCAAAGCTTCTGACAGTGGTGTGAGAAGTGCACTTGTCTTCTCCACAGCCTCCATGGTTTTTTGTTTATGTTTTTTTTTTTTTTTTTTTTTTTTTTTTTTTTTTTTTTTTTTTTTTTTTTTTTTTTTTTTTTTTTTTTTTTTTTTTTTTTTTTTTTTTTTTTTTTTTTTTTTTTTTTTTTTTTTTTTTTTTTTTTTTTTTGAGGCAGGATCTCACTCTGTAGCCGAGGCTGGTCCTGAACTATGGGGCCCAGGCTGGCCTTGGGGCCTCCATGTATTTTTAATATTGAGCCAGTAGTTATGAAAATGGTCCTGAACTCATCTGTGGCCCAGGCTGGTGTCCAACACACAGCGATCCTCCTGCCCCAGCCTTCTGAGTGCTGGCATTGCAGGTGTGTACCACCATCCCAGGCTCATGGCGGTGCTGGGGAATTGAACCCAGGACCTTGCGCTTGCTAGGCGAGCACTTTAACCTCTGAGTTATGCCCCTAGTCCCCCCAGAATTACTTGAAGATTCCAGTTCTGCAGTTCAGAAGTATAGGCAAATGGGGCGGGGTGGGGGTGACATTCCAGATGAGTGTTTCAGTAGCATGGACTTTAAATCAGACACAGGCCTCTTCTCTCTGTGACTCACATGATGTAAGGAAGAGAAGGAGGACCAAATGACAGGGTCAAGCGGACACAAAGCCTCAGCCCTGCTTTTGCTAACTTGATGACTTCCTTCCAGAGGACTTTCCATGCTTCACCAGAGCAGAGACGACTGTGCTGTGGTTTTGGCTTGTTAGTTTATGGTGGCTGGGGCAAGGAGAGAAACTTCTGATGCAAAGGGAGATTTTGTTTAGCCAGAGAAATGTTGAAACCATTGTGAACTTGAGTATTTTTGTTCACTGTACTTTAGAAGTCTGAGACCAGGAAATGTGTTCTCCCTAAAAAGAAATCAGAAGAGAGCTCATGAGGGCCTCACTGTCACCAAAGATTTTTAAGAGGCTTTTCATGTTGTCACACTTTGCTTTCCCTGCTGTTCTCTAGGTTGAGTTTTCCTATTAGAGTTATTTTGGATGAGATTGAATGTTTTCTCTGGGTCCTTTGTGCAGGGTTCAAGGACATGCAGAGAGTTGACTAAGTTGAGTTGACTGTTCATTGCAAAACATTTTATTTTTGTATAGTGCTCTATGATATTTAGAGACTTTGAGTAGTTATTTCATAACTCTTGATACAATTGCAACAAGTGTTATCCTTGTTTTAAAAATATAAATTGGAGGTTTCCACAGGTTAAGCAACTTGCCCAAGCTCCCACTTCTTTTATCGGAGGCACCAGGCTTAGAACTAGGTGTTTGGACTTCTGGTCCAGGCACTTTGCACCATGTCATGAAGCTTAAATGCTGTAGTGATTGACTGGGCTAAAGTTAGGAGGGATCCATGGGGTGCAGTCAAATCCTGGAGCACCCCATTCTTCATTTCTCGTAAGTTTTGTGTATTCAAAATCAGAAAATTACAGCTGTGAATAGTTGTTTTCCCCTCAATTGGTCTAAAGTCAACTGAATCCTAGACTCCATTAAAGGTGTGTAGCCTTGGAAATGGATGAGCCTAGCTGTGTAATAGCTTTCACTGTATTTGCAATTCCAGTAGTTTAGGTGATGGTTATCTTTGTGAAGGGCATAGGCAGATTCTGAACAGCTTTTCCCATTGCTCCTCATCCTGGCTGCATCTGCTCTTATTACAGTGTTCCATCCCAGTGATGTCTTTCAGAAGTCTCTTTTGTTGTTTCTTTTTTGAGTTTGTACTATGTAGAATTCACTTCTTTTGGGTGTGTTGTGTTGCTGGCCCTCTCTAACCAAGTAGATGGTGTTAGAAAATGTACTCAGACTTAAGTGGGACCTTGTAACATTTGTTAGTACTTTAGATTTAATAAAAGCTGCCACCTCAGTGATTGTGTTTATTACAACCACATTGTGAGAAATCTAATGTAAACATTATTAGTCCTTTACATTTTTCTTTTATTGAGACAGGATCTTGCTCTATAGCCCAGGTTGGTCCTGAACTCATTGGTGTAGTCCAGATTGGTCTTGGACTCAGGACAATCCACCTGCCTCAGCCTCCCAAGTGCTAGGATTACAGGTTTGTGCCAGTTTTATGTGGGACTGGGGAATCAACTCAGGGCCCTGAGCCTGTTTAACATCTGTGCCATTCCTCCAGCCCGAGTTGCTTATTTTATAAATGAAGAAAATATGATTTATGGAAACAGTATTTTCAGTGCTTAAAGCCATGAACTGGGGGTCATGGCTTGAGTTCAGATCCAAGTGTGTCTTATTTACTGGCTTTTGTGGTAGGTAAAGCATTCAACTGTTCTATATCTCAGTTTTTGTAATCTTTAAAATAAGGAGAGAAAATATTAAGACATACTTTACATACTTTGTCATGTTGAAATGAAGTTCAAATGAATTATAATGCTTTTTAAAGGAGCTGGCAAGGAATCAGGTGATATATATATATATATATATATATATATATATATGTTTGTGTATATTACATATATTTAGATTTTTTTAGTGATTGTCACCAGGGCTCTTGACATTCACAGATGAGCAAGAGTAGACCTGAGACTTTCAACTCCAGCTCCTGCCTCATTATCTTTTCAGCATACCAGAAAGTTTTTCCTTTTCTCCTTCGTGGACAGGCAGCAACTGAACTAAACTGTTATTGAGGAGAACAGTTTCTGAGTAAAAGACTTAGAGATCCTTTAAGAACATCTGAGGTCCTTGGATAGTCAGTAAACTATTCCAAAGCTGGAGTAACGCCTGAGGAATGCCTGCTGTCCGTATTAATCAACAAGTACATGGTTCTAGCCCAGATTTAGCTTAAAAAATCCCCTTCTCTGGCTTATTGATTAATAATATGGGTACTTCTGGATGTAGCGGTTGATGTGATGTACCCACTGCCCTCGGTAGGAATTAAGGGGAGATGCCGGCTTTCCACAAGTCCGCATGTTACTCACTATGTATTTCTGAGATGAGTCTGGTGAGAGTGAGAGGAGAAGCTCACTGGGAAATAAACCATGGTTTCATTCGCACTATCTTTTAACCAAATCATTTTAGATAAAAGGACTAAGAAGCAAGCTGATTTGAGATACTTACTAATTTGAAACTCCCTTTTAGAGTTCACATCCATGATGCCTCTCCTCTTCCAGGGACTCCTGTTAGATCTTTCTAGATAGTCTAGCTTGGTGGGAGTGGCTGTTTTGGACACCCCTACCCTCACACCTTGCGAATTGCCTGCAGGGGTCCTCATTGCTGCACCATAGGCTCTCTCTGTGTGTGTGCACGTGTGTGTGTGCGTGTGTGTGTGTGCACATCTTCATGTATGTGCATGTTCCTCTCTTCTGATCATAAAACTAATAATGACTGGCCTTTGTAGAGTTCTTGACAAGCTACAAAGCAGACTTGCTCACAGAAATTATTCATAGAAGTCTTTAGAGATTATTATTTCTACATTATGTGAACAAATATAGATCTGGAAGGTGAAATAAATTGCCCATGGGGAGGGACAAGTGTGTGAAATGGTCAGGACTGGAGCATCTCACATTTGATGTTCTCTTCAATATTTAAACTAGGATCTTCTCTTGGAGCTCAAGGAGTTGGCTAGCTAATTGTTTTTATATTTCATAAATATTTAAGTTGTCCATAATAAGAAACTGTGGACAAGAGTGGGAATCAAAACCAGGAAGAACATACAACATGCCAAAGCACCAGAACAGTGTTGCCCCTAGATCTGGGTTTAATTTGGCTCTGAGCTTCTTGGCAGCCATGATAGAAAGAGAGACATAAGTGATTACGCATTTCTTATCAGACAAGGAAAGAATGCTAAGGAGAAGTAGACATTTTATAGGACCACATTCTGAAAGGACTGGTTCATTTAAGACCTTAAATAAGGGGCAGTAAGAATAAATGAATGCAATGCTCTCAACAAAGTTTTATAACAGTGCAATAACATAAAAATATCCTTCACAGGGGCTAACATTTTGCTGATGCCGGCTTTGTGTTTGGCACTCTACTAGGATACTGAATACCTCATTTTATTTAACCATCATAAACATTTAATTATTACAGCTACCTTTTAACAGTATCATCCATTTAAATGATAAGGAAATTCGATCTCTATGAGTTTGTGTTACTTCCTCAAGGTCACATGGGTCCTGAGGAGTAACCCTGATGTTAGGGTCTAGACCTTACCTGATTCCAGAGCCTGTGTTCCCACTACTCTTTCACGATGCTGAAAGTGTTGTAGGGAAATAAATTAGCCACATGCAGGTACAGTTAGCTGGCTGTGTCTGTGGATTCCTTATCCAGGGTCAAAGAACAGCAGATTGAAAATATTTGGAAAAAAAAAAAAACTTTTCTAAACCTGTATAGACTTTCCTGCGTCATTATCTTTCTAAGCAATACAGTGTAACAATTTTTTTTACAGCTTTTGCATTGTTTTAAGTATTATAAGTAATATAGAAAGGACTTAAAGTAGAGGGGAGGATTATGTCTAGGGCAAGTGTACATTTTATGTAGGGTACTTGAACAACTATGGATATTTTGATATTCTAGGGGGATGGAATGAACCTAACCCCACAGATACTGAGGATGACTGTGTATCATCTTCTGGATGTTCTTCTGAGTGATCAGGAAGGTATTTTTACAGGATCTAAATTAGAATTGCTTCTTCTGTAACATCACTTCTCTTCTCCCTCCAGTCTTTGGTAACAGATAAGTGGGAGAAAATGCCTTGGTCTCTTGATGCCTGGGAGGGCTCCCCGGCAGCAGTAGTGGTGCTTGCTTCTTTTTCTTGCTTCCAGTAGTCCTGTGTGAATGGCCCCGTCGTTGTTCCCATTTTGCAGATGAAGAAAGTGAGGCTTGCAGAGACTAAGTGACTCACAAGGTCCTACAGTGGCAGGATTCAAATGCAGCTCCCCATTGACTCCGATGCATGTGCACCTCACCGTTTTAGTGGGCCTCTTCTTGAGTAAGTGGTAAAGTATTTAAGCTCTTGAAAAAACTGAGGTCCTGATTTGGACTCTTGTCTGGAAGAAAGGCCATGTGGTTGGGTTCTGGGAGGGTCTGTAGGGATCCCCGCATCTGTAGGCAAGGTGGAATTTTCCTTCGAAGGCACTCGGGCCATTTCAGCATAGTCTTAAGACTTCATGTGCACAGTGCCACAGGTGAAGGCATGAGTGATAGGACTTTAAAATGCAGAATACTCATCTAAGGTGTTCCTGGTGACTTTTCACAATCATAAGAAAACTTTAAAGATGTTTACCTGGATTTTCTTCTAAGGGGCGTCTGAGAAAACTACCACTGTGCCTCTGTGAATTCCATTTGGTCCAGCTACTGCTTTGCTGGGCCTTTTCCCAAAAGAAATAAAGTCAACTGACCAAAAAGACAGATAGATGCATATCCATGTTCATAGCAGCACAATTCATAATAGCAAAACCTGGAAAGAACCTACCTCCCGATCCATAGAGAAGTGGTTAAAAAAGATATGGTACCTATACACAATAAAATACTATGCACCCACAACGAAAGACAGATATGAAACATTTCAATGAAAATGGGTCCACCTAGAATCAACAATGCTCAGTGAAATGGACCAAGCAAAAAAGATTAACTATAGATGGTTGTCCCCCTTATGAAATGCACAAAAATAATGATACAAAAAGGCCCTATCATGAACAACAGGATAGAAAGAGAGGAAATGGTCAGACAAGAAAGCGATGAACTTCTGAAAAAGGGGTGAACATAACACTCGCTGGTTCCCCAAATCCCAAGGCTCTAATGTGTTGCAGAATTTGGAATTCATGTATTTACAAAAAAAAAATGTTAAATTTTATTTCATGTGAACTTTTTTACCACAATAAAATTATTGAAAAAATATAAAGTTGAAAACTTGCTAAGTCCAAAAAAAAGAAAAAAAAGAAAAAGAAAACTACCAGTGTGGATTAACTGCTAGACACAGGAATGTCAGACACTTACATGAGCAAGTTTATTTGTAGAGAATGCAACAGAAGTAATAATTCTAGTTTAAAATAGTTAATTCAGATCTGTCCTTTTTGATAGTCCTTAGATATCATGGTCAATAATGGAACTACTGTCTGTCCTGCTTTGTGATTATTCCAGTCATGATTATAATCACCCCTAACAAGATTGCAGTAACAATAGGTAGTGCTGAGAGTATTGTTCTGAGGGTTTAATAACAAATGGCTCATTTAATACTCACAACAATCTTGGGAGGTATAATTGTTAACTGATTTATTACAGTTATTAACTAGCTAGAGAAATGGAGATAGGCGAGTAACTCACCCAAGGCATGCAGCTAGGAGGTGGCAGCTCGTCGCGCTGGTCTCTGTCTATGGATGTGGCACATCAGGTGAGGATGCTCATACTCCATCTTCCCTGTTGTGGGTGCAGTGCAACTGGTTCATGTGCAAGTACTTCAACATTCTTAAAAGCAGAAGTTAAAAGCCGAGGGGAAACGGATGAATTTAAAAAGCATAAGATTGCCTGTGCATTTGTGAGAAGATCATTTCTGACCTCTGTAGCTTTTGCAGTGTATCAAAATATTGGATATCTCCAGTCTAAAATAATTTGATTGATAAGTGGTTTCAGTCCACAGGACCCACAGTTGGTTAGAGCACAAGAAGAGCTCAGTCTTACGACATCGTTCTTAAAAGATTTCCTCACAAGGTAATGCACACTGTCAGTGTTATTGACAGTGGTATACTTTTGTGTAAGGTTTACTTGTTTCTTAAGCAGAATGTTGGATTTAGGAATCTAGAAATCTTTGTATTGAAAAATAAAAAATTGGTAACCTTGTTGTGAAGGAATAGCTAAGAATGGTGTTGGGGCCCTCAGGGCTTGAGAACCTCAGTATGCTGACCTTGGCCGAGTTCCTTCCTCCAGGAACCATGGGCAAAATCTTCTATAAATTCTAAAAATTGTTGCAACCTTTTTTCTGTTACTTTAACTCCCCAGACCTTTAACATATTTTTCAACATGCATATGAACAACATTTGACTGTTTCCTTGTCCCATTTTATCACCACCCTTTTTTACCTCTTTGTCCTCTTTATTCCTGTTCCTGAGCGCTCCTCCCCAGCAGTGTCTGTCACTGATTTTCCCCTGTGCTCGTGCCCCACGTTGGGTGCCACTCTGACCGAGCCCACTCAGTCAGTCAATGGGAACTTGAGAGGGGAAGTGCGGATTGAAGAATACATGGACTCTTGCAAGGGCAAACGATGCTTTATTATCTACAGCCTTCCTTTTATACCCTCCTTGCCTTCCAGCTTGTTAACAGAAGAGTCCCGTGTTTCAACAAAACACCTGACTTAAATTTTAAACAGTAAATAAGCAAAACAACACCTGACTTAAATTTCAAACAGTAAACACTTCTTTGTGGGAAGGAACTCAGCCAAGGTCAGCAATGCTGAGCCTCTCGGCCCCTGATGGCCCCGACAGAATGGTCTAGGAAATAGAGTGGTTCATCCTGGCATGCTGGGATCAGATTGACCTGGATTAGATATGAGGCCTTGAACGAGTTTACTAACTTCTCCAGGTTTCAGTTTCTCCACCTGACAAATTGGGTTATTCATACCTAACTCACTGAGTTGTTGCAATGATTGAGTGATGTAGTACAGAATACATAACCTAGTGGTTGGTGTGACATGTAGCATATATGATTGCCCATTAAAAATGGAGTAAACAATTTTCTGAATCCATTCAGGGAAGGAGTCACCAAATGGAACATTCTAAGGTCATTTCTGCATCAGAAGTTAAATTCCCGAATGCACATAGTGTCCTTTGGAGGAGTTTGACGCGGTGCATATCAAGCTCTATAGATTATATTTTGTCCCAGGCTGAAAGAGACAAAGGTGGTCCTGTGGTAGGGCAGAGGATGCACTAGGAGGTACAATTTCAGCCAGCTTGCCGTTCGCCAGCTCTGTGATGCTGAGTGTTTTATTTGAGGCTTTTGGACTTTAATTTCGGGAGCAGCAGCATGAGAAGTTGTGGATCTCTAAATGTTCTCCCACATCTCACATTTCTTTGCTTTAAAGAAGTTTAGGTAATAGGAAACCCTATAAATTAGTTGGTTTAAAAAAAGTTACCAGGAAAGAGCATTTTCTTTTCTCCTTTCTTTTCTCTTTTTTCTTTCAGAAAGTCACAAATAAAATGGAGAAAATAAATGCGAAACAAAACACCATTCCAAAGTAGGTTGCTGGAGATTCTGTTTTTTCCATTTAGGGCTAAACGACCCTTTTACTGTCCTTCAGTAACTCTTTTGGAGAAATGTCCTCAGCTCATTCACAGGCCTAGAATCTTTTGCTTCCTTCCTTGATTGAAAAAAAATTCTTTTAAATTCTTTCACTGCAACAGCAGGAGCGGTCCCAAAGGATGCAGGCACAGGAAATGTCTTTGCTTTAATTGTTGCCAGTGCCAGTACAGCCCTTTTCCAAGTTGCCCTGAGCTGTCACCAGAATGAATATATGAATGAGTCAAATGAATAGAAAAGATAAGTCCAAATAACAGAACACACTTGTTTTTTTCTTTTTTTCTTTTTCCTCCAAAGAACCATTTCGCCTTGAGCAAGGGGTCATGGAGCCTGGAGATGTGGTTGGATAGTGCCTTTGAAAGAAACTTGGTTACTTTTTTCCAAAATACTTCCTAAACATTTCCCTTTCATTTGAGGCCTATTCAAATATATTATAATTTTAAAAAAATAATAGCAATAGAGAGGAATAGTTAAGTGGGAGGCATGTTCTAGAACTGTTTTTCTGCCTTTTAAAGTAAAAATCTGAAAAATTAACTTTTCTCTCTCTGATAGTGTTCAGAGAGCAGTGATACTTTAACAAATTACCTTGTTAAACCTCCAAATCCAATAGAGCAGTCGACTGAGGGGCAGGTAATTTGGCCACGGTGGCACAAAGAGTTAACTGAGGCGGCTAGCCGAAGCAAGGGCTTTCTTTACCACACCACACTTCCTTCCTCTATTGGGCTGTGGCTTCCTAATTCTTACATAATACTGTGAGTTCACCACAGTAATAGCCATCTTCCATCGTTAGAACTAGAGAACAGTGGAAAGGTTTTTCCATCCTTCGGAAGCTGGCTTGTCCATAAAGTTAAGGGTAAGGATTTACCTGTGCCAAATCCCCGAGGAGGAGGCTACCAGGAGCTCCTGAAGTCAAGGACACTAGAAGAGCAAGTGAAGCATGCGTGGTGGAACAAGTTTCTAAACCAGGGAGAAGCCTCCAAGTGCAGAGGACCTGTCCATGGGGAGAGAGCGTGGCAGTCGCTGGCAATCCTGCAGCTGTGCAAACTGGCATAGGAAGTTTTCGTTTTCAGCTTTTAATGTTGAAAAAAATATATAGATTTACCAATGGTTCTAAGAGGTAGTAAGGAGAAATCTCATGTACCCATCTCTCAGATTTTCTCATGGTCACACCTTACATGCTTACATGATTAGAGTGCATTATCAGAATTAGGATGTTGACCTTGTACAATGTGTGTGTAATGTTCCTTGCCTTTTTAAAAATCAAATATATATTTTTGTAACTACCGTAGTTAAGGTGCTGAGTGACAGTTCAGCCACCACAAAGGTGGTCCTTGCGTTACTTTTTTCTAGTAACATTTCCTCCTTCCACACTCTATACTCTGACAGCCACTAATTTCTTTTCCATCTCTTAAGATTTGTCATTTCACGAGTGTTGTGTCAATGAAATCATATAGTATGCAAACTTTTTTTCCACCCTTGAGGTCTGTATAAGTTATTGCAAATAGTTTATTTTTATTGCTGAGCAGTACTCCATGGTATGGGCTTACCACTCTTTAACATTTATACATTAAGAGATATTTGAATTGTATTTATTAACAAAGTTCAAGTCTAAAAGCAGCTCAAATTGTATACAGGCTTTTGAATGGTCATATGAAACTTTTGGAATGAATCTGAAGACAATGCAGTTGTATAGAAGCTTTTGAATGGTAATTCATTTTCACTTCTTCAGGATATATGGAGTAGTAGAAATGCTGGGTCATATGATAAATGCATGCTCAATTTTTTTTTTAGAAAAAATCTACTAAATTCTTTTTAAAAGTAGTGACTGTATTTTCCTTTTTACTAGTGACTTACCACAAATCTTAACTTTTTTTTTGTAGTCCCACCAGCGCTAGGTATTATGTCATAGTTTGGACTTATATTTTCCTACTGACTATTGGTGTTAAATGCCTTTTTTGTATCTTATTTGACAGTTTGTATATCTTCTTTGATAGAATGTCTCATGCTGATCTTTTAGTTTTATATATATAATCATTGATATATATCACATATACATGTATATTTAAAATTAAGTTTGGAGAATTCTATACATGTTCTAGATATGAATTCTTTTTCAGATCTGTGATTTGTAAAATATTGTCTTGTAGCCTGAAACTTATCTTTATTGAGATATAATTAACAAATAACATTGTATAAATTTAAGGGGTACAATGTGATTATTTTGTGTGCATATATTTTGTGAAAGGATTACCACAGGCAAGTCAGTTAATGTTATGTATCACCTTACCTGTGACTGCTCTTTATTTTATTTTTTGCGAGAACATTTAAGATGTACTTTACGACTGGGAGTTTATACTCTTTGGCATCTCTCCACCCTTCATCCCCTGGTAACTGTCATGCTGTGTCTCCATGACCTTGACCTCTTTATGTTTTACTACAAGTGAGATTATCACGATTCATCCTCACGTGTGAATTATTTCATTTAACATGACGCTCTATGGCTCGTTTATGTTGCTTCAAGAGGCAGAATTTACCTTTTTTATTTTTATCATAGAATAGTGTTCTCGTATATATTTACTCTTTGAGCTGCGTTTGGACACTAGCTGTTTTCCATGTTCTGGCCTTTATGATCATGCTGCAATGGACCCTTTAAGATGGCGGTTTTGTTTCCTTCATATAAACACACATGGGATTTTGGTATACTGTGGTGTTTGATTTTTAACTTTTTGAAGAAATTTCATGCAGTTTTCCGAAATGTCTGTACTAGCTTACACTCCCACCAGTTGTGTGAATGTGTTTCTTTTTGGTACATTCTCACCAAATATTCTTATGCTTTGTGTTTTTGCTAATGGTCATTCTTATTGTGATTTTAATTTGTATTTATCAGGTGATTAGTGCTTTTGAGTAGTTTTCATGTACCTGTTAACTATTTTTATGTCTTCTTTTGAGAAATGTTTGTTCCGGTTCTTCATCCATGTTTTTTGCTTGGCTGTTGAGTTGTATGAATTCCTCATATATTTTTGGACCTTACTCCACATGGAATATGTGGTCTGCAAATATTTTCTCCCATTCCATAGGTTTACTTTTCATTTTGTTGATTATTTTTTGTGTAGAAAGATCTTTAATTTTATGTAGTCTCATTTATTTTTGCTTTTTTAGCTTGACTTTTGGTGCATATTCAGAAAGCCATTGACAAGCCCAAGGAGCTTTTGCCCTAGGTTTTCTTCTGGGAGTCTCATGGCTTCAGTTCTCATGTTTAAGTTTTTCATCAATTTCCAGTTACTTTGGTGAAGGATGTAACACAGGGCTATAATCTATAATTTCATTCTTTTTTTAGACTATGGCTTTTGAAAATATTCTCTTAATAGAGTCTTTCACAGAGCAAAATTCTTAAGTTTTGATGAAGTTCAGTTCGGTTTTTTTTTTTTTCTCTCCTGTGGGTCATACTTTTCATATTATGTCTAAACATTCTTTAAGTGGTCCTTATTCTGAAGACTTTTCTTGTTATAAAAGTTTTTTAGTTGTACATTTAAATCTATGATCTTTTTCAAGTTAATTTTTTGTAGAAAGTATGATGTCCTTGTCAAAGTTTAACATTTTTTGTTATAAATAAGATGTCTATATGAAAATACACTGCATATAAAATCATGTGTTGTTCACATTTTTGTAATAGACTGTGTCTCCTACAAAGTAGTCACTGAAAAGAAATAAAAAGGAGGAAATTGAAATAAATTTGACACTTTTTAAGGAGTTGGGTATTTATATTCATGACAGTTAGGAGATTTTAGGCAGAACAGGTTACCAGGTACCTTACCTCTCCCAACAAAATTATTGTGTCCTGATTTCTGTGTGAGTTCACTGGACTTGCTTTGGAGCTGTGTGGTGGCCACTAACCACACAGCAGATCTGTTCCTGGCATTAAAAGTCTTACAGTAGGCCTTGAGGCATCGTTCACAGTTCTATTTAAGGGCTGCAAAGGAGAGGGGTCTGAGTCCAAGTTCATATTTAAACAATGCTGAATGAAGGGTGAGCAGGTGAGAAGTGCACCAAAATCTAGTTTGAGGGGAATCATGGCAGGAAGAACGTGCTCAAGTGGAGTCAGGAGTCCTGGAGCTGAGAGACCACCTGCAATATGTAGTTTTGTAACGTGGTAAAACTTAACTACCAAACGTGAGCTCAGACTTTTCTCCTTGTGCGTGGACTCCAGGTGATCTCTGAAGTCTTTTCTAGTCTTTTATAGATTTATGTTATGTGGGTCAATGAAACTTGTTGTGAAATAAACTACAAGATGATCTTCATTTTCTCTTGATGATTAGAATATAAAACCTTGATATGAGAAATTGTAGTTGATGTTTAATGTTGCATTCAAATATAATGTGTTATTGAAATGCCTCATTTGATATAAAATATGTATTGTATTGTTTATATTTATCTAATGTCTCACTGGGTTCATTATTTGACCATTCTCTTTCAAAAATTTTGAGAGATTATGATGCCATTTCATATGTAGTGATAAGTGCATATTGCCAATGAAATGTAAACTGTAGTTTGTTTTAATATGCAACATCAGTAACTGAGGCAAGGGATATTTTTTGTTTTCTTTTTCATTTTTAATTTTCTGCATGAGGTGACCGCATGATGCAAGTTGTTGCTTTCTCATATTTTTTATTTCTGTATTTATTTATTTCTGTATGACCTTTTGTTCTTTATCACTCACTGAAGCAAGTTCTGAGAAAAATCACTTGCTTTTTAAAAAATAAAACCTGTTAATAAACCTTGAAAAGTTTGTTTGCAATTTGAGTAGAAGAGGAACAGGAAAGCGATCTCAGTTCTTAGGAAAGACAATATAGCTGCTGCGTAGATAACATTACCAGTAGGTGTGTGGAAAGCTAGGAACCAACCCATTTGTCCGGTGCAGGGCAATGGATGGCATGTGGAAAGGGACTGAGTTAGCCCAAAGGGCAGTCCTGAAACTGATTTTAACTGGATTCAAACCCTGGGAGTTCGTTGTAGAATACTGGTGGCTTGGGACTGAATTTTTTTTTTTTAAATACACAAAGAAACAGGGTCTTTTACATTTAAAGCTGAGGTCTGCCAATATCAAATAGACTTACTTGATAATTTTAACGAGCCACATATTACTATGAAAATAGCTATCAAGTGTCTTGTTACGCATTTCTAAAAAAATTATGTGCCACTCTTTGTCTTCTCTAACCCACAGCTGTTTCTGAGTCCCTGTGACAGCAGACTCCTCTCATAGCTCCGCCAATTTGACTTGTACTCGGAAACCTCATCACACTCTCGGTCCCCTCTCTCTCCCGTATTCCTGATCCTTATTCCCCTTCATTGTCTTCAGGGGTGTTCGAGTGAAAACCCTGTTTCCATCTTTATGTCTTTTTATTGTACAGTTTCTTTGGTTAAAAGGACAACGTAGGGACAGAGTGTCTGCAGTAATTCAGTTGTGTAGTCCTGGCCTTCGGCTGAAGGAGGCTTCTCATTCTTGTCTTCAGAGTCTTGTGAGGCTGAACCAGAATTGTCTCAGTTGCTTTGAATGTCGTAGTCTTTGTAGGAGAAGCCAACAGTCTCGGCAGGGTCACCTGTGAAGGTTACTCTTCTTTCCTGAGTGCAAGTCCAAGGCTTCTCTATTCTTATTCCCACAGGAAGGAAATGTTGGCCTGTTAGGGGAGTGGTTTTTGAGTCACTGGTATGGCTATATAATCAACACTTTTTTCCTTAAGACTTAGGGCTGGAAAACTCCAAATTGTACTCATTAAGAATTTATTGCTGTATACAGAAATAGAAGAGCAAATCAGGTTGGGTATAAAACTTTGATTACTTTATTTCTACAAAATTTCCACTGGTTTTGCATGCGTTCCAGGTCCTGGGAACTTTTCCTCAGAGCTCAGTGTAAGCCGATCCCAGGCCAGTCCATGGTGTCATCCTTTCAGCCTAAAGTGCTTGGTGAGCTTTTTATAGTTCTCTTGTCCCAAATCCTTCTTCGTTTTACTTCCTCATTATGCTAAATGAGGACATTGAATGATCATCTTAGAATTTTCTTAGCAGTCAGTATGCAGGTATACAGTGAATTTTCTTTTTATTTGTCTTGACTTCTAAAGTCTATAAACTTCTGCTGGAAAGGGGTCATGGTGATAAAAGTAATAGGAGTAGTGTGAGTAGTAGTGTTATGTCATAGGTAAAAATAAGTTTCTATCAGTTATATTTCCCAGAATGGAAATAAAGGGCTTCACTTGTAATTTAGGCTGGGTTCATTTTAGACGTTAATTTTTTTTTTTCTAGTTCATTGCCACTCCTTTAATGGTACAAAGACACTTGTTTGTGCCAGAAGTATTTCTTTTTTTTTTTTTTTTTTTTGTAGAATTTGAATGCTAACGAAGTTTAAGGGCTGTCTAATCAGTCTTCACTAAAGCAGAAAATCTTGCCATGGTTTTTGGCTGGTCATGATTTGCTCTTGCAGGAACAGAGAATTTAATACTTTTGCATGGTGGTCCATTTCATCTAGTCACTAAATGCCTTCAGATATACTGAATCAAAGTTAGCTTTCATGTGATTTTGATCCTTGGGCCTTAGTTGTGCACTTTATAATACAATTAATTCTTTTTAGGTATATAACAGACCTTGAAAAAAAAGGAAGAATTTTAACATCTCAGCTTTAAATGACTTGGATTTTATAAGCTATATTTTATTTGTGTGTCTTCACGTCACTGCTAATTTCAGATAGAATAGTGCATTGCTTTTTTAAGCATAATCTCATCTCACCAGTCAACTTTGTGGTTACATCTTTTTGGCTCTTTGCTTTTAAATCTGGAATCTGGATGATGAACTCATCTGTGTGCCCTGGACCTTTGACCTCACCAGTGCTCTTGATCTCCTTTCTTTTCATATATATATATATATATATATATATATATATATATATATATATATATATATGTTCTTATACTTTCAGTATTCTGTCTTGTTTCTAGTTTTATGTTGCCCTTTAGTGACCTCTCATTTTCTGGTGTTCTTTGACTACCTGCCAATCTACTTCTCTCACCAACAACCATCACAGGATGCCCTCAGTGGACAATCAGATTAGGCCCCCATTTAATCATGGAGCAGTCTTCCTTAGAGGGAGCATTGTAACTGCAGGAGTAGACTATAGTTGTGCTGATCTCAGTAGCTCTTGTGTAATTCGACAGGTCCTCGGTGGACTCGATTGTTAAGGACCTCAGTACGGTGTCACATACAAGTGCTATTCTTCGTGTGCTTCATGGTGGGCAAAAATCTTGAGCACTGCTTCAAGTAATAAAAATAGAGTACTGCTACATTACTGAGAGAGTAGGGTCATGTATTTTGCTAAACTCAACATCAAGTGATTAAATGATTCAGCAATCATTTAATCCAGAGAAAATGAGGGTTTCTTGACATAACACACTTATCCTGGCTCCTTCCTGGTGACTTGTCAGTTTCCAGGAAGAACTAATGTGGACGTGGCTGGGTGCTCTCAGAACTCTTGAGTCTGGGGCAGCCCTGGAGACTCACAGGGGGAGTGTGAAGGCTACTCACTTGTGTTGATTACAACCCTCTCATTAGATGCCAATAACCTCAAAAAGCTGACTAATAGGGCTTCATGCAAGTTCAGCAGACGCTGGGGCTTGGTGAAGCATTGGAATGTGGAAGTATATTGACTTTTAACCCCTGCTTGTCATGCGGGCTCAGGAAAGTGACAAGTGTTCAAAGAAGTCAGTCAATATCTGGGGCACTAGAGGAACCTGCTGTACCATAAAGACTGGTTGTAAAACAATTCTTGCATTATTCTGGGAGATGTTGTTGAAACGATATTTTGTAGGAAAAGTTAAATATTGATTTCTTTGAACTTTGTATGCCTTTTTAAAAATTTGTACTAGATTAAAATAAAATGGAAGGATCTATTTTCTTGTTACTGGCAAACAACTTCCCATAGTGACAAATGCTATCTATACTTACTGTGACTTTTTTTTTTTTTTTTTAGCAAAACTTTGCAACAGCAATGTTCAGGCTTCCATGTGCATCAGAGAATCACTAGGAGTTCTTGTTAAAAATTCAAGTTGTTGAACTTAATTCCAGAGATTTTGTACCAGGGTTAGTTTTTAAAACTACTCCATATATTCTTTTGCATATAATCAGAAGACTAAACTGTGTAAAAAGGAACAGAAAACACAAACTAGAATCATCACATGAATTTTTTATGATTTTATGTAAAGTATGTTAAACATTTTATGTTGTCTTTAAGTAGGGCATCCAGAAAACACATAATTTAAGCTGGATAGAGCAACATTACTTTACATGTATTTGTGTATAGCTATGCTGCTAAACAGTGTTTTCATAGGTGTTGGGTCAATTCATCTTTCTAACAATATTTTGTGGTTGTGTTGTTATTTCCATTTTATGAATGAGAAGGTTTAAGGTTACAAGTTGAAATAGTATTTAGCCATTGTGGTTAATACTTCAAAACTAGGCAGGATTTATTATGTGTGAGGGACTGTGTTGTACAATCTGAAACTTCTTCTTAAATTGTTTTAAGAATATTAAAAGATATTATTTTTATTATCATCATGAGTTTTTTTTTTTAAAGTTGGCTCTTGATGAAGTTGCATAACAGTAACTTCTTGAGGTCGTGCCTTTAGTAAATGGCAGAGCCAAGATTTGAGCTAGGCTTGTCTGACACCAAAGTTCATGCTCTTGCTGTGGGTAGCCTGAGGGCAGATTGCCTGGATTGATTACAATGGTTTAATTAGATGTCTCTGTCTTAAGAAGGATGGCATTTCTAGGCAAGTTACCAGTGCACATTATAGAAAGTTGCTAGTGTACAGTGTATTAAGCCATGTGGTATCTTGCTCTAGAAAGAACAGAAAATAACAAGAGGAAAAATCTCAGAGGAAGAAGAGCAAAGTATAAAAACTAAAAATGAGATATAATTGTACATTTTTAGGAGATTTGATAAACTTTGTGTGTCCCACTCTTCAGGAATGGGAAGGACCCATTTGTAGAAGAGACCTAGTTGTGATCTGCGTCTGGTCTGAGATGAAGAAGCAGTAGGATTGTCCCATGTTTCACATGCTTTTGAGTGTTGCTCAGTTGTTCATTTTTGGGATCTCCTTTTCATTACTAATACTAACTGGCATGTGATATTTTGTGTTTATGCCCTTGGCAGCTTTGTCTTTTATTTCCTTATTAGTTTTCAATGTACAGTATAGCCTTTGTGTTTTAAATCAGAGTTTATTTTTTATCAAATATATCTAGTTGTGTTTCGCTGGTGCTTTCACCCCTTTGTTAAAAACATCTCATTGATCCTGCATTTGTCTTAGGTTTCTTTATGAAAGCCAAAACTTAAAAATTTTGATTTTGTAATTTTTGTTGTAGTGATTACTTTCAACAAAGAAGAAATAACAAAATGTTATTTCTTAGGTATTGCCCCAAAGCCCTGTCTGGTATATGGATCAAATGAAAATGTTTTTCTATTAACTAAGTTTGATCAAGTTTCAATATGAATAAATGACTTGGTGTATCCCCTCTCTTTTTTATTCCACGTCAACCTGTATCATGACCTCTCTTGTTCTGTTAATGACGATGGTGGAAATTCCCAGGAGCTATCTTTTGCCTTGTCCTGATATCTTTTAGTTCACTGTCCACACTGTCTATTTATCAGCTGTCTACATCCATCTGACTTCTCGAACTTACCAGTTGCATATTAATGTCTCCTGATTCTGGTAGTTTAGTTTTCTGTATTGGAACGGAGCAGCATTCTCATAGCATGCAGGATGGTCTCTCCCTTGAATTGATTCCATCTTGCATGGTGCCTTACTTGGAAGCTATGAGTAGAAGATCTGAAATGGATCGGTTCCAGCCTGTGTTTTCCAGGTGCTCTTCTTCCAGGAAGAATACCTGGCAGTGTCAGAGCCTTCCTTTTTGGTGGAGACAGTGAGTTCACGCAGCCCTTGGATCTGGCCCTAGAACAAGGGAGTGGAGAGCAAGTGCAGTTGGGGTCTCTGGAGGAACTTTGGATAGTGCCTGGAGCCATCAGGCTGACATCTTATATGAGACATCATGTGTAGTTCTGTTATTATCCAGTTAAAAAAATGTAAGAATGATACATAGCATTCTGTACTTTCTTATTGTATTCTGTGAGTTAGAGAAGGTCAATTCTAATTTTCTTTTTTCTCCTTCATAACATTGGCATCAAAATACATATAACCTTTGTATGTTTTATCAAAATGCAGGCTGCTTTTAGGGTGGCTGGTGAAATTACGTTCAATGTTGTCAGACTGAGGGACTTAGTGGAGGCTTGGGCTGACCTTGGGAATGTGCCTTGTTATGCCTCTGGGAGTAGCACCGAGCAAAGCAAGATGTGGAGCCAAGATTCAGATACACACAGGACTGAGTAATTAGGTTAGGTAAGAATTATTCCCGTTTCTTCCAGCAGGTGGACAAACAACAAGGGAAGTCTAAGGACAGTAATAAAGCTCATTTAAAGGGAAAAAGCATCTATAATGAAATAATTCAATAACTTATTGAGGAGAAAACCCATCTCTCTGACTGTTGGATGTGTAGGGTTTCTTATAAGATTTACTTGTAGGATTATGATGTTGGCCAGCTGTGCTATTTTATTAACTATTTAGTAGATACTTGCTGGTATTATGCTGCATAGTGTAACAAAGTGTACTAAATATTTTTACGTAAGAACTAAGATATTACATAAGAGAGATTCCCAGGTTTCAGGGAGTTTTATAATTTAGCAGAGAGATAATATGTAAAACCAACACAAGTTGAGAGCACTGGTGAAGTAGCATATCAGAAGTGGGAAAAAACCTGTAGTGCATACAGAATGTGTAAGTGCAGAGTGGTAAAGGGAGTGATGCTAAAGATAAGACACTGGCTGTAGATGAATGTGAGTTGGAGAAGAAAGATAAAGAGAAACATAAGTTGGCAGACAGAGGTGAGGAAGGCATTTCGAGTGGGAAGAAAGGTGGAAATAACAATAAGCAAGTCATTCTGGTGGTTACCTAAGCATGTCAGCTTGGTAGAGGGCAGCCTCCCACGCCATGAGTAAGGTATGAGAATGTGGTTGTTGATTTGATGCAGTAGTGAGAAGGGAAGTGCTAGAGGCTCTTGCACACATGTAGTGTGCTGAGGATGGTAGGTGTTGATAACAACTTAGCCGGTAGTAGCTGGGGTGGATTGAAGAAGTAGAGGTGTGAGCAGAGGGGAGGGTGTTAGGAGCTGTTTTGTTCTGCGTGTGTAGTGTAGGATGTTGGGAAAGTCTCTTGGGAAAAAAATGAGCTTAGTTCTGGATGTTACTTTGTTATGTCAGGGGTCATACACAGAGATGACCAGTTAGTAACCAAAGATAGGATCACAGTTTGACCAGCCCAACCTTGGTCATTTATTTTATTTTTCAAGAGGGCCCATGTAGGTAATTATTCAAGAATGCATGTGGTAAATACTGAGGGAAATGCAGGAGGCAGAGTTCTGAACCTTAGGAACTGCTGCCAGCCAAGGGGGTGGAGCAGACAAAAAGAACAGTCAGCAAATGAGACAAAGAGGTTGTACAAGAGAGCACCAGGGAAGCCATGCGAGGAGAGAGCTGCAACAGTGCTCACCGAAGCGTAGAGGTCAAGGGGATCGAAGACTTGAGACAGGCCTATCAGATCTGTCCAGGGAAAGGTCTTGGGAGACTTAAAAAAATTTGTTTCCTCTAAAATTTGAGTGCAAAAGTGTATCAGGGATTTTCTAGTATTCTGCATGACAAGGGGATTAATGTTTAATAAATAAATCCCTTCTGTAATTGCCTTAGCACATATGACTGGGTATTTAGGTCTTCAATATTTCAAGGGAAACAGGGAGGTCACCTCAGAAAGGAATTAAGGTTAAATTTCTCATATTATACAAACCAATCAGGTGGTTTGTTGTATTACGTTAAAGAGAAAATCTCACAGCTGAACTCTTGGACTTATTTGGATTCACAAGAACATAGTGGCTGTGAGGAAAATTATTGGGCAAAAGTAAGATTCAAGCAATGTTTGAAAAACTCTCTGTCGGTCCTATTATTTGGTGCATATGAAAGAAATCAGCTTAGTGTGTTTGTCTCAGTTGTTAAGTTATGGAAAATAGTAACACCCAGAATAATGTTTTTCCAAACTATCAGCATTAATTTATATGGAAGCAGAGGCATGAAAAACTTTGATCAGATTGAATCGAAGCTCTGGGTTCAGTGACCTAAAATTAATGTCAAGCCAAAAGAATGCAGCCGTTTTATATGAAGACGGTCTGGTAGAAAAATTGGAGGTGATATATAGGGTGAGAAACTCCAATTTTATAAGGCAGGAGACCCACTATGACTCAAGGGAAATTATTTATAGGAAAATAAATTTATTTTCCATTTAGCTAATTAGCATAATCTCAATGATAAAAACAGAAACTATTAATTACAACACAATATACTGTCAGTATAAGTGGGTTAAAATGTAGTGCTTTTCTAGTGAGTTAGATAAGCAATTTTTAGATATATAATCACATCTAAGAAAGTTGTTGAGAAATGATGAGGACAAAGATAGAATGAATTTTTTGTTTTTTGTTTTGTTCATTTTTATTTTGAGATGGTAGTTGCTTATGACAAACTAGGAGTTAACTATGGTTCTGTTGTAGATGAGGATGAGGCTTTGTGGAGTTTTCGTGTCTTTGCAGCAAAATCTGAATTACTTATGTTGGTACTCTGATGAAATGCACTTTTCCAGTGCTCTATAAGATTTATATTAGAAAAATAAGCTTGCAACTGTTTAGACAATAAATTTAAGACTATAAAAAGCTTGAATTGCATATGATTCCAAATTGTTCTGATTATCTGTTCAAATGACTATTTGACTGAATAGCCCTGAGAGTGTGCCATATCTTGGTTTTCTCCAAAGCGGCTGTGTGTTTTTGGGGTCTCTCTCTTTTTCTCTCAGTTTCTGTATCTCTCTGTTGTAAATGTTAAAGAAGACAATGCCATTTGAAAGGTCTAGCAACATTCTCAAAATTTATTTATTTGAACTTTGTTTATTACCAGAAAGTTTCAAGGTGATACATAATTAGTACATAAATTAAAGAAATAAGAAATAAATTTCACATAGGAAAATGGAGAGAGAAAAAGACATGAATGGCTGAATGGAGTGAAGAAAGACCAGTCATGAGGTAGTCATGTAATGTGATATGTGTGCTTATGTTTGTGTGAATTTTTTTTCCCTACACCACAACTTAATAACAAATCATTTGCTAAGAAGAAACCCCAGTACTACCAAAATAAAATTGAGAAAGAAATAAAGTGCACCTAATGTAATACCATGAACAATGAATGCCCTGATACCATTTTGAGTGGAGACCAGTCAAGTTCCCTGACTTTCACTGAGCTGGTGGCAGCAGTTTGTGTGATCTGATAGTGTTACCTAAGAAGACTTTCTGCAAAGTCAGGTTAGTGGTAGGTCTACAGTGCCAATCAGATGGGCCTGTGAGTGCTGACATTTGGGGGTATTTTTCTTTCTACCTCATGTGTTCTGAACTTCCAAGGCATACATTACGACGTGTGACATAGCCCTGTCACTCTTGCTCTGAGTGTTCATGTTGTGTACATTCCCTGGGTGAGCTGCACTCTGTCTGTGAGTTGGCAGGAAAGGGAGACTTTTGTAACATCAGTGGAAGGTGAGGTGGTTATTACACGGTCAGTTTTTGGAGTATAAAATAGAGAAAATCTGAGGAAAAACTGAGGTTTTCAGTTTCTCAGTGGATATAACCAGATATGCTTTTAATGGTTCCCACAAACCAGGAAGTCTGTTACTTCTTCCTGGAATGAGGTGGAATATTCAGAAAAATAAGTAAAATAAGCAGTAAGATTGGTATGAATTTAAGGGAGGAGCAAGTTGCTCAAGCGAGGAAAGGTTTCTCCTATGAACCTGGCTGGGCCACGGTAGGACAAGCTTGCGCTGCCAGGTGCGTGGCTGATCCTGACGCAGCAGAATCACCTGCTCGCTTTCTCACGAGGATAGGATCTGGGTTGTTGGAGACCTTGGTAAACTCATCATATTAGATCATGGGTTGATGTAACTTCATCTTTGGCTGTTGTTAAATTGTTAAGAGAAGAAAGTATGTCTACAACTTGCACTGAAAGTGTGAAAAACATGTTTGAGTTTTTTCTTTTTTTAACAACAGGGGAGTGTATAGTAGTACTTCTTTTGTAGCAAGATAGCAAGTGTGCCCCTGAGTTTAGGAGAGCATCCCTGAAGACAAATGCCTCAGAGGCTGACTGGCTTTGTTTCAGTAAGGCATTTGGGAAGCACAGTGGGGGTTGTTGCTGTTAACCATTGAAGATGCCTCTGCCATCAGTTGAAGGACTCAAGACAAGAGAGTACCCTTGCTAAACTCACTTTATTGTGTGTCCTCTTTAAAATACAGACTTGCTACTTGAAAAGTAGTTGGCTTTCTTCAGCTAAAGATATATGAATAATAAATGGTAACCAGAATTTTCATAAATATTATATATACTGTTACATTTAATTTAAAACATGACAAATCATCAGTTAAAATAATCTCTTTTTTTGTCTGTCAAAATTTAATTTTATTTCTTGAAACAGATTGCTTAAAACTCACTGCCTTTTAGGGACTATTGATTTATCATTCTATAATTTCAAGCCTTTAGAGCTGCTAAAAGCATGGGGTATGCTTGTTTAGGCCTTAAGTTTTTAGGTATTGCTGGTTGGGGAAAAATAGGTTCAATTGTAGCAGAGGTGAATGACTAGAGCCCATGTCTGTAGAGAATAATAATGGGATTTGGGTTATTGGAGGTGGAATTCTGAAGTATAGGAAATTATGGTTGAAGATGGCTAAACGGTGAATTTAAGAAATTGGAGTGACCCAAATATATGGTGAATGATCACATTTAAATAAAAACCCATGACAGTAAAAGACATCTTGTCATCAGTTCTCTTTCAAAATGCTCCCCTTGCTCAGAACACATTTTTCTGTTGTCCTTGCCATTTTCTGAAGCAGTTCTGGAATTCGTCTTTCATCGGGGTCTTTCCTAGGTGTACACTGTGACGATTATTGGCAAGTTTCACCTAACAGAAAGTCAGGCTTCTGAAAACATGATGATGTGCCCTCGCTCACCTTCCTCACTGGATTCGGCACTGGGTGACCTCTTGCTGTTTCCCAAAGCCAAATGACTAAGAAAGGTAGACATTTTGAATTGATTGATGAATTGAAGCGGCCACCACAGTGCAATAAGACACAGTGAAAAGGGACCTCCAGGCTACTCCAGAGAGTGCACGGAAGGTAAGAGTGTTGGGAGTATTTCGAGAAGGATTAATGGCTATGTGGCTTTTACTCTAATACATTTTTCTTGAATTTGTTTTAAACATTGACTCTAATTTTTGATTGCCCCGTATACCTGTTTAGAGTTTGAATCATTTCATATAGTACTCAGTACACATAGACACTGGGTATTATAGTCACTTTCTTGTTGCTGGGATACAGCACCGGGTACCTACAACTTAAGGAAGGAAAGATTTAATTTAGCTCACAGTTTCAAAAGGGCTCAGCACATTTGTGGTCTGCAGGACAATGGAAGGGCATGGTGGAGCACCTGGGTGGAGAACAGCTGCTTGCTCCAGCCTGGTGAGGAAGCAGAGGGACAGGGGAGGGGGCAGGGTGAGACTGTCCTCCAGGACCTGCTGCATTGATCTACTGGTTTTGATGTGGCGCCACCTCTTAGCAGCACGTGAAATCTGTAGGCTGATCACCTTTATCCACTTAACCCCCACAAGCCAGTCCAGGGACATGGGGCTTTTGGGAGACGTTCTACAATAGATCCAAACCACAAAACTGGGGACTGTTTCTCTATACTTCTCTGCTCTTAGGGACTGTGAGGGATTCTCTAATGATCTCAGAGGACAGTTTAAACCTCGGAGCTGCAAATCCAGTAACTTCTGTGCTGGTTTCCCTTCTACTTTGTAATATACAAGTTCTTAATATACATGCGAGAAAATCTCAAGAGCTTTAGTTTGATTTTCCTGAGAGGAGACAACCATAGCTGCGTCATTCTTTTTAATAATTCTCCAGTATTGATTGGGAAAATGCCTCCAGTGTGTTCTCTTCCTGCCTTTTCATTTCCCGGAAGTCTTCCGCATGCCACCTGCTTTGGATGATGTGTGCCCATCCCTGAAGCATCCTTCTAGTCTTCCAGCTCCGCAGCATTGTCTCAGCTAGTGGTGGTCTTCAGGTCTTCAGTGTTTCAGATGAGAACCAAACGTTTGAATCTGCTTTTCTGTTTTCCTGTCTCATACAAATAAAATTTGAATGTGTTGTGATTTTCATAGTACAGATAAGTTAGAGGGAAAAGCAGCTTAATGCGGTATACACCAGGTAGCAGAGAGTGGACTCCCTTCACCCCTTTATCCCTGAGCCCGCTTCAGTTATCCTGGTCCTGTCTGTGTGCATACTTACCTGCACGTAAGTACGTGTAGCTTGTGTATAATGACTCATGAGCCTGGTGCTTCCCACTTGGGTCTTTTAGAAGCGGGTAGCATTTCTGTGTTATAAGAAATGTGTCGAAAACTGATAAAGCTCTGGTTATTCAGTTTACTTATTTTGCTCTGTTTCATTTGCAGCACTGGGAAATGAACTCAGAGGCTTTGCACCAAACTCAATGTCCAGCTCCTTTTGTGTAGACTTTTGAGACAGCATCTCACTAACTTGCTCAAGCTAAGCTCAGATTTACAGTCTTCCTGCTTCAGTCTCCCAGCATGCTGAGATTGCAGATTTGTGTTGCCATGCCCAGATTCAAGTTTATTTTATCCAGATTTGGTTGTGTTTCCTTTTGGGGCAAGCCATTGATTAGTTCTAGATATACCAGACTATATCTTAATGCTTTAAATATAACCAAAAGTTTCAGGGAGACTTGAAGTATGATATGATTATTTCTGTTGGTTACCTGTGGTGTCTCTTTACTATTTTCTTAATTTTTGTAACAGCTGTCATAGCTCAGTGGTTAAAGTGCTTGCCTAGCAAGCACAAGGCCCTGATTTTTATTCTCCAGCACAAAAACATAAGCTGGGTATGATGGTGCTGCCTGTAATCCCAGCACTTGGAGGCTGAGGCATGAGGATAGCTGTAATTTCAAGGCCAGCCTGGGCTACATAGTTCAGGACTAGCCTGACTACACAGTGAGACTGTCTCAAAAAAAAAAAAAAAAAAAAACCTTTCTGAATTTAAAAAAGTGTTTTATTTATATTTTTGGCATTTTGAAGCTGGTAATCTCAAATACTTTTTCATTTGCAGACATACTTGAAAACTCTAATCGTTTAGCTTAAAGAAGTCTTGTGTCTTGTGGATCTGTTGTTTTACATACTTACTATTTATTGATGAGTGACAGGAAATGAAGGGTAGAAAATAAGACATTACCCTGTGTTGGTGATTACTTGGTTCTCTCATGCAGATTTTAAGTATTATTAGAACAAAATAGCCCCTAATCATTTGTTGAGGATAAGATAGGCTCTTACAAAGTATAGTTTGTTTTCAGGACTGCGAAGTATTGGAAACATGTCTCACCTTGATTTCTGGACCTCTGTTGAGAGGTGGTAGTGCCAAGTGGCTCAGCTTAGTGGCACCCAGGGGCTGGAGACACTCAGGTTTCCCATGTATTAGGGGTGGGGGAGGGACAAGACAAAGAATTCCTTGTAAAACTCAGCTAACTGCTTGGCTGTGAACAGAGGCCTTGAAGAATCTACATTAACTGTCCCCTGCCCGGTGGCATAGTACCATCTCTCAGTGTGGAGCTTTGCAACTACTTTTGCCTACTGACTCCACAATGCCCTAGAGTGCTGGAGTTGCCCAGGTAGCGCCATTTGTCTCCTCTGTAGACAGGTACATGTCATGTGTCAGGTATTTATTGGTCAAACTTGTCTGCACTTTGTTTTCTTGTGTGTGGTGGTTCTATAGAAGATAATCAACCTTTCACCTACCCTTCTGGTTTGATAGGTAAATACACATGTGTGTGTACATGACTGTGCCTATGTATGCACATAGACTTTGGCAAAAAATTTAGCACATTGACGAATTATTCACCAAAGTGTAAATAGTGTAGTATTTAGGGTTAGAAGACACAGGTGCAAGTTCTGCTTCAGCTGCTGACTGGTGCTGTGACCTTTCTGAGACTGCTTTTTTTTGGTTGACATTTGTGAGCCTCAAATGAGGTAATATCTTTAAAAGTGTTTTGTGAACTATTAAACTACCACACAAATGTTAATTATTGTTATTATTTTAAATATGCTCATATCTGTAATCAAATATTAGTAAGAATGCCCATTAGTTTTGTAACCCCAGAGAAGACATACAAATTTAATACATCCTACTTGGGTCATCAAAAGGCACATTTTGTATGAGCTATCATTGTGTAGTGAAAGTCCTAAGTGTGCTGATTTCCTACTGGAAATCTACAGGCTGTGTTGGGTGGAAAAAGATGATGGAGAACAGAAATTAACAAAGGCCTAGTTTCTATATGGCCTGGTGAAATCCCAACTCTTAACGAATAGAACTCAATTCCTCAGCTTGATAGCGTTTTTTATTGATGTGTAAGGAATAACATTTATCAACCATTAAAACATTTATTTTGTGAATGGTGACTGTGTTCGAGTGAGGCCAAATGTGGATTATACACGTTTAGGAGAAATTACCTAGGTTTTTTTTTTTTTTCGTAAAAATAAGAATCTTTAGCTTCATATCCTGGAATATATGTGTCCTTCCTTGGACGCTAGGGCCATCTTGAGGTTAGAAAGTATCAACAAGAAACAGCTTGGATTCAGGTGTGGATAGGTCCCGGGTGTCTCACTTGGATGGAAGTGTTTTAAATTATCATTGGGAACTGGGCTTTTAATTCATGCAGTGTCATTGGTGAGGGGCCTGTTTGATCTCCTTCTTTGCCTTCATATTATTTTCTTTTATTTCCCCTCACTAGAAATGGCTTTAACATTTTTGTTAAAAATGTCCTATATGCTTTAATGCGAGAGAAATGTAGCATATTTTATTTACTACTTTAGCTGTTCTATGTATTTGTATAGCATCTCCTTTGAAGTGGTACATCTCGTGTGTCTAGCTGTCAATCATGTGAATGTCATTTATTTTTTCAAAGGGAAGTTTTATCTTGATTTTGATGGAGTGTTGAGTTTAGCTGAGTTGAGAGCTTTATTTTTGCCATCTGGAAAGCAAAAAAGTGTGGAAGGATATATGATTTCAGCCAATTGGCTGTGGACCAGCCTCCCTGTTGTCTAGGACAAAGGAAATAGGGCACTGGGAGACAGGTGCTGAGGAAATGAGTAGCACTTACAGTGATAAGTCTGACATGGTCCTTGTTTTGTTTTCTATATTTGGTGTTTGGTGCTTTTGTTGCGTTGCAGAAGATCATTTTGCTTAGCATGCTGGTGCATTAATTCAGCTTCAAGGCTAGAAGTACACTGATTGTTAGAGAAATGGGGAGGAGGAGCCTATAGGAGTTGGGCCTGTGTTAGATATAGTGTTTATATTTCAGTTTTAACAGAAGAAATATTTAACATTTTTACAATTTGGTACTGGCACAAAAATAGACAGATAGACCAGTGGAACAGAACTGAAGATGCAGAGACCAACTCAAATACCCTCAATTACTTAATCTTTGACAAAGGGGCCAAATGCATACAGTGGAAAAGGGACAGCCTGTTTAACAAACGGTGCTGGGAAAACTGGACATCCACATGCAGAAGAGTGAATCTAGTCACATACCTGTCATCATGCACCAAAGTCAAATCAAAGTGGATCAAAGACCTAGACATTAAAAGTGAAACACTGAACCTCCTAGAAGACAAATTAGGCAAATATCTAAAAGACATAGGGGTAGGCAGAGACTTCCTTGACAAGACACCAAAAGCAAAAGAAATTATCCCCATTATTAAAAAATGGGATCTTGTCAAATTAAAATGTTTCTGCACAGCAAAGGAAACTATCAACAATGTAAAAAGAGAACCAACAGACTGGGAAAAATATTCACCACCAAGAACTCTGATAGGAAGCTCATAACTAGAATATACAGGGAGCTGAAGAAAATTAAGCCAACCAAAATAAAGGATCCTATTGAAAAGTGGGCAAATGAAATGAAGAGGCAGTTCACTCACAAAGAATTTCAAATGGCCAATAGATACATGAAAAGAAGTTCAACATCCCTAGCCATAAGAGAGATGCAAATCAAAACAACACTAAGAAACCATCTCACTCCAGAGAGAATGACCTATATCACCCAGTCAAATAGTAATCAGTGCTAGTGAGGCTGTGGGGAGAAAGGAACCCTCCTGCACTGCTGGTGGGAATGTAAATTCATACAACCACTGTGGAAAGCAGTATGGAGATCTCTCAAAAGACTAGAAATAAATATCACCTTCGATCCAGCAACACCCCTCCTGGGAATATACCCAAAAGAGGCCAAAACAACACATAACAGAGATATATGTATAACCATGTTCATAGCAGCACAACTAACAATAGCTAAAATATGGAAGTCACCAAAATACCCATCAACAGACCAGTGGATACACAAACTGTGGTATTTATACACAATGGAATACTATGCATCTATAAAGTCCAACAGCGTGGAGGCCTTTGCAGGCAAATGGAAGAACCTTGAGAACATGATGCTTAGTGAAGTGAGTCAGAGCAGAAGGTGAAACATCTAATGGTCTCTCTGATATGAGAGACCCAGATCACAATTCTTATGGAACTTAAAACGAAAAACAAAGTGAAACGGGGGTAGGGGGTTGGATAGGGATGGAGAGAGGGGTGGATAGGAGAAAGGACAAAAGGAGAGTGGGAAAGTCCTTGTCACCTTGACAAGATACGTAGGTGCACAAAATGCTAAACTTCATTGTAAACCTTAAATTTTGCACTTATATCAATAAATTGGGGGAAAAAAGAGAAATATTTAACATTTTTAGAAATAACCAAGCTAGCAACAAAATACATAATGAAAAGCGCAATAGAGCTGGAATAATGAATTTGTTATCTCAGATTTATAAATTTATTAAGCGAAAAATTTTGGCTTTTTTGTGACTTGCTAAACCTGGAAAAGTCCCTTAATGTCTCTGAACTTATGTTTTCTTATTTATAAAATATTATTGCCATATAAATTCTAAGGCGCCTTCCAAATTGAAAATTCTGGCTGTTTTTTTTTTTTTTTTCACTTTGTGATCATGATGGTTTGCTTTCTTCTTCAGAGTAGAAAGGTAATGGATGTTGTTAATGAATATTTCTTTAAAAATGTATGACACTGGGGCTGGAAACATGGTGATTAAAATGCTTGCCTAGCAAGCGCAAGGCCCTGAGTTTGATTCCTCAGCACCACATAAGCAAGACATGGTGGTACATGTCTGTAATTCCAGCACTCAGGAGGCTGAGGCAGGAGATTGTGAGATTGAGGCCAGCCTGGGCTAAATAGTGAATTCATGACCAGCCTAGTTCATAGAGAAAGGCCCTTTTCTCAAAGAACTAAATTATGTATGTATGTATAATTTTGTTGTAAAGGTATATATACATATATATATATATGTATATATATATATACATATATATATGTATATATATATATACATATATATATATATATTATACCTATAATTGTATTGTGAAGGGAATGCATGACAGTGGGGTTGTGAGTGTCCAGCACAAGTTGCCTATGTCTTACCCCTTTTGGCGTGCTTGTCGTTACTATGACACTAGCTGGTTGTTTCTCCTCCTCCTGGTATACTGAGGTTCTGAAAGGTGGGTGATGTATCCTGAAGGTGTAGTTCCAGACAGCCTGTTCTAAACAGGGCACATCCATTTCAGTGGTGATATTTAAAGGTGGCAGTGCCCCTTGTCAATCTGTATTTCTCAAGTAACACTGATACTGGGAGTTTGCGGTCATGTAGGTAAAGGAATGATGCCGTGGTAGTCCTATGTCGGGTATATTTGGGAGTGGAAAACACCATACATTCTATTCAAGCATAGATTTTTGGTAAATGGATTTTAGACAGATTGTTTTCTAAGCTCCATTATGTTTCCTTAAATTTTTTTACATTTTGGCGTAATCATATTTTTTGTGATGTTTGCAATACATTCTATTATAAATGGGACTTACCATCTGCCGTAAGAGAAAGTGTAAAACTCAGGCTGTGTCAGGCTTTTCCTCTGCTGGATTGCCATCGCCCTTCATTTTCTCCTACTTTCCTTTCTCCTGTGAATATGGTCGTGATCTTGAGTCACACAGCTTATGAAAGAGAAGAGCGAGACAGACGTGAGTCTGAGTGCTTAGAGGGCATGGGGGGAGTGAACAGTACAATAGGAGGTAGAGGAGTAGGTCAGTTATTCACGTGATACTTTGTGTCAGTAAAAAAAAATATCGGTTGTTAATAGTAAAATTTATCCCGGATGGCATTCACACAGGTGTAAGTTTGATTTTCACAGCAGTGGACCATGCCTGATAGCAATGCACACATACTGCTGTCATATCGTCGGAACATTTGCAGGTCACTTGGCCGGTCATACTTAAGGGCGCTTTTAATCTTCTGGTGCCTCTCCCATGGCCATTCCTTGAAAAGCAGCTCTTGTAGTGTACGTAGATGAGATGTACCTTTTTATGATCATATCTCATTTCACTTTTGATTACTTCTTTTCTATTACTACTATGGAAAGAATAAAGTAGGAGGCCATAGTTTAGCATTGTAATCCAGGATCCTGTGGGGGCCCAACTGTTCTTACTTAACGGAATTGTAAGTATAACTTCTCAGATAGTTTATCTTAAAAATTAATCCTTTTCTTCCTTCTTGTCTGTTACTTGTAAGTAGGCCTATCTAGAGATACTTTGTTTGCTTTTTAATTTTACACTAATTTTCCATTTCAGATGATGTATTTAACTCAGACTTTTTACTTTGAACATAGAATGTCAATGCACTCCACCCCACACCCAAATATATAATGCTTATGTTGGAGGATTTTGTAGATTAGATGGTGCTCATCTACATTGGCTGAGTGATCTTTATCTGCTATCCAAATGGCTAATCTCTCCTAGAAATACTCTGGAAGACACACCCAGAAATAATGCTTTACCAGCTGTGTGGGTAACCATCACAGAAATGCTTTTAGGAAAGTGCTTAACATGAAGCAAACATTTGAATCATGTCCTCACGTAATCATTTGAGGATAGCATGAGATTAAACTCTTATTCTAGATTTCCAATGACCAACACTTTCTTAAGGAAGACTATTTTTCTTTATACTTTAGTGTCTCTATTTATTAGGTAGGAGTAGTAAAAGTTGTCCTCTAAAAATGGTGGTCTATTGCTATCTGTGTTTTTGTGGAGTTTCATTTTTACTTTTAATTTTGTGGAACATTTAGAACTGCTTAGTAGAGATGTAATCCCAAAGGGGATTGTCTTTTCTGTGTGGAATTTAATACAGCTTTTATTTTCTAACTCAGTTGTTAGCAAATGTGTTGAACTACTGGGAAAAGTCTGAAAATGAACTCAATTTGCACTCATCAAAACCTATCACATGATCACATCTTGAATTCATTACCTCATTTAATCCTCACCCTTCAATTGTTAACCACGCAGATAATACAAATGAGGCTGGGAAGAGTTAAATAACTTCCCCAAGGTCACATAACTAGTAGGTGGTGGCACTCGGATTTGGATCTCTAAGAGCACAAACAAAGGATAGCTGTTACTAGTGTAAGACTTAGTATTGAAGTCCCATTTTCTGACTGGCTGTAACCTTGAGCAAATGACTTAACCTCCCCACATCCCCAGTTTTAGATTGATCTATGTCAAATGGCTCTTGTGAAGATTAAACTGCAAGTATACCTATAGCAGGATCTGAAAGAGCAAGAGAAGTGTAAAGTGCTCTTGTATATGAGGATTGACCATATTAAATGAGAGATGGAAAATAAAGGTGAAACATGAACAAAATTTTATGTGTTTCATGGTATATGATAAAATGTTAAGCCATGCAGTTTGAGTTAAAAAAAAATCACTGTTGCACACATGCATTAGAGCTTTGGAGTAAAGGTGGTGCATGCAAACTCTTTTTGGCATACTGTGGGTTGCAAAGGAAGTTACTTTACTTCTGTGTCCCGCTTTCTGTGTTTTTAATCTGTGCACACACTCATCAGAGTCTATTGAGAGGCAGTGGCATGTCCACGCACACTGTACTGGGAATCTGGAAGCTGGAGGACACCCGTCACGGGGCATAGAACTTACAACTTAAGAGGAGGAGAGACAGGTGTGTGTGTGGACTCAATTTTAGTATGGTGTGGAAGTGAAATTAATAATGCTCTGAGCGGGAGGAGGCTTTATTAAGGGGATGGCAGTTGAAGTCAGCACTGTAGATAAGGGACTGCCACTCATTTTTGTGTTCCTGTTTCCCAAAGCAGAGTGCAGTGCCTAACACACAGTAGGCATTCAGCAGTGAATCGGCTGCTGATTTGCATGCCTGCCTTGTTTTGACAGCCTGTTCCCTCCTGTGTTTCTTGTCATTGTCCCTTTACATATTTCAAACATAGTTCAAGCCCTGGGGTCAGTAGAGGGGTGTTTAAGAGCACAGACTCTGAAGACAGACCTGGGCTTTCAGGTCCTGCTGGCTATAGCTGTGTGACCCTAGGGGATTACTTTACTGCTTGATGCCTCACTCTCCTTACTTATCAAATGAGAATAATAATGCTACATAACATTATTAAATGGGAAAAAACACCCCATACAGAACGTAGAGTGCTTAAGTACTTAGTAATCACCTAGTGGATATTAACAATTTTAATATTTTATTTAAATGTACTTAGAATGAAGTTGCCTCACAAATACTTGTTACCAACAAAAATTTTTTCTTGTGTATTTTCTTATTGGCCATAGATAAGTGGGAAGGTGCCTTATTTTATGTAGCGTGGTGTTTATTCCTGTCCCGCTCTTGCCTCAAAGCACGGATCATAAGATCCTGGTTAGTGCCACGAGGATTTCACACATGCTTTGCTAATTACTGACCATGCTTCTTAGTTGTTCCTTTAACGCTAAAAATGACCGCTGAATTCTGATTTCTCTTTACTTTTTATTAATGGTTAACTAATGCACAGCAAAAAAGCCAAGTGAGCCTAAAACACTTAGAAAATAGTATATGAATTAGTTTTAAACTATTTCAGTAAGCATTAAATAGTTAGCAGTTAAAGTAGTTGCTTAAGTTTTATTAAAGGGTCCAAGAGAAAAATATGTGCTTAATGCTGCTCTAACTATAAGGAACTCATGAGAAAATCTTCTTCCTGGATTTGCCAAGTTAGCCTAGTTCATAACTTTGCCCAGAGAATCTGTGTAAAAATACAGATCTCACCCATGCACACATGAGCATGGTCCTTTACTGACACTCAGAAACCTGGTAATCTGTGTTTTTAATTACGCTAGGTGATTCTCAGAATCCAGCCTGCTGAGAAAACGTCACCCAAATCTTGTTTAGTTAAAAGTTTGCTTTAGTTTTTGCCTTCTATAATGAGCAAAATAATTTAAATTTACTTAGTATAATTGATTATCAGGAGTTAGTAGTGGTAAATGTAGAATGAGAGTAGTTAAGGAAATGCAAGTCTGTAACTTTTGGATCGCTTCCTTTGACCATTCATCCTGCTATGTCAACTGCATTATATTAAGAAACACCTAGAAAATTAGTAAAGTGTCTCTTTGGATACATCTGGGTGGGTCATGAAAGGCGATCTTAGATATCGTATGTGCTCCCTGGCCCCTTTCTTCTCTAGCATTCTAGTGGTTCCACTTACTAGCTGCCATGAACCAAGCAGCTTTGGCTAGCCCTGCCCTTTTACTGATGTTTCTGCCTCGCAGCCAGCTATGTACTGAGTCTTCTGAACCACGAGTCATAGTTAGTCTTTACTCTTTTTAAGTTGTAGGTCTAGGGTATTGTGGTCTAGGAATGGGAAATCTGACTTACTACACAAAACCGATACCAGGAATGGGATAATTGCTGTGATTTTTCTTGACATGTGGTTTAGAAGCCATGGCTAAGTCATTTTCTTATTGGTAGGATGTGATAGCCAACACTCACAGCTTCAAAGAGGAGAAGTTTATTTTAACTCACAGTTCAGAGATCTCAGTCCTTACAGATTGGCTGGCAGTTGAAACATGGTGGACTGGCCTGGTGGAAGATAACTACCCATCTCATCACAGCCAGGAAACAGAGAGTGAGAGAAGGTTGGGGCAAGGGGCAAAAACACACCCTTCCAGATTGTGCCATCAGTAATTCATCCCTCCAGCTAGGCCCGCCTCTAAACATCATGTGAAATCATCAATAGATTAATCCGTGTATCCAGTTAACTCTCATGAGGAAATCACTGTTTCAAATATATTAGGCATCTGGGGGACTTTTCAGATCCAAACTATGATATTCTGTCCCTGGCCCCCAAAGGACTCATGTCTACCACAATGCAAAATGCATTCAGTCTATCTCTAAGAGTTGCCAAAGTCTTAGCAATTCTAGCACTGCTAAAAAGTGAGAATCAAACCTCTGACACTCGAGCAAAATCTTAACTGTAAAGTCTTATAAAAATAAGAAAGTTAAACACTCCTGAAATACAATAGGATAGGGTAAGTGTACCCATCCCTAAAGGGAGGCAAAGAGGGATAGAAAGCCATGGGACCAGAGCAAGATGAAAAACCAGCAAGGCAAACCCCAGATCCTGCAGTTCTGTGCTTAGCACCCAAGGCAAGTTGTGGTGAGATGTTAACTCTAAAGGGTTTGAGCAGCTCCACTCCTGTGACATTGACAGAGGTAAGCTTCATGGTCTTTTGCTATGATTGACTGTGCTCATTGCTTTAGGCTTTCCTCTACAGAAGGTTCATGTTCCTGGCGTCTCCAGACTCCTGCGGTCTCTATTACGCTTTCTGCTTCACTCTCACAGCTTCTTGCACTGCACTCTCAGTGGCCTCCCAAGTCTTCTTCTGAAATCTAGGTGGAAATGACCCTGGCCTCATAACTCTTAAAATCTGAATGCCTGTAAAACCAACACCACATAAATGATGAGAAGCTGGAGAAGTAGCTTCCTTGGGCCATAGCCTTAGCTGCTTTTGAGTGCCTAGATGGGTGAACTTAGGGAAAAAAAACTTTCCTAGGCAACCTTGTGTTTTTGTCTCCAAGTAGAATCTTTTAAAGCCTGATCCTGAGAAGGGTCAGGTCTGGTGAGTTCCTCAGATACCTTCAAGCCATCTTTCCTATTTTCACGATGTAAAGCACTTAACTTCTTTTTAATGTTAGTCTTCTCAGCAATCATGTTCTCAGTGACCTCATCTTTGCAGGTGCTTGCTTCCTTCCTGATGAAACTGCAAACATTTCCCCTCTTCTTTTGGCTCTACTGTTTTCCCTGATTCTCACTGTAGAGCAGGCAGGACCCATGCTGCATTCTGAGCACTGGGCTGCCTTGGGATTTCCTCTGCCAGAGCAGTTAGTCTGCAACCCTTAGTTTCAGTTTCAGGAAAAGTCTCAGGACATGGGAAAAATACAAATACCATTTTTGCCAGAATGCAACATATAATGGCATCTAGACCAATTGCCAATAACGTTCTCTTTCTTGAATTTGGCCTTTACAATCTGTATTTCTGCCATCATTCTGATATGAGCTCTGACCTGCACCTGTCAATTTTAGCTTATAGCATTGTAAGTTTTCTCTAGCTGGCATCGCTAACCTTTCCAAGTCCTGTATACCAGTTCAAGGACTTCTAAACCACATGATCAGATAAAGTCACAGCAATGATCCCACTTTTTTGGTAACAACTTTTGTCTCAGTCACTTTCTCATCACTGGGACACAGTATCTGATGCATACAGCTTAAAAGAGGAAAGGTTTATTTTATCTGTTTTTTATTTATTATTATTATTTCTCTAAACAGGGTGTCACTCTGTAGGGAAAGGTTTATTTCTCACAGTTTAGAGATCTCAGTTCTTGCAAGGTTGGCAGGAAACCTGGTAAAGTGGCTTCTCATGTTGTAGCCAGGAAGCAGAGAGTGAATGGAGGATGGAGCTGGGAGGAAGAATACTCCCTCCGGGCCTTGCGCCCAAGGACCCCGCCATCTTTCCAACCAGGCTCCGATGCCTGAAGTATGTGAAATCATTAGTAAATCTGCTGATCCAGTTAAACTCCATCATTAAATCACTTTCCAAATACTGGAAGTTTTCGAGGGATAGTCTGTATCTAAACCATAGCAGAAGACTTTGGAACTGCCCTAATGAAGAGTTTAGAAAATTCTAGAGAAGGCTTAAATGTCTAAATGCTTAAAGCTTAAATTCTGTAAGAGAGCCTAATTGATGGTCTCAAAAGACCTGAATGCAGACAATAAAAGCCAGGCTTGTCTACGTTATTCCCATGTCTCAGACTTTGTAGGAGATTGAAGTTGAGGGCAGTGGATGACTGATCTGGCAGAGAAAATTTCAAGGTGGCCCAGCTGTGGCATGGATGCTATGGGCTGCGTTAAGACAGATTTAGTGAGAATTAGGGACAAAAAGTGGAGCGTAAAGTGTGAAAAACATTGACTTTGACCCAAAAGGGGCCCAGAAGAGGGTGACTGATTTTTTACTAAAACTCACAGCTAAGAGTTTGCCTTGAGACTCAGAGGAGATTCTCAGGTGTGTGTGGCTGAGATACAAAGAATAGTCCGTTTGATTAGGTGTCCATGACCACTGGTCACAACTTTAGAGATGTATTTACTGAGGGAAGAATGAGCAAATACTGTCTTTTTCATCCAGCTAGATATGACATTATGCTAGAGAGCTTTCTAAAACCCACACCTTATTTTAGTTAGCACCCTTTGCTTGAAGCCCTCAATATTGGTACTACTATTGGTACTACAGGATAAAGTACACATGCCTTAGTAAAGTATATAAGGTTATTTGTGATTTATCTCATGTCGACTTTTGTAGCCTTATTTCTCTTCTCTCACTATATTTTCATGCTTAGTGTTCATAGTAAAGTCTGCACGTATAGCCTTCCATAATGCTTGGAGCAAAACCCATCAACATTATTCCGTTATGGCTCAAAGTATAGGACCTAGTAGGGACTCTGTACGTAGTAGGTATTTAATACATGTTTTCTTTTGGGTGAATAGGTACATCAAAACACAATTACTGTAACTAGCTCATTGCATGTAGGCTTTTCCCTTGGGAGTGTGAGCCTTCTCAGAGCATGATAGTGTATGCATAATTTCTGGCGTGATAGATACTCATTAAGAATTTGTGAATGAGTCTATAATCTGACAGGATTATATATTATACTGCATGGTCATAGTTACCTTTTATTTACCCATGTACTTGAAGAGAGAGTAGATAAGCCAAACATACTGAATAATAATAATACTTGATTTTCTTGGAATTTTTGAAGTTACCGAGCCAAACAATGACTGAATTTTGAGAGACTGGAAATTTGGCTTCCTTTTCTAGGTTCCTCCCTTCCCCATGGAATTGTTTGTCCCCTCGCCTCTGTACTATGTCCATTAGCATCAAACTTAAGACAGATGCCACAGATTTAGGCAGAATTGATCTGTCCAAAAGTACTTCTCTAATAATTCAGGCCTCACCTGGATTGAGAAGGCATCTAAGTATTTTGATTGGTTATAAGGACTTAGGTATGAGTTGAATTTCATAGAGGAACAAAAAATATCTGCAGTGAATAATCATTACAATACATTGTCATAGCTTGACTGTGATGAGAAACTGAAAGGAATGCCTGAGATTGGCCGTGCTCATCCGGACTGAGGGGAGGCTGTGCAGAGCCACCATGCAGGTGCCTAGTAGGCAACCTTCACTGGACAGAGATAATTTCCTGCTTAATACTGGGCTGTAGTTATCCCTGGGGTAGTGGGTAGGGTGACTGTATTTACCTGAAGTATCCTTTTTACTTGCTTGTTTGGAAAATCATATTTTATAATAAAATAAATGTAGAGCTATTCATTCTAATTGCTAAATCAATGAGCTTCTTTAAAGCAGAGTTTTGCAGATGAATTTTGAGACTGGGTAGATGCTTTGGTTATCTGCTCTTATAACTATTTTGAAGAACATGCATGCTGCACTAAAGAGTTGGTTTGTAATGTGCACGATTTAATGAGGACAGCATAGACATTTCCAATTCAGTGTACTTACTTATGACAAAAACTCTTAAATCTTAGCTTTTTGACTTCATCACTGAGACAGCAGTAGAGTCTTTCACTTGGCTTGCTGAATGAGAAGGTGGTTAGAACCCTAGGCTGCAAAGAAATACGTCCTTCTGCCTTTGAGAACGAGTTAAAACAGGAAGTGCTCTATTTTTTCCCCGCTATTTTTATTAATATACAAATGTAATACATAGTATTTACAATGAATTTGGGTGTTTCGTACATCTATGTATCACATCGACTTCACAACCCCTTCCCATCTTCTACCCTCCCACCCCCTCCCTGTACCTTCCCCAGCTCTGGCTATCACTTCACGAACTGCTCTATTTAGAGCCAGTTGGAGGTAGCATACTGCTGGCAGTTCCAAACCATTTAAAAAACAAAAGTTATGGTTATTAGTTCTTGAAGCCACAAAGGCATGAATCAACATTATAGCAGTGTCAGTATCTCAGTAGGAACTGGCTTCAACTGAACTGTGGCAGAAAAATCAATGTTTGCAGATTGTTTTGACAGAATGTCATCCACTGAGTTTCAATTTACTCGCCGGAAGCATTATTTTTGAAACAAAGCTACGGCATTTGACGTTACAAGAAAATCCCCCCTTTGTACATTCTGGACCTTAGCAAATAACTCTCTTTGCAAGCATTTGTGATGTAGATCTGCAAATGTTTTCAGTGGAATGGAATATGTTGCTAAGAGATGTGCCTCTCAACATCTCTTTGACATATTTCACCACAGCAGAGTCTGGGCCAAATGAGCCCGTAAAGCAAAGTGCTCAGCTGGTCACCATGGTGGCACAGGCCATTTCCAAGCAGAGGTTGGTCATATAGGTTTTTAAAATTCTCTACTTGGGGCCATAGAGTAGAAATATACTTCTTTGGCTAGTGCACTGATTTATGGTAAGCATTTTTTGACCCTTGAAGTCTTAAAAATTGTATTGTTCTTTGGCTATTTTTTATGAGACACTTGCTTTTTTAAACTTGTTAGATTAAATGTGTGCCTTCTGTGAGTTTATTCTCTCTCTCTCTCTCTCTCTCTCTCTCTCTCTCTCTCTCTCTCTCGTATATAACACTGCAGCTTAGGCACATGCAATTCTAGGAGATTAGTTTATTTCTTTTAATGGATGTCTTTTCTATCTGTTTTGAAAGTTAATTGATGAATTTGAAGAAAATCTTTTTTCTAAAGCAATAAAACCCATTTTCCAGAAAAAACCTGCTTATATGTGTTTGAAAGCATTTTATTTGAGTCTTAAATAGATCTGCAACCCATAGTTAAAACTGCTAAGTTTATAGGCTTAGTTCTTTGAGCTCTGTAGTGAATTTGGACAGTTTGTAAAACTATTTAAATCCAGAGGAAAGTAAATTAAAAGTAATAGAATGGATGGCTTGTTGAAATATAAAACAATAATGGCTTAGTTCCAAACTTAGCATGGGAAAAGCTTAGTGTTATTAGCAGGAAGTTGATAATATATAATACGTGGGTACTTTAAAGAAAAAAATAAACATTTTATTATCAAGATTTTAACATCTCTCACTTTTTAAGAGTTCAAGCTAATGGCAAGATGCGTTTCTGAGATGAAATGCAGCCTTTTGAAGGATGCTCTTTGTTTCAAATAGAACATGTAGAAATAAAGGGAGAAATGCTATAAAAGGGTGAGCATGGACTTTAATGTCAAACAAATGTACAAAGCTTGTACCCTTAGTTTGTTTCCTCATTACTAGATATGTGTCTTAGGTAGCCTCCTTGAACATATATGAGTATAGAGAATGTAGAGATGGCTTGCACGCTATCAGAATGTTCTCAGAATTAAAGAGATATGTTTGTAATAAGTGCTGTTTGCAAATATACTTTTGTTAAGTAATATTTCCTTCCAAATGTCTTTGCTAATGCAAAATCATGGCTTAAACTGCGTAATAAGGAAATAAAAGCAAGTAAGCTGAAGATTCTCTTCAGTGAGCCTGTGTGAAGCTGCCTGCTAAGGAGGCTGGCAAGTGGTTATCAGTTGACAAAAACCAAAACCTGTGTTTTGTGGGAAAATAGAAAAATAAATCTAGAAAAGTCTTTTAGAAAAGACTGCAAATACAACTGTAAGCCAAGTTGTGCTGAAAACCTTTGTTCGTTAGAAATAGTCATAGATTTACACTAGAAGAGAAAACTTACTCTGGAAATGAGCTAGCTTTTAGTATGTGAAGGACAGTCTATTTTTCTTAACTCAGAACAATATAAGAATATCGTAGAGAAATTAACCAGTTGGTTTTCATAGTATGTCATACCATATAGACAAATTATGATGGTTTTAATTGTAGTTGATCTAAGTGGTTTCTTAGACATAATCATCTGTGTGACTTGAATGTATCGCTGGTTTGGAGAAAATTTAGTGTCGAATGATTTAATGCCCCCAAACCTTGATTCTTAGGAAATATTGGGAAGATATTGGATTTCTATTTAGGTAGTTAATTTAGCTGAGATCAAAAATAACTTTTTAAACTTTACGATGATAGAGATTGAACCTAGGGCCTTGTGCATGCCAGACAAGTACTCTATCACTGAGCCCCAAATCCACAAGTAATTCTTTCTTGTCCTCAATATTTATTTGTGTGTGTGTGTGTGTGTGTGTGTGTGTGTGTGTGTGTGTGTGTGTGTGTGTGTATGATATACAATGGTTACACTGAGCTTTAGGATTTTTATGTACATATATATCACGACAATATTACAATCCCTTACCCTGCATTTATTGTCCTTCCTGCTACCCCCCCCCCCAACCATTCCAACTGTCATACCCATTTCTTTCTATAAAATGCCCATATTATTCTGGGTTTCTCATATTAGCAAAACCATGTGATATTTTACCTTCTGAGTTTGACTCACTTCACTAAGCATAAAGGTCTCAAGTTATACCCATTCACCTATAAAAGCCTGAAATTATTTCCTTTAATAGAAGAGCAGTACTCCTGATGGGTATTTTGACATTTTCCAAAACTCTAGAAGATGTAGGAGTGGACAGGAACTTTCTTAATAGGATTCCTCATCAAAAGAAATAGCTCTGAGAATCAACAAATGGTTTCACCATGGCAAAAGAAAGTACCAATAAAATGAAGAGAGAGCTTACCAGAATATACAAGAAACTAAAGAAAATATACTCCTCAAAATCAAAGATTGATTAACAAATGGGCAACTGAAATGAATAGACAGTTCTCAGCTGAAGATCAAATGGCCAGCAAATATATGAAATGGTGTTCAGTATCGTTAGCTATTAGGGAAATGAACATTAAAACATCACCAAAATACCATCTTACCAGAATGGTGCATATCAAGAAGTCGAACAGCAATCGATGCTGGCAAAGTTGCAGGGAAAAGGAGCCCTGCCAATGGGACTACAAACTGGTATAACCACTGTGGAAGGTGATTTGGAGATTCCTGAACAGGCTGAAAGCAAGTGTTCCGTTTCATCCAGGGATACCTCTTTTGGGTATCTTTCCAAAAGAACTAAAGGTAGCATAGAATAGAGGTGCATGTACACCCATGTTTACAGCAGCGCAACTAACAATAGCTGAACTGTGGATGATGTCGAAATACAAGTGACTCTTAAATTGCATTTTGTGTGTGTGTGTGTGTGTGTGTGTGTGTGTAAGTCAAACGAGATGACTATGCCATTGTAAGAACCAAGAGCTGACCAGTTATTTTTTTTTTTTTTTGCGTACACAGGACAGAAGTTTGGAATTTATTTAATAACTATAATTGATTTTTCTGTAAACCAATACTATAATTTGCAAAAGTGTTTGAAGTTTTATTTTAAAAACATAAGATTTTTTAAAAATAATATGATTAGGAGTTGACTTACATGTGTAATTGTGAAATGAATTTTGTTCAACTGTAATAGAGAACCATACTTTTTAACGTGTCTACTGGGTAGCAGTAATTACTGGGTGGGCTTGTCTTTGAGTGGTGTGTGTGTGTATGTGTGTGTGTGTACAAGTATGTTTGTGTGTGTTCACACATATATGTGTGTTGGATGCAGCTCTGAGATACCAGTGTTGTTTCATATTCATAGAGTATCCTTTGGATTGCTAATTGTGTATGTTTTTTTGAATCAGATAGTATCTGAAGAGAAAAAGTAGATGATTGTAGATGATAGGGCTTGTTAATCAAACTTGTTCTCTGTCTTGTTTCCTGATTCATTTCAGTTACCCTTTGTTCCTGGCTCAGTTTTTTTTTTCCACGGCTTTTATCTGAGAACCATCATGCATATTTGCCCATCCTGTCTTCGGGGGCCTCCGTTGTTGCTTTATTCTTCCACGTGGGTCTCAGAGTCCGTTCGCCACCCCGTTTTACCCAGCATCACTTGCATGCTTGGCAAGCACTCTGCCACCAAGATACATCTTCAGCCACCATTTCAGATTTTGAATCCTTTTAAGTATCCAGAACTTACTTCATTGTTTATGTTCCTTTACTACTTTGGGTTACCTTGAAGTTAATTTCTATTGACAAAAAAATAAGAAGAGCTTCGATGAAAGATTCATTAATTGTGCAGTTCTTTTAGTCACTGATGTCTGAGTACTACTAGTTCATGCTCACTACCCATCTTTGACTAGACAACTAAGAGAGTACAGCGTGAGTATATTGCTGAAGATTGTTTTCCTCCTAAAAATGTAAGATTCATTTTTTAAAAAAATTTTTGCTTTTGCAGAGAAGATGAGGTCCAAATTCTAGAATTATTAGTACACTTAGTAGACCATTTCATATAATGATGCTGTCTTGTTTTTTCTCGAAGTTTTTATAAACCAGAAAGGCAGAATTCAATTCCACCAGTCCTGGATGTGTCTTCAGTAGCTTCTTCACTCTTGCTGTTGCTATAAGTCAAATAGATGCGGAAGTTGAGTCATAGCAGTGAGTGGGGGTTTACTCCATCAGAGTTGAAACTGAGCACCAGGTCCAGATCTTATAGCTCAGATTGTCGTTCCACTCACGATTACTTTTGACTCTGCTTTGGGTTTTCTCATTAAATAAATGCCCTTTGCAGTTACTGGAGAGGAGAGCAGTGCAAACTCCTTATTTTTAGGATGAATCCTCCCTTTGCAATAGAGAACCAGTTTCCCTGAGGCTGTGAGAAGTAGCTGATCTGAACAGTTCTTTGGGGAAATTTATAGGAAGGTATCAGTGACATTTAGAGAATCTTTATGTGAGTCCTCCCTAGAATGTATTTGGGTCAGTCCTACCCTGTTCCATCCCACACTAAGCAACAGTAGTTCTTTATTTTTATATTAATAAAAAATTGGGTGTTGATATTTTCATATTACTCTTGGCCTTTCTGTTCCTGCTGTGTCTCATACCTATAAATATTGAGTTGCTTTTACCTCAGTCCATTGTAGCTTCTTACTTTTAACTTGATAACTTGTCCTTGACTTTTCCTTCTCATCTTTTCATATTTGCTCTCCCTGGACTTTGTACCTTGGGTACCTTCTGTGGGTTTTGGTTTATCTTGTTCGTCAGGCCTAGTGCACCCTCCATGGTCATGTCATAGCTTTGTCATTCTAATCTTAAATGCTTCAGTTAGCCAGTGCCTCTTCTTTTTGGCCCCTCTCTCCCGTGTGAAAGTGAAATAGCAGGGGAATTTAGGCAGTTTTCAGGCAAATGCCTTGAATCTTGGTTTTATTAGATTGCTGAAGAATTTCATAAACACAGTTCTTGGAAGAACAGATTCAAGCTTATATAGATCTTGAAAAGTGCCATAAGTAGACAAGTGTGTTTCTAAACTAGATTAAAACAAAGGTTGATGGATCTAAAAGAACAACTGGCTGAGAAGACAAAGGACTCTAAATTTTATGACAGTTAAGCAGTTGAAAAGTCTGAGCCCAATTAAGGAATAGCCATGCCATATACGTTAGCACAAGCTTTAGAAGTGACAGAAGACTTTGCCTGTAGGCTGGTCTGAACAGGAAGTTCTTTGTAGTATTTTGAAGGGATACTCATTTACTTGTCCCAGGTAACTGAAGTTGTCTCCAGACCACAGGTGTTCCACACAGGCTTTCATATAAGGGATTAAGAAATGCTGGAGAGAAAATTATCATGAAAATGCATTGATTAAAATTTTCACTTTTGTTGGCATCACACACAGTGCCTGGCACGCATGGAGCACATGCATTGTGTGTAGCACACTTTAATCGTACATTAAGATCTTTAACCAGTCTGCATACCCACTCTAATACATTTTCTATCTACTTTGTGTACTTTAATAATTTATTTCCATAACACATGGTACTCTCCTACCCTAAAAAAATTTCCCCAAAATATAGTTCTGTTTCACTGTTTCCTGGAAAAGGATTTGGCAGATCTTTTGCTAATTTGGGAAGATGCTCAGTAAAACAGTATTAAAACTTACTGATACAAATTAAAACTTCAACATTCACATACCATTTCTTAAGTAGTTGAATTCAGTTTTACAAGTAGTCTCTAGATTCTAGCTTCCAGTTATGAGGGTTTCACTGATTAGAAGATGTGTTACTGGTTGGAATCTCCGTGTACATAAACAAATTTTCTTAGTTGGCCTGGTGCTGCTGTAGTAAAATATCAAAGGCTAAGTAATTTATGCCGAACAGAAATTAATTGGCTCACAGTTCTGGAGGCTTGGAAGTCTCAGATCAAGGCATTGACAGCCAGGGTTGGCTTTCTTGGTGTCTCTTGACGCGAAAGGAGGCATCACATGGTAGGAGGACAAAGAGAGGACAGAAGAAAGTAAGAGGAGTGGACCCACTCCGGGAAAAATAGCGCTGGTTTGTTTTTAAGAGCAGAGCTCTGTGCCCTAAGCAGCTCTCAAAATTAGAACGAACTCTCAATATCCTCACAATGGAAATTAAATATCAACATGATATCTGGAGGGAACAAACATTCAAACCACAGTATAGGGCAAATGAAATATATTTTCTGACATCTGTGAAACTGTGGATATTAAGTAGGAAGTGTTAGAGGACCTGATAGATTTTTTTTTCAAAATATAATTAAACTTTGCAGAATTTGAGTATTACTACCACTAATTTTGGACCCTTGACTTGGATATGCTGTGACTAAAGACCCAAAGAAGAAAAAAGTTTATTATAGAATTTTGTTGAGATTTCTGTATTACATTAAGAATTCTGTGAACATCTTTTGAGCAGTTGGTAATGTCACTTTATTTTTCTTAAAGAAAAAATAGTCACTTCTATAATGTTTCTTTGATGATGCCATTTCCTGTTGCACCCTTTAAAAGAGATTTTATTTTGAGGTGCATTTCTCAACGATCCTATCTAGGAAAGATAGGTAGAATTGTTTGGCAGTAGGGAGATGAAATCAGAAGTCCTAATGATTTCTTAAGGCTCGGTGCCTTTATATTCTAAATGCATTTTGAGAGGCTACAGGAAGGAAGATGTCTTTTTTTGTGTGTGGATATCCAAAGGCAGCATCAGTGCAGTGTTTGTGACTATAGTATCAGAGGTATAAATTTAGCAACTTTGTATATAAAATACTTGCACTTGAGAAAATCTGAAGGACTTATTTGGGGAGTTTTTGAGTATTTTCTGATGTTGATGAGAATTGAATCTGACTTTAGAAATCTCAGGGTATAAATTGTGCTGATAATTGTTCTGAGTTGAACCTGGATAAAGTGCTGATGTGTTCACTGTCGAGCAGAGTGATTCATCATGTAAGCCATATCATCATAGGCAGCTCTGGCAGGGCAGAGTGGAGTGGAGAAGGAGAAATGGAAGGAAAATGAAAACAGTAGCTAGGACATGCACAAGGGACTTTCAGATATTTTAGAAGGTTGCTTGCTAGCTGTATTCTTACCATATTACTTATTGAGTGGCTCCTGTTCTGTGTCCTGGGGATATCTTACCTTTTCATTATACTCAGAAGAGGCCCCCCACCTCCACTGGTCTGTGCTTGTGGAAGTGCTTTTTAGGTCTGTGGCTGCTCAGTTCACTAGCTTTCAGAACCATGGCCAGTCCTGTTCCATGGTCCAGAACTGACCATTTCAGTCCCTAGACAACTGTAAAGGCAAGTACTATAGAGTTAGGTCTGTGTTGAACATTTGTTGAGAATGATAATTAAGGTTCTGCAGTTTCAAATACTTTAAGGAAGTGACTGGCACTAATTTTACATGACTGTTCTCAATTTAGCAGTAACAAACCTTAATTGGTTTGTTTTTCTTATAAATAATGGCATAAATGCTAATTCTAGAACATTTACAACTTACATATAAGCAAAATGAGGAAATAAGGATCACCAGTGACTCCACTATTTAGGAATAATGATTGTTAACAGTTAATGTCTATCCTTCTGGTGTTTTTCCTTACATACTTTATAAATCAGTATGTTTTTGGCTAAAAGTGAAAGATATCCAATTATATCTGGAATAAACAACCAATAACAAAAATGAATTTATTGGTCTTTGAAGAAAGTAATTTTGTTTTGACTAAAGACTAAATAAAGTTAAAAACTATAACCAAAAGTAACTTTTCCCAATATTGCATAGGGCACTGAGTGCTTCCTGATTTTAACAAGAGAGATATGCCCTACTGATTAAATATTAGTGAATGGAAATGGTAGTAAGAATTTTTTCTTACTTGAGTCCTTACTCTTCTTCTGGGGATTCCCAGGCTTAGGACTCCAGCAGTGGCAGGCAACACTCTAGGGTCTGTCCTGACCCATCAATCTCCTTTATCTGTTATGTCCATCTAGTTTTTCTTGGCTTCTCCTTTTGTTTTGGTATTGTGTCACTTTGGCAACTCGAGTTCTGCCTCCTTGGGAGCCATGAGAGTTGGCTTCGTTGACAGGGTTTCCAGTGTACTATGCTGGATTCTGGATTCTGGTGATGGTGGCTAGAAGAAATGCCACCTATTGGCAGTTTTTGCAGACAGACACCATTAACAGGGATGACCTTTTGTAACCAAAGGGTGAATATGTGTGAAACATCCTGACAAAACCTAGCAAATGCTTGGGAGGTGATTTTATCAGGGAGTTAAGCTCTTGTGCTACACAGCTTAAACAAGAATGAGTGGAGTTGGGTTATTACTGTGAGATCATGTGTGCGTGTGTGTGTGCATGCATGCATGTGTGTATGTGTGTATGTGTGTGTCTATGTGAATACTCTTTAAACCTGCTTAAGTGAATAAGTGAATGAAGGGAAAATGACATCATAGAAGACAAAAGTCCAGAAAAAAGTATCGGAAAGCTTAGTTGTTTTTATCAGTAGTTAGCTTAGTTACTCTGTTTAGGTCATCATTGAGTTTGCAAAAATTCAAATGAGTGATTTGAATTTTACTTCTCTTTCCAATGGAAATTCATAAATATTTAAATATTAATATAATTCAAATAAGTATAATTAATAAAATTGGAATAACTAATGGAAGAATTAATAGATCAAAAAGGCTGTAACCAATAGTGTTCTAAATATTGTGTTTCCTAGAATTTCACAGGCTGAGTTTATTGACCTGTGAGTCCATAATCAGTGGGACTACCTCTCTGTGAATGTCTTAGCAACATAATAATGCCACCGCAGCAATCTTAGTCTTAAAAATTTCAAATCATTGTGTTGGCAGAAATTTTGAAGGAGGAACACAGACTAAGGGAAGATAAATGCTGTTACCTTTTTATTCTAAGGAATTCTGAGTATTCTATAAATGTAACCTGACTCTAGTAGTATTTTATAATGTACACCTTCGTGTCTTAGTTACTTTTTGTTGTGGTAATGAAATATATGACAAGCACATATTAGAGGAGGAATGTTTATATTGTAGCTGAAAGTTTCAGATGCTCACAGTTTGTTCATGGGTGGCCAGTGGCAGTGGAAGGATGTGGCAGAGGTGGAGCTGGATGCAACTCCTCACAGCATTGCAAACAGGAAGCCAAATGAAGTCCAGGAAGCAAGCAAGCAAGGAAGGAAGGAAGGAAGGAAGGAAGGAAGGAAAAAAGAAGAAGATATCCTTTCAGGTCTTGTCCCAGTGATTTGCTCCTCTAGGTCCAGCCTCATTGTTCCACTCCTTCCAAGTTTCAACCCCAACTATATTCATGTACTGTATAATCCATTGCATGCCTGTAATCTATAATCTGTCACACCCCTGTTTTCTACCACTCACCTATAATCCACCAGACACCCATAATCCATCCCTCCAGACCAGGTCCCCATTATTTTAACAGCACACGTTCCATAGATAATCCATAACATCCAAATGCATGAATCTTTTGGGAGGACATTCCTAATCCAAGCCACAATATTCTGCCCCTAACCCCTGAAAGACTCTGATCACTTTCTCATGCAAAATTCATTTGGTCTGTCTCTAAGAGTTGCCAAAGTCTTAACAGTTCTAGCACTGCTAACAGAGTTTAAGTCCAAAGTCTTCTCTGAGTTGCAAGGCAAGCTCTCAGCTGTGTGTTCCTGTGAAAATCAAAGAAAGGTTAAGTCCCTCCAGTGTACAAGGGCACAGGATAACCATTCCTATTCCAAAAGGAAGGAATAGGATAGAGAGTAATTGGACCAAAACAAGTTCTGAACTTGGCAGGGAAAGGGTTAACTAAGTCCTATAGCTCCATGTCCAACACCTATGGTAAACTGTGGTGGCAGTGAGATGTGAACTCCAAAGGGCTTAGATGGCCCCACCCCTACAGCTTACTCCTGGCTACAACCTCCTTTGGGCCAAACCTGCTCACAGCCTGCTGCTTTTCTCACCTGATGATCCATGCTCCTGGCTTCTCCAAATTTTTGGAGTCTCCGTTGCACCTTAGATTTATCCTTCACAACTCCCAAGGGCACACTGCCTGGCCTCCAAGGCCTTCTTCTGAAATCTGGGTGGAAGTCTCCACAAACCCACAACTCTTGCACTCTGTAAGTCTGAAGAACCAAGACCACATGCACATGACCAAGACCTGCCACTGGCTTGAGTAGTAGATTGGCTCCTTTGGACAATACTGTAGAAGTGTCTAAATTCTTAGATGGTTGAAATTCAGGGCTCCGGAAGACTTTTTTCCTTTAGTTCTGAGATACACTTCTCCACCTTTGAGTTGGTGAAGGGTGGGATCTTGTTGATTTTTGAAATGTCCTCAAGGCATCTTTCTGTTGTTCTTAGTATAAGTACGTGGTTTCTTTCTAGTGCTAATTTCTTTAACCTTTCTTTGCTCTTCAGTCCCACCACTGCAGGCCATTTTGACCAGGGACTGAAAACTTTATATATAATTTTTCTCTGCCATTTTTTTCCTATCGTTCACCAGAGTTTACTAAAAACTGTAAATAGCAGCTATATAACAGCCTGGAGATTGGGCTGCTTTGAGATTTCCTCCACCAGATTAGGTAGTCCACCACCCTTAATCTTAGTTTCAGATAAAAAAAATCTTTGCACAAGGGCAAAATGCCAGCAAACTTTCTGCCAGAGCATAGCACACGTGGTTTTTAGGCCACTTGCCAATATCATTCTCCTTCCCATCTGAAACTTCTTGAGCCTGGCCTTTCCATCCATACTTCTATCAGCATTCTGGCCTTCTGAGCTCCGACCAGAGTCTCCCATCAAGCTCGGCTCAGAGTGCTCCAAGGCTTTCCCAGCTCGGCCTTTTCAAACCTTTGTGAACTCCTCCTCCAAACCAGTTCCAAAGCCTTCCAATAGTCAGATAAAGTCAAAGCAATGACCTCACTTTTCTGGTACCAACTTATGTCTTTAAATGAAGTTTGATGATTTTATATATGCAGTTATGTGCATTTTTAGAGTGCTATAATAATCTAATATTACATGGATCACGAAAGTTTTAACAACTGTTGTATCTATCTTATGTTCTTTTTTCAGATTAAGGAGTAGAAATGAATACTTAAAATAATAGCTGGGTAAACAGATTGATAATAGTGTATTGCTAAGTTGAATATTTTTCTTTTTGAACTTTGATTTGAAAGTGAAGACTTCATCACACTGTGCACTCTGCTAAGAAGAAAACACAAAATCCCAACATGCTTATTTAACCTACTGAAGGGAATTTGTGTGTAAACTTGTCATGCTCAATCCAAATTATTCATTTTGACCAGTATTTCTGAAGCTTATCCTAGACTGAAAATGAAAGGGCACACTCAAAAATTGTCTTTTGGTAGGTAATGAACCAAGTGTTCAACTAATTTGCTTTAGGACTATTTTATATGGGAGTGTGATTTCTGCCTCTTCAGAAATCCAATGCATGTGCTGTCTGTAGTGTTCACATGGCAATTTGACCATGGTTTCCTTCTAATTACTGTAATTTCTTTTTCTTAAAAAATTAATGATGGTTAAGAAATGGGCTTAGAAATAACAAAGGTGAGTTTGAGTTGTATCGTGTACTGGTTGTGTGAACTTGGGAATCTTTTACCTTCTTAAAACTCAGTCTCTCTATCTTAAATAGAAAGCTGGGTAAAGCGAATGATGTAATGAATGGAAAGTATTTAATACAATGCCTGATAGAATGTAACCATTCAAAAATTTACTGTATACAACATTTTTATTGATAGCATTTTTTTCTGTTTGTTATTATCCCATCCATAAATTCTTAAGGACAGAAGCTTTATTGTTAAAATATTTTGTGATTTTTTTGGCCAATATTGTAGTGCATTGTATACCTAAAAAGCCAATAAGTAGAGTCAGCTCTTGCTATCCACAATTTTTATAACCGGGGATTTAACCATCTGTGGGTTGAAAATATTTAAAGGCCTAGAATAGTTGCATTTGTGCTGAACATGTACAGACTTTTTCCTTGTAATTGTCCCCTACACAGTTGTCTACATATAGTGTAATGCATACAGGAGGATGTGTATAGATCATATACAAATACAATGTTACCTTACATGTGAGACTTCAGTATCTACAGATTTCAGTGTCCATGGGGAGGGGCAGGAATTAAATCAATCTCTTACTAATATCAAGAGAAGACTGTATTAATTATGTTAGTAAATAAAATGCACTATTGCTAACTCCTAGTTTTTCCATTTTGTTACATGATACCACTTTCCAGGGTGCACTTACAAGAGCTGGAGAAAAGAATCAGAGAAGATCTGTGTTGAGGAACTGGGGCACAATATATATTGCACATTCATCTATTCTCCTACTTATTTTTCATCCATTCTTTTTATTTTATGTAATTTTGCTATACCCAAGATAGGCACCAACAAGAATTTAGCTAAGGGATGGAACAGATGGCCCACTTAGTAAAGAAGTGAGAGAGAATAGGGCAGTGAATAAAACACAAAGCAGGTGGATAGTAAGTGTCCTAACAGGCATTGATCGTGTATTGTGGTCCCTGCAAGTAGGGAGAGATTGCTTCTGTCACTGGAAAAATCTACTTAAGAATCACGCAGTGTTGAATGGCTCTCTTGCTCATGTGCATCTAAGGCAAAGATGTAGTAGAGGGTATGACAGAGTAAGGACAGTTTTTCAAGCTTAGACATTTTCTGTTTCAAAGTTACTATTGTGAGATTTATTTTGCAAATGACTACAAATCCCCAAAACTTAGTCATTAATATCAAAGTCATTAATTCAGTATTTAAAGTATGTGCATGGTTCTGCGTTGGTCTTTGAGGAAGACCTGTGAAGGACAGAGCCTGTAGGAAGTTAGGTATTATTGAGTAGCCCATGAATATATGCCTAAACAGGTTGTTCAGAATAAAATATTAAACTGGGCATGGTGGCACATGCCTTTAATCCCAATACTTGAGATACTGAGGCAGATGGATTGTCATGAGTTTGAGGCCAGTCTGGGCTACAGAGTGAATTCAGGAGAACCCTAGCCTACACAGAGAAACCCTGCCCCCCCCCCCCAAAAAAAATGGAGTCATTAAAAAAGAATAAAATGTTTTTATTATATGTTTTTTGAGACAGCATCTTGTTGTGATGCCCAGGCTGGCCTTGAACTCATAGCAATCCTCCTGCCTCAGCCTCCCAAGTGCTGAGATTCCAGGCATGCACCATCAGGCCCAGCCTATGTGGTTCTAATGAAATCAAACTCAGGGTCCTGTGTTGGCTAGACAAATACTTTAATACTGTACTCTTTGTCCAGTCCTACTATGGTTTGAATAAGGAAAAACGCCTTGGTTCTATGAATAGTTAGTGTAGGATTCTGGGAAAGAGGGAATTCATAACTGGGAAATTGGGTTACAAGAGAGAGAGGGAAGTATTCTAATGCTTGAAATTAAGAATGAGAAAAAATGAAAAAATTGGTAGGTGAGCTTTTCTGTGAGTCACAAGACAATTCTGGATTTTTGTGAGACAATTGGTTGGACACATGGATTGGGCAGTAGTGTGTCATGAAAGAAAATTAAGCATGGATTGTCTGCTGGTCTGAGATGGCAAAGAGGTTCTATCTCCGGGCCACATCGGGAGGACAGATAGGGGCTACCCACACAATTCTGAGACTCAGCAGGAGGGAAGGCGATGATGCGTAAGTGATGTCTGTGTTGGTGCGGTGCTGAGAGAGTAGAGACAGCATTCCTGCCGCACACCCGCCTGCTTGCTGGTCACAGTGAGGTTGGGAGCGCCGGATCTCCTTCCAACGCTGGCAGACCACTTTGTCATCCTGCATGTGGACACTGGTCAGAGATAAGCTCAATGATGTGGGACCTTCCAGAAAATTCTGTAGCTACTCAGATAAGCCCGAACACATTCTAACCAAGGACAGATTTAAGAAAAAAAAATTAAGGCAGGTTAGAAGCATTAGCTTCACCTTGATCTAAAGGCTTTGCTGAGAAAGGCGACTGGATTAATTTGACAATGTCTGCTCGCCCCTTGTGAGCCCTCTGTCTTCCCTTCACGTTTGCATCTAGTGTGCAATAAGGTCAGTCACTGCCCAAAGTCGTGATCTAGTCACATGTGGTCCATGTTGATTTTCTGACATGCTCTCAACTCAGGTATTAGAACTAGCCTGGTGGCCTTTGTTATTTCCTGCTTGTTCTTTATGGTCTGTTTACAAGAATGCGCATGTGTTCTTATTCCTACTTAACTCACTGAAGCGATAAATGTACAACTTTTGGCACTTTTCTCTCACACTTTGTAAATTGTCAACCTGCAGCAGCTCTCAAAGCCAACAAGGTCTGTGAGAATTATCTGTCTTAGAAGCTAAGCAAATTTTGCTAGTAAACATCAGCAGTTTAAGAATTTCATATTGTTCCTACACTCAGTCTGTACTGGAATCATCGCTGTCTCCATCATTGTCGTCCTCTTTTGCAGGGGAATTATTGAAACACGGAAAGGTTAAATAATCTCAGGTTACACAGCTAATAAATGACAGAGGGGCTTGGGGGTAGCTGAATGGTTAGAGCCTAGGAAGCGCAAGACTCCATGTTTGATTTCCTGGCACCACATAAGCTGGGTGTGATGTCACACATCTGTAATCCCAGCACTCGGTGGAGGATTGCCTTGAGTTTAAGGCCAAACTGGGCTGTAATAGTGAGTTGAGGAACAGCCTGGACTATAGAACAAGACCCTGCATCAAAAGAATAAGACACAGTGACAGAGTTGAGATTCAAATACAGCCTGTCTGGCTCCAGAGTCATCTCAGGGCAGTGCTCTATTCTGTGTTGAGTGTGTTTTACTGTATGATCATAGATTATGGGCAATGGTTAATTCCTGATGTAGTTCATTATGGGAACTCTCACTGCCAGCACATCTCTGTGTTGATGTTAGCAGTTGGGAAGGTTATTATGCTGCTTCAGAAAAATGTTCCTTCAACAAGTCATTATTGAAGGGGGGGGGGGGTACAGTTGCTGTGCCCTCTTCTAATTCTTAAGAAATAGTAGAGGATCAACTGAGGAAACTTACTGGCAAAGCAAGCTAGTTTGTCACTCACAAGTTTGGACTTGTACTCCCCAGGAGATTCTTGTACTGATTGGGATCTAATAAATAAGGAAACATGTGCGAGAAGTATTAGGCATGGCACCTGGAAGGCAGGGACCTGGAGGGAAGGCTAATTTTTTCTAATGTTCTATTTTGCAAAAGCTACTGCTAAGTTGCTATCTGATAGAGACTGGCATTTTCTTAATTGAGAATGCAAGAGCAGAGACCTTGGTCTATGGAGTAGGGCCCAGTGGGGAAGGGTGCTATCATAAGATTCTTTTTAAATTTTCTTCCCCATTTTATTGATATGTATATGTGTGATACATAATGTTTACATTGAACTTGAGTATTTTATGCACATATATATCATGTCAAAATAAAAAAAAATCCTCCCTCTCCCTTTTTGCACCTCCTACACCCTCTTCCTCCCCATTCATTCCCACTATCCCCCTGACTCATTTAGCTCTGTGAAATGACTGTATTCTGGATTTCTCATATTAGAGAAAACATGTGATATTTAAATCGTGCATCTGGCTAACTTCACTGAGCATGGTGGCTTCAAGTTGCATCCATTTACCTACAAAAGCCTCAAAACTATCTGTCTTAATGGATGAGTTGTATTCCATTGTGTGCATATACCACAATTTATGTATCCATTGGCCTATTGATGGGTATTGGCGTTATCCACATTTTAGCTGTTGTCAGTGTGCTGCTGTGAACATGGGTATACACATGTCTCTTTTATATGATGCTTTTTAATGCTTTTGGAAAGATTCTCAGAAGAGGTATCACTGGATCAAAGGAATATTTATTTTCATCCTTTTGAGGAATTTCTGTATTGCCCTCCACAGTGATTGTACCAGTTTGCACTCCCACCAGCAGTGTAAGAGGGTTCCTTTTTCCCAGTGGCCTTAACAGCATTGGTTGCTGTTTGGGTTCTTCATATACACCATTCCCTCTGGGGTTAGGTGGTATCTTCATGATGTTTTGATTTGCATTTCTCTAATGGCTAAGGCTGTTGAACATCTTTTCTGTATTTACTGGCCACTTGGACTTCTTCATCTGAGAACTGCCTACTCATTTCAGTTGCCTAATTATTAATCGGGTATTTGAATTTGAGGCTCTGTTTTTTCTGCAGCTCCTTGTATATTCTAGTTATTAGCCTTTTAGCTTAAGTGTAGATGGTGAGAGTGGTGAATATTTTATCCCATTCTGTCGGTTCTCTATTTACTTTTTTGATAATATCCTTTGTCATGAAGAAACTTTTTAATTTGAAATAATCCCAGTTGTTGATTCTGGGGGCTATTTCTTTTGCCTTGGTTGTCTTCTTTAGAAAGTCCTTGCCTATACTTATATCTTTTAGATTTTTGCTGACTTTGGCTTTCAGAATGTTCAGTATTTCAGTTTTAATATCTGGATCTTTGATGTACTTTGATAATTTTGTTGCATGGTGGAAGATGTGCATCTAGACTCATACTTCTGCATGTGGATATCCAATTTTCTCAGCATCATTTATTTTATGGTGTGTGCTTTTGGCTCCTTCATCAAAAATCAGGTGGCTGAGGGTACTTGAATTTATCTCTGCATCCTCAGTTTTGTTCCATTTATTGACCTGTCTGTCTTTGTGCCAGTACCATATAGTTTTTGTAACTGTTGCTTTGTAATATACTTTGATGTGTGGAACTGTAATCCTCCTTCCTTTGTCTTGTTACTCAGGATTTCTTTGGCTATTCGAGGTCTCCTTTGGTTACACATGAATTTGAGGATTGTTTTATCATAATATTCTTTTAAGCTAGAGGAACACATTCTTTTTTGTTAGTGGTAGGGTTAGATCTATGTCATAACTTTAGAAGTGTTCAAAATATTAATTGTCTAAACCTCCACTTCTCCCTTCTGAAAGCTACTTTGACTCTAAGGGTCTTTGATGTTGAATGCTACTGAGAAGTTAACCAAATTTCCAATTATCAGTTCCACAGCCGTTATGATGAATGAAGTGACTGCATTTTTCATGGTGTGAGTGCTCTATTCTTTGGAAGGATTGTACAGATTCCAAAGCTGCTCATTTCTTCATTTTCATAATGCATCCTGATCTAAAATACTTGATCAGAAAGACATTGTGATGCTTTTACACAAAGGTCTTGAACTTTAGGTTTTTTTCTCTTAAAGATATTAAGATATTTGAAAGCCATTTTTTCTAATTTAGAGATAAGTCATATTTATTATACCATATGTTGATATGTATTCAGTGATCTCATTTTAATGTTCTGTAAATAGAGTTAAAATACTTTTCATGGTTCATGTACTAATTTATTGATTCATTTAACTAATTAATTGCTTAATGTTTATTTCCTGTATATGGATGATAAGAACAGACTTACTAAAACCCTTTTTTTTAACTTTTTATTCTGAGCCTGAAACAAAGTGTATTTAGAACACAGTGCTTAATAAATACTTACTGAATGAATACGTGAAAGAATTGTACATGTTTTGAGCACATAGAAAAGCAAATAGAAGAAAATACAAGCCCTTGAGATAAACTTTATAACATGTAAAATATACTTGCTTAGTGTAAGTGTGCCTCTTTATTTTGCAGAACATGAAAATGACCATGCAAGCTGAAATTAATAGCAGACAGCCCTAATAGTTTATGAAAAAATTATTGTTCATGATATTTAATTTTTTGAGTCATTAAGATTTCTTTTGATGTTGGCTATAAAGTTTTCAGGGATTTGAAAAAATAAAAAGATAAAACTAGTATTTATTAGTACATGTAATTTAGACCGTTAGAAACATTGAAATTAAAGTGCTTTGTTGCTTGTAAAATCGTATCAGTTTAAACAGTGTTTGCCTTCTTTTATTGTGTAACTTGTGAAGTAGAATTAGAATATCTGTCCTTTCATTGACACATTCTAGTTCTATGTTAAGATCATGCTCTAGCATTTTGTCCTTTTTGCTCTCCGTATCAAAAATGGCCTCCTAGAGTTTCTTTATTGTGATTTTTTTCTAGTGTCACTTCCCATGCTCACTTTCCTTACATATGTTCACAAGTTCGCCTTTGCTAAGTTTATTTTACACAGTTTCTCTTGAATGACAAATGGCAGCATACTCAACTTTCCATGACTGTGATGTCTTCTGTAACTCCATTTATATTCGGTTCAAACTCCATTTCTGATGTTGCTGATATTTGTCTGTCTGCTGTGCTTTCATCTTGTGGGCCGATTTCCTCATTTGACTATCCATGCATGCCACGTGGGGTTTTCATGGGGAGAGAAGAAGGCAACAGGGCCGTGCACTTTGCTCCCACACCGTGCGCGTGTGCACAGAATAGCAAGCATTCGGTGGCCAGTCGCTTGCGTGCCGAAAGAAGGGCTGAGACCAGCTAGTGATCAGGATGTACACTTGTTCCTTATGCAGTGAGGTGTGTGTCGGGGTCTTCAGGGTCCCTGGCCACCGTTGGCCACCAGCGATCAGGAACCAGTGAAGTCTGGTGAAACAGGGTCTTGAGCGGTGTGAGTACGACAGAATCATGTCCGGGAGGCTGAATCAGTGTTAACAGCTCCTTTATTGGAGGTGACGGCCGGGCTTATAAACCAGGGTAACAGGGCAAGGGTCATTTACTAATTGGAGGGATTTGGGGATCTGAAAGTAGCCTAATTTGCATGGCAGTTCTGACCACGTGGTTTCTGATAAAGGTCTGGAATGAGGGGAGAAATTAGGAGTTTGGGTGTGTTGCAACCCGAGGTGCGGGCCATCCTGGGTCCTGGATAAGAAGGAGGGGCTCCACTCCTGCTGGTCTCAGAAATGAGATTATTGGCGTATGAGCCTTTCTTCTACCTTCAGTCATCCCATCCACGCCCAGTCTGGGTCTCACAGTCGTGAACCAAAGAGCAACAGTCAAAATTTCTCCTTTATGCAGCTACAAATTCATATACTATGTTAATGAGCATTAGAGCTGAGTTGCTGAAGGACTAAACATTGAATACCCAGCGGTAACTGAAGTACACATGTGAGCAAAGTGAGCGCTGCTTCAACTCCAGGGTTAGTTTAGGGACATACATAATTTGTTTTTTCTTTGTTAAAGTAAGAGCTCTCTATGCCTCTGATTTTCTTCATTTAATATTGCATGGTAAATATGTAAAGAAAGGCCTTCTTGGTTTAATGTTTTATGGCCACATGACATTTCATTCTATCTTTATACCATACTTTAATTTTCTTTTTTATAGATGGTTAGGAGTTTTCTGTTTTTCTCAATTATAAACAATGCTGCAATAGTCATTCTTTACAATTTATGTGGAACGAATGAATTTTTAGTGGAAGAATTGCTTCTTGTAGAATATACTTTTGCAAAATTTACATACTTTTCCCTTTGTGAAATGCTCCCATTAAAGACCATTGTAGCATCCAGTGTCAGGAGGTACTGTTGCATAATTCCTAAATATTGGTCACTGTCACTGTTTTTATTATTTCCATTTTAATAGGTAGAATTTGTATTCATTTCAATTAGTTTTTGTTTCTATTTAGGTTGACTATTTTTCATGGGTTTATTTATAGGAAATGAACTCTGATGTATAGTGTTATATTCTATCCTGTGTACTGCAGTTTTTAGTGATAGAGATTTTCGTGTTTTTACGTTGTTTGTAGTCAGACATTTCGACAAATCTATGTGCGTATTCATGTGTATAATATATATGATATGTGAATTGCAATCACGTGTATAGGTCATTCTTGGTTTTACCCACAGTTTATAAAAGTGTCCATGGGCCTCAGTTTTATAATGTAACTTGACCTTTCCCCTCCTCTCCCCTCCCCTCTGGGTCCTTGCCCTTTCCTCTTCTTTTTTCCTCTCTTCTCTGCTCTGTTCTCCTCTGCTCTCCCCTCGCCCTACTATCTCCTGCCCTGTCATCCTTTCCTCCACACCGAGGCCTCTTCCTCCTCCTCCTAATCCTCCTCCTCCACTTTCCTCTTTCTCTCTGTCTCTCTCAGAAAGTAACCCATGGTCTGAAGGAAATGCTAGTTAATTTTTTATTACATGGCTCTTAGGAGATGGGGGTCAAAAGGAGCTAGTAGGGCATTCAATTATGTGCTTAAGTGTGTTGGAAAATGTTATTTTTTTCTTTCCCATCAGGTGTCCAATATTTTACTTGGGCTTGTTTTTCAGGTTCATTGAAGTGTGACTAAACTTTTTTGGGTACAGCCATTATGCAGAGAAGAGGTCCCACCTTGTTAAATATTCTTTCATCAACTTTGCAGTTAGCAAGTCATGGGCAGTGAGGAGCCTGCAAGTGCACGGGCTTAGACATTGGACAGAGGGAGGGTGGGAGGCGGGGACCTGAGGAAAACTCGGGATTGGGGTACTCTGATGCCCCTCCTTCCCAACAAGGCGAAGCGATTGGATGAAGATGATTGCTGTCTTATAATTTTCGATAGGTCATAAGCGGAGAAGGTAGGCAGTAGTACGAGTGGGCCTCAGCGCATCTGAGGGCTCAAGGTTCTTGGTCTCAACCATACAGAACTGGAGAGTTGTCCTTCCGTAGCGTGGTGGAACACTGAGCTGTAGTGTGGATTAAAGGATTAGAGACAGGCTTTGATGTCTTTTTGGCTTCTGGTTGGGGATAATAGCAAGAAAGATGTCTGCTGAAAATCTGGAAGGAAGGCCCAGTAGCCTTGGGGAGAGAGAAAGAGCCCGGAGCTACACGTTCCTCAGGGTCGTCCAGCCAATGTTTAACCACAGTATTTTCACTTCTGCAGTCTCGCCTGCCGCAGAACGCATCCGATTCATCTTGGGAGAGGAGGATGACAGCCCAGCACCTCCTCAGCTCTTCACCGAACTGGATGAGCTGCTGGCTGTGGATGGGCAGGAAATGGAGTGGAAGGAGACAGCAAGGTGAGGCATGGCGCCGGTGTGTGGACTGCTGCATGGAGATGGGTGCAGGGCAGGATGGACAGCCCCTCACTTGGAGCGCTGGATGCAGAAGGTGGCAGGTGGGCTAAGGAATAAGGGAGTCTCTTTCATTTTTTAAAATTTTATGTTGATATAGGTGCAGGATATGCCTTAATTCATTGCTGGAGCACAGCTTCAATGATCCGTGCTGTTATAAGTTTGACTTATATGGAATGATTAACTTATATGCTATTTAATAATAAAATACTTTATAGAGATAAAAAATTCAACATTCAAAGATAGCCAAGAAATGTTTCCACATATCTCCAAATGCCACAGTATCTTGTCTGACTAATTATCTGTTCCCTGATAAGTGGGACATTGTGAAGACAATATTGGTTAGAAGACAAAATTGACATTAAAAGTAAAAACCTATCATCTTTTAAATATCAGGCTGAAAGCAAGTAGAAGGTTCACCTGAATTTGGAGTTTAGAGAGGTCGGTTTACTTTTGTACTCTGGCCCATGTTCGCTGTGTGTGATTTCTTAGAATTCTGCTTGCATTATCAATGAAGAGTGCACAGTATGCCTACTACATGTAATGTATATGTATGCAACATAAGATATGTAATAATACACAAATACCATGTGTAGTATGTATGTATCATGTACCTTTATATCCATTCATGTATATATGCATCAATGAAAATCTTTGTAAATTCCATTAACCACCACACAAGTGTCTTAAGTTCAGAAATTAAATAAGAGCAGAGGTTTTCTTTGCATATGAATTCAGTTATCTATCCCAGACTAAATCCTCTCCTGTGACATATCAAAATCATATACTTAGCATAATACAATTATATAGGCCTGTCATTGCTACATTGAGATGGAGATTTACTTTGTTTTTGCAACGAAAAAAATATTAGTACCTTTAATAATCTCATTTAATTCAAATGAATTAAATTCAGTTACCTTTGGAGCTGGTATTACATGAAGCAGCTTTATACATATGGAGAATGCAGCAGTAGGCACAGAAGTACATTCATAGATCTCTGTGTTTTATTGAGATGTTTGAAGTGAGTTCAGTATAATATCCTACCACATGGAGAACACTAATTGTAATCCCGGCTTTGAATTTAATAAAAATTAACAAAAAAATAGCTGGATGTCTTTGTCTGTGGTGATAGATGGAAAAAAAAAGCCAACATTGGCTTTTCTGTTCAAGATAAGTCGTTCTAGAGTTAGAAAGAAGTTATTATTTTCACCATTGATGATTAGTAAGAGCAGAAAAATTATGAAGAAGCAACAACTCAATAGTCTTTTTTTTTTCCTAGGTGAGTGCTCTTTTAAGAGTTAAAGGGAGAACTTCTTTTCGGAGGCATGTCTTACAGGTGTCATCAATTACAACATTTGTAACCAACTCTTCTTTACCAAGTTGTTTGAATTTGCTTTAGGTTAGGGCCTCAGACTTACGCTTGGTAGATTTATGGACTCTTATGTCCATAATCTTCAGTGCTACTGGATATCTTCAGGTCTTTGTTATTTTTAATACTAGAGAAATTTTGTATTCATTCTTTTGATAATGGTGGACAAGCTTTTATTCTTCACCAATAATTTCAAGGTAGTGTGGCCTTGAAAATATAGCTGCTTTAAAAAAATTTAGCGGTATACATGGAGATTCTCTTATCTTCTGTAACTTGACCATGGTCAGAAAAAAAAAAATTGTGTCTTATTTCTGATCCTCATACTAGCATTAAAATAAGTTACTCATTTTGTTTTAAATTCTTTTAGACAGCATCTCGCTGTCTAGTCCAGGCTGGTCCTGAACTCACTATATAGCCTAGGTTGTCTTCAAACACACGACAGTCTTCCTGCTTCAGTATCCTGAGCACTGGATTGTAGGCATGTACCACCATGCCCAGCTTATGTGATGCTGGGGAATGAACCCAAGACCTTGCACTTACTAGGTGAATGCTCTTAACTGCTGAGCTATTTCCCCAGCCCTAAGTGATCCAATTTAAAAATGTTTTAATTCCTATTTGTTGCATAATTCTTTTTCTAATAGACTACTATACTGGGTGGGCTTGTTTAAACTCTCTGGTACTTTGTATTTTCCATTTTTACTTAAAGAGTTTTTGGCAGCATATTTCTATTTGATCTCTGTTTTTGTTTGAAGCTCTTCACTCTTTGCAACCTTTTCCTGGACACAATAATTGTCTCTGGTTCTCCTCTCAGAACCAGTTACTTCCATGGCAAAAGTCTTCCGTATACTTTTAGTACATAAAGCATTCTCCAAAAGAGGGATTCCATAGCAAAAGCTTCTACTGATAGCGCAATTTCACTTGTTCCCTTCTTTCTAATGAAAAAAAATGGACTGAGCCTCGTTCTGGTGCAAGCTCAACTACATGTTGGCGATGCTGATTTAGACTTGATTTTGCTGCTCACTGCTTGCTTCACTTTGACCATATTAAGTAGATCTCCTCAGCTTGAGTTTCTGTTCTATAAATGGATTGTCGCCTTGCTAACGACATTTGTGCTTTATATTACGTATATTTTTTTGACACAGTGTCTTTAGTGCAGTCTGGTCCTGACCTCTGACCACGTCATCCAGGCTGGCCTGGAACTCATGGCAATCCTCCTGCCTCAGCCTTCCAAGTGCTGGGTAATAGGAGTATGCCACCAATCTCAGTTTATTTCTATGTAGTGCTGGGGAATCAAACCAGGGTCCTTGTGCATGCAAGGCATGCACTCTGTTATAACACACACACACACACACACACACACACACACACACACTGATCTGACATTTTCACAGTCAGCTGTGACTTTAAGAGCTTGTTTATTTCTTTTTTTTAAGGAATATAAAACTATTTATTGACCACTGCTCAGCATTATTTATAGTAAAGTAAATGATGTCAGTTGGACAGCATGCTGATTACAACAAATTTATTTTCCTGGCTTCTGCTGAACCAGTCGGGCAAATCTGAAGACTAACCCTGCATGTAAGGAGCGAGCTGGCATGATAGAAATGTGCAGGTCCATGATTTCAATTGCACAAATTTGTTCACACTCGTGTACTCCGTCAGATCCTGAATTGTGAACCCCTCTCACAGTCTGTGTAAGGACTCCATGAGCCCGGCCTTAGATGTTGCATGAACCATGACCTTTCAGTGCAGATTTCAATTTACTTTACAGAAATGGCTCACTGGAGAAATCTTTAAATGTCCCTGAACAAGTCATGCTTAGCTAATTCAAACAAACCATGTTTTGTCTTGTTTCCTGATCTGGGGAAGCTGTTGGTAGTGATGAAATTTTTTCTTTCAGAAATCCTATGATTAAACTGCTGCATTTGTATGAGTAAAGGTATAATATGTATTCTGAGATGACTGTTCTAAAATTACATGATTTAAACTGTCCAGTTAAGTGTAGAATCATCTATTTAGATTGAAAGGTTCTGGCTTCAGGAAAATTTTCAAGTTAGCTGGAAGTGATTTTTTTCCTAAGTCACACAGAATAATAGCATCTCAACCATGACCTTATCACCCATGGTTTTGTTTCAGTATTGTATTAAAAAATGAAACCATTTACTTGGGTATTTTATTAGTTTACTATTACTGATTGTGGGTTGATTGATTGATTGCTGGTAGTTCTGAGGGTTGAATGCAGGGCCCTTATCCTGAGGTCCATTCTTAGCCCCATTTTATGGTTTGAGCCTGGGACACTCTCATTTCAGCCTCCTAGAGTACTAGGATTACAGATCTTTTATTTTATATATATATGCACACAAATTACAAAATCCTCAGAATGATTCTTAGCCATATGGACTAAAAGACACGATTTGACTGAATCATATGACAGTAGAAAACTTTCCAAACATTTAGGAAAGTAGAAGAAACATACCAGGAAATCAAATGCTTGTTTCTGATAAAGGAAGCAGGTATAGAAAGCTTATTTGTTCAGAGTAACCAGTGGTATTAATCCAGAACAAAACAAAAAGCCACAACAAATCCTCAATACTATTTTTAAAACCAACATACTAACCTTGGTTTTCATTATAATGCAGCTGTTTTTCACAGTGGTAAATAAAAACCCAAGACACAAAGTTTGTACACACACACCACACACACACAAACACACACACACACACACACACAATGCAAATAATTATTAAGCTTCATCTTGTGCACAAGAATGTCGAGTTAGGGACTTTACGTAAAAAGCAGTTATCATCTGAGGACCCTTCATTTTTGCCTCGTTTCACTCTGTGAGAAACACAAGTCCCGTGCTCAGGACCAACGTCTCTGGCTAAGCCTCTTGGTGTTTTTTTGTTGTTGTTGTTGTTGTTGTTGTTTTGTTTTGTTTTGTTTTTATAGTAAATAGGAAAAATGTTTATTCAAAGCTAGCTTTTGGGGAACATAGGAGAATCATTCTCAAGAAGCGCCCGTCTCTCTGAGTTGCCCTGGTGTTCAAGAGCCCTTTATAGAATGAGCCAGAAGGAAGGGGGAATCACAGAGGGTTTTTGATCAGCGTTTGTAAAAATAATCTGTTAAGTAGAAGATTCATAGTCTGATGCTGGCTGAGGTTGGGAGTCTCAGACCCTTGGAGGAGTCTCTAAGCACAGACATTTGCGTATCTTAGCACCTAGGACTTACCTCCTTATTTGCTGGTGTGCATCTCTTTTTCTGATTTGCAGTCACCCATTCACTGTCAGATTTTCTTTTCACACCCCCTTTTCTTTACTGATCTTTTGAGAATGAAGAAGTGCTTCAGTCTGCTCAGGCCCATATGAATTTTCTTCAGGTTTCCCATGTGTTGTCAGCCTCTGTAAATCCACTGCAGGAAATTGTCCACCTTATCTTTCCCTGCAGATCAGTAAAATACATTCTCCACCACAAATTCCTTAGTCTCTGCCTCAACGTTTTTTCCTTATTTCTTTCTCAGTTTTTGCAATACAGCTTTATTGGAGGCCATTTTAATGGCAGACTTGAAGAGTTGTTTCATCTGGCTTGGCTGCTGATAGTCTCACGGGGATGCTGTGGGGGTGGGGGGTCAGGGAGGACTGGGATAGGAGACTTCTCAGTGGAGAGTTTTTTTTCTCTGTAGTAGCAGCAACAGTAGTAGCTGCTGGTGCCAAAACCCTCATTCTTCTTTTCATCTTGAGATATTCTGTGAGCCTTAATTATAGGCTAGAAGACAGGTGTGGTTTCCTGTTTATTTTAATATTTTAGTTCAGTCAGTATACTTTATTTTACATGACCCGCGGTTCCAGAAAGGTGAAGAGATCACAGTATGAGATGGGTATAATATTTATTGAATGAGATGGGCGTAATGTTTCTGTTTAAGATTCTTCCCCGCCCCATTTTATTGATATGTATAAGTGTAAAATTTAAGGTTTACAATGAAGTTGAGCATTTTGTGCATCTTTGTATCTTGTCAAGGTGACAAGGGCTTTCCCACTCTCCCTTTGTCCCACTCCCTACCCCCTTCCTCCCCACCCTACCCCCCTGTTTCGCTTTGTTTTTCTTTTTAAGTTCCATGATGTAGTTGTGATCTGGGTTTCTCATATCAGAGAGATCATTTGGTGTTTCACCTTCTGCTTCTGACTCACTTCACTAAGCATGATGTTCTCAAGCTTCTTCCTAAAGCTTATAATGATTTTGAGTTCTTCAATATTCTTAAAAACTGTTTTCTGGAAAGCACATATGCTACTTTGGTGATGTCCTTGGTCCCTCAGAGACTGTTGTACTGGATGGGATGGGGATGCTGGGAGTATCCTGTTTTCTGCCAGGAAGGTTTTTTTGTTTTGTTTTGTTTTTTGTTTTTTTGGAGGAAAAAGTACTCATGAATAGTTCATACACTTTATAACTTATGTAGGATTTGCTGCAATGGCTTTATTTGAAATGTTTTTAAATGTAGTTTCTTTCATTTTGCTAACTTATTTAAAGTCAGGGACACCAGATCTTTCTGTTCACTGTACTGTTCCCTGTGCCTTGTAACACCTGGCTTATTATAGGTGATCGATAAATAGTTGCAGAATGTGTGATTAGCTAAGAAATGATTACCATAGAAATGACTGTTCTGGGTGTAATCGTGTCTTGGCCAGAGTTGGGGCTATGTCATAACTCATCTCTTTCTAACTCAGAAAGGTGTAGAATGACCAACCCAAGAACACTACTGATACCTAAGGCACTATGCTGAAGCTCAGAAAGAGGGCCTACATTTAAAGTTTCAAACTATTTCATTAGTATGCCGATGACATCTGCACTTGCATCTCTAACCTAAGCTCCTTTTGTTAATTAGAATCAAATAATTAGAGAGTTATTAGGAGCCTTAAATTAACATGTCTAGATCTGCTCCTCCTACAGATTTCCACATCTCAATAAACAATTCTGTTCTTCTATGGTGTCAGCCAGAGTGCATAGTGTTCCTTGACTCTTCTTCTGTACCTGCTATCTAATTAAGTGGAAATTTCTGTTTCAGCGGTAGAGATCATCAGCCATCTCTCCACATCACACTCAGTACTGCCGCCATGGGATCCACCTTGTCTTGTACCTTGAGGGCTGTAGGTGCCTCACCTCAGTTGGTCTCCTTACCTAATTCCCCCTCAGTGAAGTCTTCTTCCTGATCTCTTTGGCCTTATCTCCTGTTTATTTTGCTTTTGTTGAGTTGACTTGCGCCCACTGACCAGTGGTGCTGCTCAATAAGGGACTCTGCATCTGTGTCTTTTCTCTGTGAAATGCTACCACCATAGTTCTCTGTATGGTCTGTTTCTTAGCTCTGCTAGGTCTTTAATCTTTTTTTCCTGTCTGTAATGGAAACCTTCTAATGCCTCCTCCTCACACTTGCTAACCCCCACCCACCATTATTTCTGTCAGTTAGCACCTCCTCAGTCTCTTTGGAATGAAATTACAGCTGTGGCAGGGCAGAAATTTTTATTTTTATTTTTTTTAACCAGTCCATTCCTAGTACCTAGAACTGCCAGATAGGTGCAGAATTAATGTTTAAGACATAAATATTAATAGAATAAATGAGCAGAGAAGTAGAGCCTTGATTCTTTACTTGCTGTGTCTATCTAAATTTGGTGGAGAGGATTGGAGGTGAGTATGTCTCCAGAAATGTTCATGTTTTCAGCAATTTTTATTCTTGTTACATACTGTCCTTCCAGATGTTTATGTGGTCATTTTTGATTTCCATTTATGGTGTCCAGTATCCAGACATGATTAATTTTTTTCACCTTCTACATTGGTAAAGTTAGTTTGTTTGTTTAATTTTTGAGGCAAGGATTCACTTTGTAGTCCTGGTTGGTTCTGAACTCACTGTGTAGCCCAGGATGGCCTCAAATTCACCGCAGTCCTCCTGCCTCAGCCTCCTGAGTGCTGAGATTACAGGTGTGCATCGCCATGTCATGCTTGTGTGTGTGTGTGTGTGTGTGTGTGTGTGTGTGTGTGCACGCGCGCGCGCGCGATTTTTTTTTTTTTTTTTTTTTTTTTTTTTTTTTGAGTTTTGCCACCTGGGAAGTGTTACCTAGGGATGTTCTCCACCCCCACCTCAGGAAATGTCTGTTCTTACTTTTCTGGGATTCTTTGAGCTTTTTCTTCTTTGTCTTTTCACGCTGCCAGTAACCTGTTCTGGTCTGCTGCTGACTGGCCTCTCTTTGGAGAATTTGTTATTTTTCCCAGGGACACTCCCACTGTCCTCTTCCAGCTCACTAGTTGTTTTCTCTTTGGGTGAAGATTTTTTCCTCCTGGGTGGACTTGTGCTTGTAGCAGCTGTCTCAAGATCACTACCGATGAACTCTTTCTTGGAAAAATATTTTGTTTTGTTGTTTTTTGTTTGTTTGTTTTGTTTTGTTTTAGAGAAAGAGTGGTGTGGGGGAATCAAATCTTGGGCCTGGCACATGCAAGGCAAGTGCTTTAACCACGGACATATGCGCAGAGTCCCCTCACTGGTCAGGTTTACTGATTAGATGGCTATTGAGTCCACCACATTGGTAAGAGTTTAAGGCTTATAAGGGATTCAGTGTACATATGAAGATATGACATGAATTTCTTTCTGGGTAACTTGTAAACTCAAGAATTCTCTGCTTTCCTGTGAAAACCCTAGCTGATAAACATCTTTTGGGAGGAGAGTGCTGATGATTCATCCTAGGTCCTGATGTGTGCCAGGCAGGTGCTCCACACATGATATCGACACGCTCTGCAAAACACGATCTCATCCTTCTTTCCATGTTAAGGTTCTATACCTTTCAATTGGCTACTGATTGATTTTGATCAAAAATATTCTCCCTTGAGCATCAGCATTGCTGTGGTTTCAGTCCTACTTCAGTAATTTCAGATGGGCCCTGCACTTCAGATGATAAAGAGATTTTTTTCAGTAATAGGAGAGAAGCCTATTTTAAGTCTTTGAAAGCACAGTGGTCATGTAGTGCTACTGACAAGAAAAGTCTTTACTTACATAAAGTTCAAAATCTGCAACCCTCTTTTTTGCTTCCTTTTACTATTATTTCCTTTCCTGAAAGTTAGACTTTTGAATTTTCTGTGGCTCTTTTCAAAACAGAGCATGAGCTGAAGACTGTAAAAGGGTTGATAAACAGACTTGAGAAATGAATCTGATCAATGGAATGGCTGAGAATGTTGCTTTTTAAAAAAAGATATTTCTGAATATTCAGCCATTAGAAAAAAATGACATCCAGTAAGATAATAGAGTTAAAACAGAATCACTTGGAGTTGGGAAGAAGTCTGTTCTTCACTGTAAGAATTAGCCATCAGCTATGGGATCCCAAAGCAAACAGGTCAAAGAATAATTTCTAATCCAGCATTAGTGATGGACTGAAGTCAGGAGAAAGGAGACGTTTTTCTTCCCCAGATTCCTTTTTTTTTTTTCCTTTTTTTGAGCGAGGAATATCTCTGAAAACATTATTGTCAGCTTTAAATATTTCTTCAGTGAATTTTTAGATGGATAATACTAGACTTTACCACTGTTAAATGAATATATGTTAAAGGTCATTCATCCAGTGTCATTCAGACCATACTGGGCAAACTGCAGTGCTGTTACAAGGTACAACAAACACAAGCCAACAAAGGACAAGGGTATTGGTATTTCGTGTCCAAGTGGGACAGCATAAACCGACAGCTCTTAGTGTTGCTGGTGGGAAATTGACCTGGCCCACCTCTGGGGAACCTAATTTAAGGTCATGACAAAAAAGCCTACACACACACACAGGCACCATGGATGTTGAGAGACACTGTGCTCAATTTACGTTAACTTCTCTGTTTTTTCTCTGCTGGATTACTTTGGGGAATTCCATTTCGGGCCCTGTTTTCTTTTTTTATTTAAGAAAATGGCTCAAAGAACCTAATCATCTATGTAATTATGTATAGTTTAGCTAATTACATTCAGCAACTTTTACTGTTGATATAGGAATTTAAGAATTCTCCTTAAAAACATCATTTATTCCAAGTAAAATGAGTCACTATTAATTAGCAAGAAATTTATTGTCATTTCAATAGTTCACGGAGTTGGATTATATTCTAGTGCAAAGGTCGTGTCATTTTTCCATTGTAAAATTGGCAGACCTTTAAGTTAGAGGTCTTGTCTTTTCTTAATTATATTTAATCATATGATTGGAAAGTTGCAAAATTCGGTGATTCCCGGTGGGCCTCCGTTTCTTTAACAAGTGAAATGCTGTTTGCTTGGCAGTCACTCACAGTGTGTTAAACTGCAGTGTACTTTATCATCATTCTTCTAAGACCTTGGAATAAGTAAATTTCTTCCAATAAACTCTTTCTCCAAGGATACAATAGTTTTATAATTACAGGCATTTAAAAAACCAACTTCTGAAATTAATTTTCCTACAGCATGTCGAGTTCTAAAACGAGGAAAGTTAAGACTTACTGCAAATATATGGTTATTCATATTTATTATGAAGGAGAGATAGTGGCTCTTTGTATATTCTGCAGTAAATTTTCTGTTTCTTTTAAATACAGAATTACATGGTTCAAAAAGCACCTTCACAGACTCATTGGCTGTTGGGTAGGCTGAACTCTGGTGCCTTTGCCTTGGCCTTCTCTTTAATGGGTTTTGATTTGAGTTGAGTAGTGTTCAGTTTCTTTTTTTTTAAAGTTTGTCCTTGGTGTGTAAGGAAGATAGACATTGCATGTGTAGTTTCTGTAGTGAAATTATCAGCAAACAGTCTACTTAAATGGGTGAACCATTATTTTATGTCTTAAGTGCATATGTTGAAAGTACAATCATTCCTTGAACAATCATAGGAGTACATTTTAAGGGAATTGAATAGGGATTATTTCAGAGTTCTCGGTATGCTAATGTTAGGTCTGCTATGCTGTGACATCATCACAGTATCCAATATGTACGGAACTCAAAGTGAAGCAGATGCTAAACTGAGCTATCAGATAACCCTTGTTCCTTAGGAGTTTAGATTCTAAGCAACTGGTTAGTTTGGAGATGTTACGTTTTCATTTCTTGAGGTTTAAATCTTGCTCTAAGTATAATTCAGGATGTTAAATTATTCCATAAGCCCAACCTAATTGGGACATAGGATTTCTGAATGTACTTTTAAAACATTCAAATCTGTGTTTTAAATCCAGTGAATTTGCCTGCAGTACAAACTGTGGAGCAGAATAAGAAAAGATAGTCCACAACGGAATGCAGTTGAGGATTGAGCCTGTTTAGACGGTAGTATCAGAATGCCATAGATGGGGTAGCTTTATTTTGTTCCTCACATTCTGGAGACTTGGAAGTCCCAAGACCAAAGCAGTGGCAGACTTGGTGTATGATCAGGGTACACTTTCTCATGGATGGCCCATTCTATTTGTATGTTCACGTGGTTTGGAACCGCTTCTTCAAGGGTACTGATCCTAATCATGAGGGCTTCATGCTCAGGATCAAATCACCCTCCGCAGACTGCATCTCCTTAGAGAATTACCTTGAGGGTAAGATTTCAGTGTATGATTCTGGGACACACAAACATTAAATCTATGGCAAAGATAATGGCAGAAAAGACGTCCTCACATAGTGTATATTAGTGATACTTCGTTTTCTTTTAAGGAAAACGTTTAGCAGTACATATTGATGGGAAATAATAGAAAGGGGAAAGTCATTTAGGAAAAATACTAGGGAAATGGAGACTGTTATTAAACATTGTACTTAAAGAATTTCTAATTGACCCTTGTATTCACTTTAGGCTTACATTCTATGACCAAAGACTCTCTATCTCCACAACCAAGAATATTTTTAGAAACAAAAAACAAGGAGTCAGTACAATATTTATAGTTAATATAATTTTATGTAATTTTGACTCAGTTTCATATATACTGTGGCGTCTTCTAAGTTGTTAAGTCTGATGCTGAACAAGAAATTGTAACATCAGATGTCAGTGTGGCTCATGTAACAATTTCCAGCTGACATGGTTACAGATTCTGTGAAGAGCAAGCGGGCAAAGATAAAATATCTAAAGTTAGCCACTGTAACACATTTTTAAAAATCATTATTCTATAAACCAATCACTGCTTGGCTAGTTTTTGTTTTAGGGTGGGACAGAGGGAAAAAGGGGAATCTTAGAACTCCGTGGGTGGTGACAAGCATCCTGCTGGAAGGAGAGTTGAGTGGCCATGAGAAGCTTTCTGCGAGGAGCATGGAGGAAGGTTTTTGGAGATGTTAAAACACTTCAGAATCAGGAGTGTTGATTAAGATTCTAATTTTCTTTGACCTTGTGGCTGATCTCTGTATCTATTTTCATGCTTCGTTCTACTAATGTGCTTTTCCTCCTCCTTGGGGGTTGGTAAGAGTCTATAAATAACACCTTAGGTCACGCTTCTTCGACCTCTGGCCTTTGTTCTCAGATTCAGTGAGTCAGGTGAGTGGTTAGTTTTTCCTGGGAAAACATTTTTTAATTATTAAGCCTTTGGCTTACAAATGCAGAAAAACAATTTTATCTTTTCCAGTACCTTTCAGAAAATTTGAATTGAGAGAATGAGGTGCTTTCATTGGTCGGGGTGTGATGAAAAGCGAATGATGACACAAAGTGTACCAGAGGCTGTGTGAGTGTGTGAGATGCCAAGGCTGCCAAGTGTGTGCCATGGTCATCAGACTTTAAGTTTCAATGTACTTCTATCTTATAAAAAATGCAGGAGTCTTCGAAAGCAAAACTATGGAATAGGGTTGTTTGTGCCTTTGCTAAAGTTGGTAGAAAATCTGCAATTATCAGAATGATCTGTTGTTCACTGAGGTTGTTTGGTTTTAAATACATGTGAAGCCAGTCTTAAAGGATATTTTTTTATTAGAATCTCAATGAGAGGAGAGTCAGTGTCAGTTGGAAATATATTTTAACCAAAGACAAGGCAAAACATGGTTTCTGTCTTTAAGCATCAACAGAAGGAAATTTTACATCATGTAACCACTTTATACATTACGGTTTCCAAGTATTTGAAATAAATATTGCTCTATCACTGATATTTTATCTTATAAAAATCAGCCTTGCAAATTCATAACAGAATTTGCACTGGGTGCCTCTTTGTGTACATTGCAGGTTCTATCATCATGGAGAATTTTGATATGCAGTTCTTGATCTACCTTATTTAAAAACTTGGTTAATATTCTTAAGCATTTTATATCTACATGTTTTGGTTCCTACGGTTTGCTTTTGTCTCTAACACTAGGGGAAGAAGTGGTTTAGTGACTCTGGGTACGTTCCTGGACCTGGAGATAATGTACTTATTGATACAGTAAATCATTTTTTTAAAAAAATTTAGGGGTGGTCTTCTTTAGTTTCGGTACTGGGGATTGAACTCTGGGCCTTGGGCATGCTAGGCAAGCACTCTGCCACTGAGCTCCATCCTCAGCCTGATAAACTGTGAAGACTCTATTAAGGGTGATATTTTGGAGGTGCTGGTAAGAGTGAAGATGGAGGGGTGGGCAGTGGTATTTCTAGAGGAGGTTGGGATATTTTTAGTTGTTGTTCACTTATTTTTATCTTCCTAGGTGGATTAAGTTTGAAGAAAAAGTGGAACAAGGTGGAGAGCGATGGAGCAAGCCCCATGTGGCCACGCTGTCCCTACACAGCCTGTTTGAGCTGAGAACATGCATGGAGAAGGGGTCTATTATGCTTGACCGGGAGGCCTCTTCCCTCCCTCAGTTGGTTGGTAAGTATGTGCTGTTTGCATTCCTGTTGCCTTTTTGGTTCTGGGAACCTGTGGTTCTCTATCAATGTAGATGTCTACTGGTATAAGCAGAGTAAATCCCCTGTAACATTAATTTTTCCATTTTGTATCATTAAACTATTATAATTTGTTGCATAATATTTAGAAAATCCAAACAAATATTAAGAAAAAAATAAGATATCATACATAATGACATTATTAACATTTCAGATTAATTCTTTCCCAAATTTTATGCTTTTTGTTTTTTTCACATTATAATTAGGATCATATTATGTATCCACTGATTTGTACTAATTTCCTTGGCTTATTAGCAGAAGATTAATATTTTGAATAGAATTGTCTCATCTGCCAGCCCTTGGTTTTATTAGTCTGAAAGTCTCAACTCTAGTTTTCTAGGACTTTTGTAAGATGCTAAATATGGCACTAAGCTACTCTGTGCCTTCGTTTCATTATCTACACAATAGAGTTTAAGGCTTCTGTATGAAAGAAAATAGTCTAGTTCCTGGATTAGATGTGATTGTGGGTGGGTATTAGGATCCTTTAGCTGTGTATAAAGAAAGGTGGTATGGGATAGAAAAAGCCAGAAGGACCTTATCAGTTAGAGACTGAATTAGGTCACATTTGTGTTTAGTATCAACATTTATGGAGTTTCTCTGCTTGAAATTCTGCCGTTTAGAGATTCATTATACTGTTGTCTATAAAAATATACATATTCCCTAGAATAGATCATATATTAATTATTTGAAATACAGAGAAATATCACAGAAAGAATTCTGAATTTAAAGGAAGAGACTTTTAAGTTTACTCTATAGTATAGATGAGCCTGGACAAAAGTTACTTAAGAGTCTTGAAAGTCAGAGCTAGGTTATAGACTTAGGCTTTCCAGTAAAAGCCATCTTTGGAATCTTTAGCACCCAGAGAGCTTCCTTTACCAGCAGTCATCACTAAGTAACAGATACTTTACATGCAGTGGGAAATAGAGTCATACACTAAACTGGGACCTTCTTAGCCAATAATCAGGGAGAGAAGTTCTGTATTTACTGAGTTCAAGAAAGGTTAGTCAAGGTTTTAATGTTCTTGCTTTAATTTTTCCATTACTTTTTATTATTAGTTATGAACTTTTTCTTTAACCTTTGTGCATTTACTTTCAGCCTTGTCACTACATGTTAAAATTAGACAACACTGGGTCACTTTGAGGTATCATCAGTCACTAATATGTTTGCTCCACAGTCCCTGGGGCATTTAGGCAGACAGCCAGAGCTGTCATTCTGTAGCTGATAATACAGAAAAGAAACAGTTCAGAGGCAAGCACACATCATGAGCGAGACAAAGGGAGGGGAAATTCAGGCACAAGGAAAGAGCTCAACTGAAGAGTGTAATCGGATAACAACAAATACCTGAAGTCCTCCAGAAGAACCAAAACCTGGGAGGGCAAAAAGCCCCATTTCATTTTAAATGACAGAAGATAGTGCAGCTAGTTGAGTTATAGTCATTATTTGGTTTTTAAGAAAATCCATTTCTGGGAGAGGATGTAGTGATGTTACTTTATAGTCCAAACTGTGCTGATAATTCTGAGTTGAGAATTGTGTGCAGCTAAGTCTTGAGATATATCTTCTCCCAAAACTCTGATTTTATTTCAACAAATGAGAAGAAAAAGAAATTACACTTGGTGTCATTATGTCAAACAATAGCGTAATTTGCATTCATCTTTCTAGTCCATGTCTCCTCGGCCTGCCTCAGGGATGTCCAAGGCAGGCCCATGTGAAGGTCGTGTGTCATATGGGTCCATGGGCAGTGGGTGACCATTTAAGCAGGTGTCACTTCTCACACTTCTGTAAAAACATCCAGCCTACTTCTGGTTCTTGGGATTTCTGTGTGCTCTGGTCTGTGAGGAACCACTGCTGCAGGCTAATAGGATAGTTTATCTTTAGAGTATTAGAAAAGGATCAAACATCATTCCATCATAAATTGTTTTAATAGGTTTATTATTAGCGTCATTATTAGAATTCTACTTTTAAAGAGTATTATTCACAGATGAAGCCACGACCATGGGACTTTTCCTCCTCTCGTCAGTTAAAAATTTATAAACCATTTCAGGCATTTTGTTGTGATGTGAAATGGTTTAGGAGAATGCAGTTCTATTTTTGGAGCTCAGTTTTATAGGTGAAGACATTTCTGATTTGTGCAGATTGGCAGATGTGTGAGTATTGCTGTTTCTTGCTTTTTACAGCCTTCACATTTTCATTTTAATTTTTAAATTATTTTTCCCACAAATATTACTTTTGTTAGTATATATTTTCAGTGCATAAAAATTACATAATGCCTGTGAAACTGGTGCATATACATTCCACATCCTAATCATTGTTTTAATTATCCTCCCATCTCTCCCATCCCAGATCTTCATTTTTTTTTGTATTTTCAAAATGGCATTATTTTTATTGCTTTTTCCTTAATCACAAAACTAAGCTATGTTTGTATATTTTTCCTTTTTTCCCCGACTGTTTTTATTAATATACAAATGTAATACATAGAATTTACAATGAATTTAGGTGTTTCACACATCTATGTATCATATCGACTTTACAATCCTTTCCCATTTTCTACCCTCACACTCCCTCCCTATCCCTTCCCCCGGCTCCGGCTATCACTTCGTATGGGTCCAAAGAATGTCTGTGTTCTGGGTTTTCCAAGTCAGAGAAACCATACAGTGTTTAACATAATTAATCTTCCACACCTAAGTCATTTCACTTAAGTCACCACTCTACCCCAGCTTCCTATTCCTTTAATGGGTTCGCAGTAGTCAAATCTTGCTATCTCCTATCTGAATCCAACCAATCCCTTCGTTGGGATATTCACCAAAAGTTTTTTTTTTTTCATATATTCCTGTATCTTTGTTGTTAATTGTTAAACCTGGCCTTACCCACCAGTTCATATTAGAAAATAACTATAAGCATGTAGTTCAAAAGACTAGTTATTTTGGGAAAGAAAAAAGAAAAAAAATAAATAAATACATAAAATTCAATTGCCTTAGCTGAATACTGGAAGGTGCATATTTGTACATTCACAAGGTTATCTTTATATCTGTTTCCTTAAGATAAACTTTCATTAGTGACCTAATAAGCAAATTGCTACAACAAAACAAAGTTAAAACTATATCACATTGCTACATTAAATGAAGTTAAATCTATACCACATAAATATACTTAAAGTGACAGACATAAAGGCAAATTTAGTTATCTCAGAATTCCTTAACTTTCATATCTTATTTACTCATATTTCACTGATTACCAACTTACTTTTTTCTCAGCTCATTCTCCTCTAGCTGTTGTCACTTTTTCTCTGGGGTCATTGGTATCGCTGGTCTCCCTTTCACTTTCTAAGTTTCCTTTAAGTATTTTCTGCAATACTGATTCAGTGGCTGCAAATTCCTTTAAGCTGTCTCTGTCATGGAAAGTTTTAAGTTCTCCCTTTAAATTAAAAGATAATTTTGCTGGATATAGCAGTCTTGGGTGGCATTTATATTTTTTTAGTGCTTAGATGGCATTGCTCCACGATCTCCTTGCTTTTAGAGTTTGGATTGAAAAATCTGCCGTTATCCTGATGGGCTTATCTTTGTAGGTCGCCTTCTGTTTTTCTCTTACCACTTTTAGTATTTTCTCTTTGTGTTGGGTTTCTAGAATTTTAATTATGATGTGTCATGATGAGGATCTCTTCTGATCAAAGTTGTTTGGTGTTCTATACGCCTGCAATAGTTCCATGTTCATTTCTTTTCTTAGATTTGGGAAATTTTCTTCCATTATTTCATTAAACATGTCCTTTAAGCCTTTTGTTTTGTCCTCAGTCTTCCCCTTCATTCCCATAATTCTGAGGCTGTTTCTCCTTGAATCATCTATCAGCCATTGTAATGATTTGCTTTCTTTATTTACTTTGTATTCTTCATGGCCTGTATATTGCAGCTTAGTCACTTTATTTTCTAGGTCTGGCATTCTATTCTGGATTTGTTTAAAGTGGTTGCTTATTCTTACCTGCCTGTTTTTCATTTCCTGAATATCTGCATTCAATTTTTCTATATCTCTGTTGTATATGTCTTTAATTTCTTTTTTGTCTTCATTATCTTCTGGTATATTTCTTCTCTGGTCTCCTCTAGTTGCTTTTGAAGGCCTGCTTTTTGCTTATCTATGTATTGGTGTAGCTCTTGTGCTGTCTGTTTTATTTCCTGCTTTAATTCACTGAATTTGTGGGCCCAGAAGTTGCCATCATTTTTGCCATATTCATCTTTATTTACCCTGATGTCATCTCCTGGGGTTTCAGGTCTTTTTGTAGATTTGTAACTGCACTTCCCCATTTCTTCTTTGGTCTCCTCTAATTTCTTTTCAAGGCTTGCTTTTTGCTTAGCTAAGTGTTCTTGTAGCTCTTGCGCTGTTTTATTTCCTGCTTTGCTTCCTGGTTTAATTCCTGCTTTAATTCTTGCTTTAATTCACTGACTATCTGGGCCCAGAAGTCCCTATCATTCTTGCCCATCTCTTTTTTGGGTTCTTCTTTGGGTTCTGCAATTTCAGCACCCCTTGCATCCTCCCCTGGGGAATCAGATCTTTTTGTATAAGATTTGTTACCCTGTTTCCCCATGGTTCTGCTACCTCTGACTGTCTCTGGTGCACAGGAAAGAAAATGGCTCCTCCTGACGTCACTGCCTGCGATGGCTGTTGAGCCCCGTTTCTGATCTGTGATCCTGGCGCCTTTTCTAGGGGGAGTGCATGCTGCTGCGTTTGTAGTACATGCACCCACGGGTTGGTACTTCTGAGGCTGGGGCCGCCTGCAGCCAATAATTCCCACCTATCCCGATCCATGCTTACCTCAGGCTGAGGTCTGGCCTCCGGACCTTGTTTGTGATCTGTGGGTGCCAGCAGCGCGGGCCCGCGACGAGTGGGCTGCTTCTGACCCACCCACAGCCTCCTCTCCCGTTGTTGTGTGTGCTCCATCCTCTCCCAGCTCCGTTCAGTCAGATATGTTCAAGTCCCCATGTGCTTTCCTGCCTCTGCCGCTGCCTGCCATTTGCCACAGGCTGCGGTGGCTCTCTGGACTCTGGGGATTTTTTTTTTTTCCCTCTGGTTTCGATGATCCTTTGGAGTTTCTGGCCTCCCGCTGGTCGCCTTTCAGTTTTGGGGGATGCTCCTCTCTTTCCTAGCTACACCAAACATGCTTTTTCTAACTATCTTCTTGACTTTTTAAGTGAGTCGATGAGGAGACATTGTGCAGTGCTGTTACTCAGCCGCCATTTTGACCGGAAGCCCTGATATGTTTATATTTTAATAATCCAGAAAAATATAACCCACAAACATAAAACTACTAATCTTTTCGAGCTGTCTCCTCTGCCACCCTTGTGAGTCCAGTGCTGCTTACATAGAGAAAGCTTATTTTGCCAAGTTGGATCAAACCGCATCATCTTAATATTCTTTTCTTAAATTTAAAAATGTAACACCAGTAGTTTTCACGTAATCATATATAAACATCAACATAATTTTAATGGCTGCAAAATATTTAGTGATATAGTCCTAAGCATTTGACACCTTCAGGTTTTTATTGTAAAGAAAACAAGTAAACATCTTTGACGTGGTTTTGGGAAATTGATATTAATGTGTTTAGTGTTTTGTCAAATGGCCTTCACGAGAGGTTGTACTAGTCAGTATTGTCAACATCAGTTGTATTCATTTGTTTTCCTGATGATGAGACAAAATACCAACAGCAGCAACCTAAAGGAGGAGAGATTTACTTTTGGTCGTAGGTTTTTAGAATGTAGTCCACAACCCGCTAGCTCCAGAGCAGACCAAGGCTAGCTCGTTCCTGAAGGACGTGGAGGCACAAAGCTGATGGCTTCATAATAGCGGGGACCAGAGGCTGGGGATAGCTAGAAAGAGTAGGACCAGGAACCAGAGAGTGGTACCCAAGTCATACCTCCAACTTCCACCCAGGAACTCCCAGAATTGTTCTTTGGTATTCCCTTGAATGGCTCTCAAGCCAATAAAACTGACAGGCCAGCCTTAACTGTCACATCTGCATATGAACTTGCATATGAAATTTATACCCCAAGAGGCAGAGTTGCCTAATTTTTACTTCTTTGATCAATTAAAAATAGCTCATAATTGGTTGTATTTACGTGTTTATGTCTATGATAATCTTGAAGTTGAGCATTTATTTATGCTTTTTCTCTTAAAAAGTTTTCTCTTAAGAAAACTGATTTGTGACTCACCTGTGACCATCTTTCTGTAGCATGACCATCTTTCTCTTGGATTGCAAGATCTCTCTGTATTTTTATTATTATTATTATTATTATTATTTTGCCTTTTAAATCAAGAAAAAGAGTGTGTGATTTGGGGAAGAAAGTTCACTATGTATCAGAAAACTTGCTTTCATTGGGAGTATTGCCTTTCATTAGCCTGTATCTTATGCAAGTCATTTCTCTAGTTTTTGCTTTCCTCATCTGTATAACCAGAGGATGAACTTGATGATCCCTGAGGTTCCTTTTAGCTCTGCTGTCATCTAGAGTTGGCACATTTTCTCCCAATTGGTAGTGTCTGTGGAATTTTTTGAATACTGAAGACTTAATTTTAGTGTAGCTGTAAAACGTTACTGCCATCACTTTTCCTTTGAAAAGTTTGGTAGTTTATGCTTATAGAGATCCCTGCAACGTAGGCCAATTTTATGGAAACTTAATAAAAGGCATAAGCCATACAGATGTTTTAACCTGTTTTAACTGGTAATTTCCAGGCATTAGTAACAGAGGGACAGTTGTCTAGGAGTATGGACTGGTTTGAGATTTCAAGGGAGGGCAAGAATGGAGGGAGGACCTATGAGGAAGGGTAGATAAGAAACCCTTTAAGCCACAACCCTGGAATTAGAGTAGGAGTTTGATAACTCTTACTGCTGATATGCTGGGGCTGTTTGTTTATTTGTATGGGTCTTGTGTTAAGTGGACTTTCTGCATGGACTAGAACTTTAAAGAAGCAGAGGAGGTGTGTTCTGTAGGCACTTAATTATTTTACTGTGGAACAGAGGTCTAATTGTAGCTACAGGACCAGTTCTGAGAGTCTTACTGAGTAGAGCTTGTGTAGTTAAAAATGTTTAGAGCTCAACGCCACTCTCAAACCAAAACATTCACAGGAAAAACTCTTCATGCCTTGCTCAGGTTCTGTACCCAGTGGTAGGATTATGTGACATTTATGGCGTCTATGTAAGGTGTGTGATGAAAAATCCTGGAATTAGCTCCTGTTTGGCTTCCAGGTAGCTGATTGTACATTGTGTAAAATTCTAGTTTCTAGCTATAAGTTGTGAGGCCAATTCTGTGTTTGCTTTCTATGAACATGAACTTCTGAGGTGTATAGTAAAGTCCAAGGAAAATTTCTTGAACACTAACTCTTTACAAAGAAGTAGGAATCCTTGGGATTTGATGTTGTGTTACTAGTACGCATCAATTTTCTTGTCAGATTTTTCTAGAATAGGTTTGGTTCTCAGTTACACTTTTGTATCCTAAGAAGTTTGTCCAAGAGAAAAAAAAAGAATGTATTTTAGGTGCATTCATGTACCAGAGAGGGAGGCATAGAATCGGTTGTTCTGATCTGGTGCAGGCACAAAAGCTTTACTTGACTGCAGTGAGGTAGCTTCCTGCCAGAGCATATCTTGCAGAATTTTCATTCTCCATCTCATTCTGCATATGTAATAATGGCGTGTCATAGCATGCTTGGGTAGGCTGCACCAGACTGAACTTTCACTCTGGTATTGACTTGCTTACTTGTGAGAAAGAGGAGGCCTTATTTTCTATTAAGATAAATACTTATCCAGCAAAGTAATATGCATCTTTCTTGTTTAGTGAAAACTGAGCTAAAAAAAGAGCTAATATAACTTTTTTCAAACATTAAGATACTAAAACTTTATAGAAACCTTTAATCACCTTGTAATTTAAAAGTGACCAATGGCAAGGCTCTAGTTGGATCTAAATAGGAAAAACAGTCTTACCTTCTTAGAACTAAGGACATGAGCAAAATTTTGTGGTTAAATCTGTTTTTCATTGAATTAATCGGTGTTTAAATGACATCAGTTGGGAACAGTATTGCTTTCTTTTATCTTGTATTGTAAACAAGAATTTGGGAAATAGATTTAAAAATCAGATTTTTCACTAAGTTGTGCATATTCTTTGAAGTTGTTTCCCATCATTGATATTTCTGATAAATAAGAGTATATGAGGTTTTTGGATCTTTTTTGAAATTGAAAAGTGTTAATCACTGTCTTATGAAAGAAGGTGTTTTATATTCATTATAATTGGGATTGAAAAAAATGAAGAGAAAATTCTATCTTTCTAAACCTACAATTAATACTAAAGCACTTATTATTGTCTCATTAGTGCAAGTGTCCTTGTCACTGCACCTTTATTTTTCAAATAAAGTGATAAGTTTGGGACTTAGAAAATCATATATTGACATTAAATTTGAGGGTGGCATCAATAAAGCTAGAATAAATAATGAGCTTTGTGGCATTGTGATTGAGTTTTGATTTTTGCTTCTATTTTGCTTTATTTTTCTGTTAGAAATGATTGTTGACCATCAGATTGAGACAGGCCTGTTGAAACCTGACCTCAAGGATAAGGTGACTTATACTTTGCTTCGGAAGCACCGGCATCAAACTAAGAAGTCCAATCTTCGGTCCCTGGCTGACATCGGGAAGACAGTCTCCTCTGCAAGTAGGATGTTTACCAACCCTGATAATGGTAATGCGGGGCCCGCTGGCTCTTACCTGTCTCACCTTTACTCTATTTCTTGTCATTTTTTGTTTACCCTTCTCTATATTTCTTCTTTCCTTAAGTTTGTATGCCACGGTCATTTCATAATGACACTCTTAAGCTAATTGGGCAGATTTAGTCTTGCTGGAAGAATTTCCATGTTACTGTAGACTGCAAATGCTATGGTGCCTGTTTTGTTTTGTATATACCCAACTGATTGGCGGAAATAGTTTGGTAATAACTCTGTGATGAAACAACTGAATATTTCAGGCAAATCAGCAAACTTGTAGGTTGCTGAGTACCTCAGAGGATGTTTTCAACACGCTAGCTTGCCAGAGTTAGGATAGAGTGAGATATGACAAATACCTTAAAATTTTATATTACAGAGTTTTGCTTAGTAGTTGAGATGATGCTCAGCTATAAATTATCATTTCTTTAAAATGAGACTCAATTATTATTTCTACCATTTAGAAACCCAATTTTTCGATACCTGAAAATGATAGTCAGATGGGAGAATAGTAATTCAAGATGATTTATTGATCTAGTTATATGCTAATAGGGAAGGTGCTGTGTCGTAATGACAATCTGTTACAATGACCAGAGTTTCCTATAAAGTGCTTAACTTTTGTATTGTTGTTTTTGTTTCAAATAAATCTCATAATTGGGTGTAGCCCAAGCAGGGAGAGGGCAGTTTCCATGACGAGAGAGAGACAGGGGCAGGGTCCCTGAACCTAGGGCTGAGTGGACCTGGGTCCGGACTCCTGTCCCACCTTTCTCACTTTACGGGACAAGAGCAGAAAAGGGAGATTCTGACTGACTGCATTCAGTTGCACTTTTAGAACAACATTGCACATCTTGTTGTGGAAAAAGTGGGCTAAGTGAGTTGTAGAAACTGCAATCCAAATCAGCCACTCCATTTCTAGATGTGGGATTTTCTGACAATATTAATGTAGATAGTTGGAAGATAGCTTATACAAGAAATCTCCTCTGTTACACTTTAAAAGAAAAACTGGTTTTAAACAAATAATTTGAATAGAAATGCTCTTTTATGAAAATAGTCACAAATTTTAATGGCTAGAAAGGTGGTAAGATGAATTTTAGTGTATTACCAGTGCTTCACTTTAAGTGACTCGTATTTTTGAAGTAATGGTAAACTAAAGTTGAAGTCCCTTTTTCATATAAACTTAAATTCCAAGAGCTGGAGGTTATTTTTCAAATCATGACATTGGTCATGGTATAAAGAAGTCAGGTAGTGCTGTTTTTGGATGTTGCCGCATTTGCAAAGAGGAATGACAGTGGCACTGAGGATACTTCCTGGAAGTATGCTGAGTTTCATTTTCATGGCACTGATGGATGGCAGGGTAGAAATGAAGAAGAGATGAGTCTCAGAGACCTGTCTTCTGTGCTTCTGAGGGAAGTATGTAGACAGGGAATCCAACAGCAGGAGTGGACAACATTGGGCCCATGGGCCGTAGGTGCTGTACAAAATCATGTGGTCTGGTCTGACCAAGGCAACCACAGGTGAGACATGAGATTTAATAAATTTGAAGCTTTTTTTATAGTGAAAGGGCAGGCTAATTTTAAGTTGATAATTTTGTATAGCCTGTGAATGATGTTATAAATATCCAAATGGTCCTTGATAGAGAGGAGTCCCCACCTGATAACAAGCTGATGTCATTCTCATCCAGTCTTTCATCTTGCCCATTGGTCTCCTGCCTCTGAGGAAGGTCGACATTGCTTTTGTCATTCATCCTTACCCTTGTGAAGTGCTGTCTGTCTCAGGCAGAAAGCAAATCAGGTTGGAGGTTCCTTTCCAGCTCTGTCTGTTGATCCGGTTATACCCTGAAGCACTGGATGTGGTTAGGTCTTTCAGAACGTATTATTCTGGGCTTTTGTGTCACCTACCTCTTTTTAAAAATTTCACAGGCAAGATTTGGCTTTCAGAGATCCTGTAGCAATGAATTTCATGTGCTTCTAAGGTACATTATTATAAATTATTAGATGGCAAATTTTTGACTTTCTAAGATACTTGTTCTTAACTTGGAAGTTTACATGGTTACTTTTATATCTAAGGGTTTAATCACTTAATATCTTTAACAACTGTGCAGTGTTCCTAGAATAACTTCCTAAAATAAAGACTTATATAACTCTTGCTACTATATTAATAAGCGAGAATCTTATGCCTTTTGCAGTTGGAGCTAACTGTAATATTCTCATGTAAAACCTAGATAAGCTCAAGTCACCTTGGTTTTCTGTCATAGGCTAACAAATAGCCACAGGGACCCTGCCGGCTTCACTTCCACTGGCAGCAGCACGACCTGGAGCACATTCACACTGTACATTTGGGAGTTTATTCCTCTCCCACTGCTGTGCTCTCTTCTACTGAGAAGAGCCAGATATTAAGCATTTCGAAAGCTGGTTAAATATAGGTACTATTCAAAGTTTAATTATATAATGTACAATTAAGTAACTATGAAAAATAAAGGTAATACTCCAAAGTCATCATTTCCTACTTACTTTGTAATAACGCATACTGTTCAGGTAATTTCCATTGATTGTGTCTGATAGAAATACTGTGAAGTGGTGAGACCCTGGGTAGCACCTCGTAGCTCTGCGTTGAGTGATGTGGTGCTGGTGGCTTGAGAGTGGCCCCAGGGGCAGTCTTGGTGCCATTGACGCCAGCAAATGCTACAAAAGGGCGCCGGCTTGTTATTTTGAAAATTGTCTCTAGACTTAAAGTGATAAAGAAAATGCTAATAATGACGATTAGACTTCCAAGTGTGTAATGTCTATAGCTGTAAAAATGTGAGTTGCACCGAAAATTGAAGAAAAATGTTTATAATCAAAAACTTATCCAGGTTAACAAAGGAGCCACCCATATCTTTGATGCATGAGCAGAAGCCTGAAATACATCTTCATTGTCTTATTTTTGTCTTATTCACTAACAAACATGATAATAATCAACATGGTTGTTGGAACTATGCTCACTTGTCATTTGCAACTGAAAGTTGGCTACTAATGCAAGAGTTTAGCAATGATGAGCAAAAGCATTTTGTGAGAAGCAACTGACAGGAGGTAGTTTACAGTAGAATATTGCACATTTGATTATGTTTACAAGGTGTGCCACATGTTTTATATTTTGTAGGGTGCTAGTGTGGTTTGGGACTTGAGATGATTTGGTGTTTTTAAGAAACAATTTTCTTTTGATAATAAATCAGGGAAGAATTATGCCAGCTTCCATGATGTTTATAATGGTGAAATTTCTATTTGTTTGAAACAACTATAAATTCTGTTAGTCATATCTGTCATAGACCAATTTTTAGGCAAATCTTATAAATTTTCAGTGTATTAATTGAAGCATATGAGAGTTTTATGTGAGGAGATTGGTAAGGTTTATCTTCTTCTGATGCTAGATTTTTCTGTCATGCCCTCTTTTATCATTATGTTAATAAAACTAGATGAAATTGTTATTTTGTGGGTAAAATCAAATTGAAAATAAACATATTCATGTGGTTCCATCTAACAATTTGGTCTGATGTGCTTAGATAATAGTTTTGTGTTAAATTTATTGATTATGAAATAATAGTGTTTAATCCTAGAAAAAACTCCTTCGTAATATTTTTAATCAAGTAAGATGTCTTAGAAAGTAAAGTTTATACTGAATCATACAAGAGATAGTCAGATGTTTCAGAAATAAAATGGGTTTAAAGAAATTATTCTGTGGTTTTCAAAAAATAATTTATCATATAATGGATACTTTTGTTATGTATTGTTCTACCCTAACCCTTGCAACAGATGAAGGAAACCTATGAACCAAATTAGCTAGAAACTTTAAAGAGTATTTAGCTTTTACTATCTTTGTGGTAATGAATTTGTTCTCTCTTTCTTTTTTTTTTCTTGGCATCTTCTTTTCTTCCCTTGAGACTGTTGAAAGGATCTGATCCTTGTCCTGGGAGTATAGACATTCTTTGAGAAATGGCTTAGTGACTTAGCAAGACCTGGTATTAAAAAAAAAAAAGACAAAGAAAAAGAAAAAAAGAATAAAGAAAAAAAAGGGTTGAGTGTATAGCTTGGTGCAAAGGGTCTGGGTTTAATTTCCAATACAAAAAAAAAAAAAACGGCAAAAAATGTTTAGCATGGTAACTGACATAATTTTCACTCAACATGTTATTCGATCACATGACATTTAAGCATAATTTGAGAAGAAAAGCCAGTGAATAAGAATGGTTCCTCAAGTGTTACTTGTTGAGGTGTCTCTCTAAATTGCTTAGTCTAGCCTCAAACTTGTGAACCTCTTGCCCCAGCCTCCCACAGTGCTGGTTTTACAGTTGTACACAACGGTGCCTAGCTTCCTTGGGCCTTTTGTAAATGATACTAACATGCTTTCATTACCAGTGGAAGAGGAGGAAGCCCTTTCTCATCTTATCCTCATTTAGAATAGTCTGCCCCTTTGGTTTTACCATTGGCTTAAAGGCTGTCAGGGAACCCTAAACCTTGGGGATCTGGGACTTGACTGTATGTATGTATGTATGTATGTATTTATTTATTTATTTATTTATTTGGCTGTGCTAGGGATTGAACCCAGGGCCTTCACACTGAGCTATATCCCTAGCCCATTTTTTTCTTTTTTTCTTTTTCTTTTTCTTTTTCTTTTTCTTTTTCTTTTTCTTTTTCTTTTCCTTTTCCTTTTCTCTCTCTCTCTCTCTCTCTCTCTCTCTCTCTCTCTCTCTCTCTCTCTCTCTCTCTTTGACAGAATCTTGCTGTATTGCTGAATTGCCTAGATTGAATTTGAATTTGAGTTGCTCCTGCCTCATTCTCCCAGAGTGCCAGGATTATAGGCCTGGCTTTAAGAATTAAAACAACTGCTCCCTGAAGTAGATGCAGAGTCAGAGAGGTGGCAGCTCCAAGAGAGCAGCTGGCTTTCAGGACTTGTGCTGCTTTTCCCATGGTTCACCTGATACTGGAGGACCTTCCTGAGACCCATGGCCTGTTCCTGATCTAACATCTTGTGTTTTATCTTCAATTTACCACTTTTTTTTCCTTTTAAGTATAGCAACTGTGATCCACCTGTTGCTCCCACTTTCTCCTGAATCTGGATTCTTCTGTCAAGTTATATAGGGGCAGCCAGCTGCCCCCCAGTCCTCACCCAGGAGGTTGCCTCGACATAAGAATGGAGTAGCCTGTTGCTATGACCTGCAGTAAGATGGAGTTAGCCAGACAGAACAAGCAGTAGAGATTATTTTTTATATTCTTCATAAAAATGTAAATGTGATTAGTTAAGTTTTTATTTTTTCCCCTTTACATCTGACTTGAGATCAGGCCCATGCAAACTATTTGGTTTGAATGTTCCATCTAGTTGCTTTCTCAGTGGCGTGTTGTGGGTCTATCAGGGATCACTGCCAGACTGGGCAGTTTTCTCAGCCCCCATAGCAATTCTCAGTTCTGTGTCTGAGCTTTGCATTGTAGCTTGTAGCCCAGTTATCTCTTGCTGGGTTCCTGTACTTATTCACCTCCGACACTCCACCACACTCTTGATTTAGACATAGCCCTGAGTTACTGGGTAGGACAGGTGTTTCCTTGATGGCTTTCAAAGGTGCTATTGCTTGGTAGCAAGCTGTCATGCTTCTCTAGCTCTGAGAAGAGTCAGGTAACATCTTGCATCCTCAGGCCCATGGCTTCAAATGAGAATCATCTTCCCACGTGCCTTTTTGCATATAGTCAGCTCCTTCCAAAAACTAACAGCATGTATCCATCTGTTTTGTTTGGGACTCTAATTCTCCAAGCATTTGCCCAGCACAGATGAATATTCTGGCCGGAAACCAGCCAATGATCAAGCTCTTCCCAACCTTTGAATAAATGAGCCAATCCATGAACAGTTTCTAGTGAAGTGCCTGAATAAAATTATTTCTTAATAACCATAGCTACTGAGGTTATTACAATTAATATATTTCTAATTCACCCATCAGGCATGACTCCTGCTTCCTTTTATTCAGGCAGTTGCGAATCTTGTAGATCTATGATGTTCAAGTCTTTTAATAAGCAGTAACCCATTTTTTTCTGCCAAGAATCGTCCCTTCTCAGTATTTGCTAGTGTGTTCTGCTTATAATGGCAATGATGAGTAACACTTAAGAGATGAAACACAGTGTTTAGTTTTTTGATATTAAAGGCCTCCTTCACAATCTCCTTGATGACATCATGCTGTCTTTTCCAAAAGTTTCATTAAAATCTCACTAATATGTTGTAGCATTTTGATTTTGTGAGATTTACTGCATTTTATTGAGCCTTAGTTTTTGTGTCCTTAAAATAAGAGTAGTAATGTCTTTTTCTGTGTATGTAATCATGAGATATATTTATAAATAAGTATTTAATAAGCATCACATAAGATCCCACTATCAGGAACAGTTATTATTCAGAAAAAATTTAAGGGAAAGTTTAATAACTTTCAGATTTAAAATTAAGGGCAATTTCCACTTGCCACTGTTATTTTTCTGTGTTTCTCAACTCACCCACATTATTCTAGTATGAAAACATTTTTAGAGGCTTTAAAACATAGTGTTACTTCCACTGCCAGCTTTACATTTGCCAAATAATACATGAGGAGTTGTCACTCATGGTCTTCATAGTATTTGTAATTTAGACTCTAAAAACTGATCAGTGTGTTTGAGTAATGAAATTCCTTAGCCATCAAGAAATGCTATATATTTTTAGCATGCTGTTATCATGAAATCAATCTCTTTGTCTCACTTTTACCACAAATAGGTGCGCTCTTTTTCATTCTCCCTCTTCAAGAAAAGCCATATGTTTGAGGGACACAGAGTGATCTGCTGCTGCCAACATGGGGTATGTCCTGCAAGGCTTGAGGTCCTGAGCAAAGCCACCTTTTGCGAAGTCTTGCACACGCCAGCCTCAGCTTTCTCTGAGAGCAGAAGGAAGAGTAGGTGTGGATCTGGGCCATGTGATCCTAATCTCCCCGAAAGAGAGAGGAGGAAGGGAGGACCAGGAGATAGGAGGAGTGGAAGGAAGGCAAGACAGAAACAGTCGTCCCAAAGCAAGAGAAAGGAAGATAAAGTCTTCCCAGGGTGACTAAACATACCTCAGTTAACCCTAGCCAGTACAGAGAACAGAAAGGTAATCTTTTCCATTTCCTGGACCTAGTTTCTTAAAAAGTCATGCTTTGAATTTAAAGTTGAATTTACTTTTGCTGGATATTGGCAAATATATTTATTTATGGGGTTCAATGTGATACTATGATGTATTCCATGTGGAGTAAGTCAATTAAGGTAATTAACATACCTATTACCCTAAATATTTACCATTTTATTCTTCCGTTTAACATTAACATTGCACCAGCATATATCTCCCCATCTCCCCAATTCCCTGTCCTTTGGTAACCTTTCTTCTACTCTCTGATTCCATGAGTTGGTTTCAGAATCCACCAAGAAGTAAGATATGGGAGAGACGTGTCTCTATGTAAAATACGTCTTTCTGTGCTTGGTTTACTGCATTGGATTCGATGATTTCTAGGCTTATCTCTGTTGTCTCAAATGCCATAATGTCCCTCTTCTTTGGGACTGTGTAGGGCTCCATGATGTATATACAGCACATCTTCTTCCACTCATCATTTGGACACTTAGGTTGACTTAGTTACTTGACTATTGTGGATGGTGCTTCAGTAACAAAGGATTATTTTATATCTTAACGTTGGGCTCTCTGTAGTGTTTTCCAGCCTTCAGGATATTAAGCCAAGGAGCCATTATTCCTTTAATAATACTAGCAGTAGTAGCAGCAATACCTCCACTATCTGGACACTTACTACACACCAGATATCATTCTCTGTTATGCTTCATATGGGCGTAATAATTCCATTTGCAGATGAAAAACCTGAAATTTAGAAATTTGTGCCTTGGTCAGCATGAGAATATACATTTCTGAATGCCTCCTTTTGACAAAAGAAATGTAAAATAACTTCCACAAGCACAATTGGAAGAACCAAGTGCATTTAATCACAGTACACCAATTCACCTACCAGAGGAATGAGCTCCTGAAGCATAGTTTATTTCGCACACACCCGGGAGTTCAGGTCTCTTATGTTGTATATTCGCATGATGTAGAAGGGCTTGGGGACCATTCTCTGCCTAGACAGGAACACACACCCAACACAGCAGAGTGCTGCATGTGTTGTTGGCTTTCCAAACGGAGATCTAAAGTTTATAGATGCATTACTGCTGTCTTCTTGGGTTGAGCTTTTTTTGGATTAAATGGAAGTATAGAAAGCATAATAGGTAATCCATAAGTATTTAAACGTACAGTTTTGTACCCCCAAGAGTCCTAAAACTTTAACATGAATAAAAATTACTGTATTGTTTAAAAAAGCCTTTTGCTAGAAAGAGTTTCTTTGGTTTATTTGTGGGGATCAGGCAGTGACACACTTACTTGAGCACATTTGGGATTGAGGCTTTGGACAAGGCAGTTCCTAAGGGAATATGAATTATAAACTCCTCCTTCCCTCTTTCTGCAATCTAGATACTGGAAACCATTGCTCCAAAATCTTTAGAGCTGTCTCATTTTTCACTAATTCACAATAGTGTAAACCAGTTTCTACCTTGTTTGTGCCTGAAGTTAGACAAAGGTGATTTTACAAAGCGTATGTAAGATAGCAGCAGAGCTGAGCTTATTTTGTAGTCAAGTGTAAAAGATATACAAAACATTATTGGAAAAAGGTGCACAGGACAGATCATTAATGTGGTCTATTGCAGAAAGTTTGGCTCTAGCTTTGGCAACCACTTTGCAAAATTTGATCTTTGAAGTGAACTTCAGAAGAGAAAAAAGCATCATGAGGGGGTTATAAAGCTTGTATCTCTTCCTGACAAAACATAGAGGGTGCCGCAAATGAAAAACTTGCCAGTTATCAATATAAGTAATGGATGCTCTGAGCCTTCCAGTTTCCATGAGGTTAAGCAGCCAGATGGATCCAGTCAGGCTTTCTGAAGCACAGGTGCCAAGTCTCTGGGCAGCTCCATTTTCACGCTTGTCTTTGGAGCCAGGTTCTTCGTGGGTATGTGCCAGGCTTCATCCCACTGTCTCCCCAATGAGGAGGCTCAGCATCGGTGGAGGCTGTGTGTACAAAAGGGAGTTTCCAGCTTTAGTTCCCAACAAATAACACGTTGCTATGTTGAGGATGGAGTGAAGAGGATAGAAGCTGCTGGGGAAAGTTGGTTATGAGCATCTGAGTTTCGGAGCAGGAGCCGAACTCTTGTATTCGATTTAGGAGCAAGCCAGGTGGGATACCATTTTATCTGGAGGCACAGGGATAAAAGCTGGGTAGCTGCATACTCACGAGAAGCTAAAGCAGTGTGAAGGTTCTCGTGGCTTTCTTTTCATTACCAGTCTCTGTTGGGTCTGGTTGATGTGGCACTTCTGTATTTGCACCTCAGCAAGTGGGTGCCGGTTGTTTACAGCTCTGTTTCACTTAGCATAGCCTGTCACAGTATTGTCTCTGTAAAATGATCACCGAATTGTCAAAAGAAGAAGAAAACGTGAGAGGTGGTCAGTATGAGAATACACATTTCTGAATGCCTCCTTTTGACAAAAGCAATTTTGGAATCGTCTCAAGGGGTACATTTCCCTTTTTCATTTTTCTTAGTGCAATAAAACTTGCAAAGATGTTCAATTATGAGAAACAATTAAAAATTCAGATTGCAAAGAAAAGACACCAAATTTGCTTCAAACAGGTGCTGGCACAGATGGCCTGCTTACAAGTCCTGGCTTTATTTACAGCTTTTAAACACAGACAGATAAATTGACAAAAATGTTTTTGGATTTTATAATGTGCTGAATGCCCAATTTTGGCCATAAGCTTAATTTATAGATGATTGAATTTAAAACCTGACCTCCCAAGTCACCAGTAGCCCTTTAAAAAGACAGTTTGTCTGTCCTGTCATTTGCACGCCTGTGTGAATAGATTATACCTTTTGTTTGGGTATATTGTAATTGTTTATTGCCTTGATCATGTAATGGTTATCTTTATTGCTAAAGCCCTCTCAAATCAAATTATGTGCAGTGTTATGTGTAAGTGTACCTGATGTCACTGTCATTCCTTAAGGCACAGCTACGCTATCTGCTATCTGTTTCTTACCAGCCTTTGGAATTGTGTCTGATGAAAATAGCAGAGCAAATGAGACGAAGGCCAAATGAAACTGTCCTCACAAGGAAGCTTATTATCCTATCCTGTTGATGAAATGTACCTGGAGGAGCCATGGTGTATATTCAACCTACATAATCATTTTATCTTTGCTGTGGTTTTCGATTAGTATATGTGTACCAAGTATTAAAATTATGGCAAAATTGGCTCATGACTGTCATCTCAGTCCTCTTGGAGGCTGAGGCAGGAGGATGGCAAGTTGGAGCCTTACTTAGGCTGTATAATAAGATCTTGTCTCTAAATAAATAAATGGGAGTGAGGATATGACCCTGGGTTCAATCTCTAGTACTGCCAAAAAAAAGTCAAATAAGTATGAAAAGGCACAAGAAGATGAAGACTCATACGTATTTCTTAAGAGGTTTGTATAATGGTGTTCATTTTTCCATATCTCGGTGTCATTTTATTAGAGGGCTGAAAATTCAGCCATTATCTGTATTCATCAAGGGAATTACTGCAGAAGCAGGAGCCTGAAGAGCTGGTTTTTGAGTTTGCGCGCAAGGTTCTCTATGTGGAAGGGGCCATTGGGTAGCTCATCAGAAAGCCACTTACTGATCTGACATCCCATCAGCTGTGCTTTACAAAAATGTCTGTAACTTTCCTCTGTATGTGCTTGTGTGGTGCAAAATTAAGTCTTGATTTTACATCATGAGATCAATGTTTATTAAGTAAAACTTTCTGCTGGATATAATTCACATTTTGTGTATTAGAAATGAAGGGTGGATCATCCGTTGGTACTCTGGGAGCTTTACTGATTGAATGTCATTTTGGGGGGCTTTTTCATTCTGTGTGGGTTTTGTTCCATGTAAGGGTGCAGGGTCATGGGGGGTGTGTCATTGTGATATGTCATTTTCTCCTTTAACCCGCTTGTGTGATTTGCTTTAGTTTTTCTTCTTCTTCATTAATGCTTCCATCCTCATCCTTGCTGTGACTGCTCACATGTCCTCCTCCTCCTCCTGTCTTCTGCTTCTGACACTAAAGCCCGCAGCCCACTTGAGAACTCAGTGCCCTGCCTAGCAACCCGCACCCTGGATGATGACCCCCGAGTGCGGCGCACCCCCAGCGCGGGATGGCTCAGTAAGTCGCTGGCTGGGAAGGGGACATGGACGGTGGCGATGGGGAGAGGGAGGGCGGGGATGTGGTTACGGAGTGAAGGGCATCCTCAAGAATGCCTGAAAGGGTGCGATGGAAGGATTCCTAAACTTCCACTACACTACTGATTGTTTCTCTCTACCACTGTAAGAGTCTGGAATGAAGAATTTTCTGGGTGATCTGCTGACCAGAAGTCAAGTAACTTGGAAGGCAGTGGGAAAGTGCAAGAGTCCAAGGTCAGGTCTGACACTGGCAATCCTCCCTTCAGGTAGCACTTTCAGAAGCTCCATGTCCTATGTGGGTGATGCTCACCCCGGTCCCTTCAGAGGATTGTGAAGATGGCACTCAAGATGGAGCCTCTGAGGGTGGTTTGAGAGCATCCAAAGGCTAGCTAGAAGCTTACTAAGTTAAGCCCTCGCATACCTATCACATGCCAGAAAAAGCAAGGAGCTGTGGACAGTGAGTAAGGAGATGAGAGCATAAGAGAGAATCTTCACTTTTTTTTTTTTTAATTTAGAGCTTATTAAGGAACTAAGACACACCTAAAGCCAAGAGAGAAGACACTGCATGGGCGACTACATGGGCTTTCTCTGAAGACTTTCATGTTGCCTATGTGTGTGGTATAACTGTATTTTAGTTGTCAAGAAGCCCACCTGTGATGACATCATTTGGCTTATAACTGTTTTTGTTTTATCTTGTGTACTGTGCCTATTCACTTAAGCCTTTTACATAGTGAGAAAATTTCCCTTTCTGGGGAAGGTATCTTTTTACCGGTTGGTATAATGGAAAAAATTTCAGTACATGCTGAAATAGTGTTTGCTGAGTTACATTTCTCAAGGTCTTCTTGTGATGTAAATATGACATTTTAAGGATCTATAACAATAATCTCTATGCTGCTTGGTATTGTGTGGGTGCTGTGTATTCAGGGAGGTGAGGGGAAGGGTAGATGAGGCTCTGCCCCCAGAGGGGTTCCTTTCTAATGAGGGAGATAGGACATGAGTAGGGAACAGATGTATACAGACAGGCACACCCACCCACACGTGCACGTGTATGTATACATGCGCTCACACATCCACATAAGATTGTGGGGACATCTTGGCCTGGGGTAGTTATGGTAGAAAAGGTTTTTCTCAGTGAGGTCCGTTTTTGGGCTAAGTCTTAGAGGAAAAGCCTGAATTTTGCAATGGAAAAATTAGGGAAGAACACATTATTAAATTATTAACTTTTTATGATTGTTTTCTGTAAAGTAGGTCTAATGAACGTGAGTAAAACTGTTTCTTGAGTAATAAGTTACAAACACTAATTTATTACTTATTATTACTATTTGAAATTTCTGATCCAAGTATTTTATAAAATGGTAATTTTGGAAATATTGTTGTGAAGTTATACACAATTTGTAAATGAAGAAATAAAGCTTAGAGAGGTTGAATAACTTTTCAAAATCACACAGTTACAACTGTCTGTTGAAGGTCTTGAACTTAATCCTATGGGAGGGTTTGCTGTCTGTAATTGGGTGGGTGCTGTCCTATTTAAGTGTAGTAAATTCACATGAGCAGATGGCTAAAAAAGCCTACTAATCTCACAAAGAAGAATCATGCACTTCTCTTAATAAATTCCTTTATTTCTTAGTGATGCCTTTTGGGGAAAAATAAATTCAAATAACAAGTTCAGATATTGCAGTTTGGAGTCAGGCAGGATAGTTTGAATCCTAGATCTATGCTACTGGCTTTCTGACTTTGGCCAAGCTAAACTACTTTTCTCCTTAAATTTGTATTCCTCAACTATAAAAGTGGATAAATCTCACAAACATAGATTGTGGTAAGAATTCACTTAGAAATATCTGAAGTGTCTAGCACAGTGCTCAGTACTCAATGCATCAGCATTACTATTAATAGAAAAGTACTTATAGAAGTTGCTCAAAATATTGCGGCTGTTTTTATCCTTTCAAAATTTTATATATTCCATGTCAGATGTCCAGACAGCAAAGTATTTTTGTGTGTTAAACATTAAGGAAATGGATCAAAATGTTGAATTGTGGATGTAGAAGCATGGCAAGTACTGTGTTTAGAAATCAGCCTTTGGTCAAACCCTGAGCCAGTCTCTTAAGAACTGTATGTGTTAGTAATGAGAAGACCTTTCTCATTATTTATTTGTGTCATATGTTCGGACCCTAAATAATTACCTTTGGTGCATAGTCTCCATCATCTTCCCCACGGGTCTGTATTACTTACCATATCAATTAAAAAATGTACACCTGTTGAATAAGATGTACAAGCTCATCTCGGTATGAGCCGCTCCTCTAGTCAGGTTGTCCTTGCTCTTTGTCCTTTGAAGGGATAAATCATCTACCCTTTCATTCTTGAGTGCCTTTTTAAGTAAATCTGTCCAAATTGATTAGATAGGACCTGAGTGAAGATCTCTTTTTTAAAATAGTTCATTTTAAAACAGATTTTTTTTTGGGGGGCCTTAAAGCACTGTATCTCTTATTGGTCTGTGCCTGACAGTTGAAGACTATGTATTATTTTTATGGTATTCTGTGGTCTCTCTTATTTTTTTTTTTTTTTTTTACCTCAGCCACATAAAAAATTACCTTTAGGGCGAGGGCTGTGTCTCATGGCGTGACCTTTAGTGTTGTACAGGTTTCTTTGGAAGATAGGTGTTATATAATATCCATGCTACAAAGTGATTCTTTATACCCCATCATTTCATGAAAAGCAATCTCTAGGGGCCAACTTGGCCAGACTAAACCATTAATTGCAGTAAATGTCACTTATTTGAAAACATTTAATTCCTCCTAGTTTTACACATTCTGTTCTGATGAATTTGATTATCAGTTCTCATATTAACAGTGCAGTTTTTTTTTTTAAACAAAGCTGCTGAAAATACTAGGTAAAAAACTGGCCTCTAATGAGATTCCATTAAGTTAATATAATTTTAGTATTCTTGACAAGGTATTTTCAGGTTCGTTGCTACTTGAAGTAACTGACTTTGCAAAGTTGCCTGTCCAGGTGCTGGTGGGGAGTGATGCTCATCACTCCCTGTTGTGTGCTTCTTACCTTAGCTGTCACCTGAGGCAGGTGGGAGCCGGAGCTCCTGCCCACTTCAGACGCTGCCAAGGTATTGAATTAGAAGTTGGAGCAAAACCAAAAATGATTTCCCGCCCTGGGTCTTACCCACATGTCTGAAACCAGCTTGGGCTGCAGAGAACAAAGGAGAAGCTTTTACCTCCACGTTTCAGGATAGTTTAATACCAGCCTAAATGCTTTGCCGTTGTTAAGAACGTCAGATATCCTATCTTGGTGGATCCAGACTGGCTCTTCAGTGGAAGTGCTTATCTGTGATTTCAGCTTGACATCTAACAGCGGGTTATCATTTGAGCCCTTATAAAACACTTGTGTTCCTTTATAGTTAGTGGCAATCGGGATCAGCTGCTTCAGACTCTCAGGTCCAGGAGTCAAAGAAAACGAGGCTTGGTGGTGTTTCCCATCATCTGCTCTGCATTCCTGGGGTCTGTCTCACTTTGCTTTAGTCCCGTCTGCCTGGCTAGTTTGTACGTTTGTTGGGCAGGAACCAGGTCCAGCTCCTTGTTTTCCTTTGTGGGCACTGCTTCAGACTGCTGCTTTTTTGTTTTTCATTGAAACCAATTAGCATGTGCATGTGATATGCGGTGGTTACATTGAACTTGGAATTTCTCAAAAAAAAAGCAATCAGAAAGTGTAAAAAAGAGTTTTTATAAAGTAGAATAAGTTGACACATTAAACTGGCAGAGAAGGCATGAGTGTTAAATCTGCAGAGTTCCTAATGTGGGAACCACGGTGACAAAGTAATTGGGCCATGTTGTGGATGATCTGGGAAAATTCTTTATCATCCAGACAGCATGATCAGAGCTTGCTCTCAGGAAACTTGTTCTGCTAGGGAGAGTTAGGAGGTGATTGATCCGAGATGGACCTATGGATCTGTGACTATGACCCACTGAATCTACTGAACGTGAGGCATGAGAGAGGAAGGACTCCAGGATGGCTCCAGCATTGCTTGCCACCAGAAAGGTGATAGGAAAATTTTTGTGGAGAAAGGTGTTGAGTTCACAGAAGCATGCCAGTTGAGACTTCTGCCCCTACGATGCATGCCGTCTCTGAGGATCTATTTTAGTAGGGTATTTTTAGGTTGCTTATTATGGCCATAGCTTGTATCTATTTGAGCTCTGCTATCACATTTTTAGCTTAGGTTTTTCCAAACTGTAACTAAACCTTCCTTTGGGTTGAAGAATAGTCACCACATCACAGCTCTTTATTGCCTGGTATAATTTTTTAGGGCATTTTTATCTTGATTCCAAGCAGTATGCTTTCTGTCCCCTCTATTTCCTTCAGCAGGTTCAAGATGTAAGCTTAGTTTTACATTCTTATTATTGAACGGGAATATTATTAGGATTGCTAGTTGTAGCATTCCATACAGTTTGGCCTTTAAAAATTAAAGAAAATCCAAGTAAATTTACAAGTTTCTTCACTAGCATTGTTCATAGATGTAATTTTCAAAAGACTGAAAGGAACAAACCTTCAGCAATCTGCCACCTACCTTCAGATTTTTTAGTTAACACAGACATTCAGAAAATGTGTGTGGTATGCAAGAGCAACTCACAATGTTCTTAAAATATAGATAGCCCTAGCCATTTAAAAGTAAAAAGGAGTTAGTTAATGTTTATCCTGAGTTACTAAAATAGGTCCCATGAGTTGTTTTATTAATATTTATGTGTTTGACAATAGACTAAAATATATGCTAATTTTAAGCAGCTATAGAGAGTGAAAAAAAGAATCAAAAACTTAGCAATTCTCTTATTTCAGGGGACTGGAGACTGGAGGAGATTTCAAAAGGCACAGATTTGAAAAAATTTTGATAGTCTGATGAGTTATAAAATAGGGGTTTTGGATGATTTTTGGCAATTGAGTTGGGCGTTTGTGAGTGTTCAAACTTGTGCCTGACTGAATGGTGACATGTGTCTAATGAAACCCTTCCTCATCCCCAGCTCTGCCCTCTTCCCAACTTCTCCCTGCCTTCCTGTCTTCTCCTCTTCAGAGTTGGGACCTGAGAGTCTACTTTGATTGTTGGTCCTCCCCTCTGCCCACTAATGCACTACTTCTGTGTGGCATTCTCTCGGTAGCGTTGCTTGCCTCAGTCTGACTCTCGTGCTGTTCATGTTCGCGTTTCCTCTTGCTTAGTCTGACCTATGGCCGGTTATCTGGGGTCACTACTTAGAGTTGAGCTGATGCAAATGCATCTTGCATTTTGCCTCCCTTAATCTAATGTCAAACAAGTGAGTTCCTTCCATGTAGGATTGTTCAGTTTATTTCAAACAACATCCAGTCTCCTCGGCCCATTACTCAGTGACCCGTTTCATGTTACTCTGTTTGCCTTTACTTGTGCCTCATTTCAGCAACACTTACCATTACGTACATTTGCTGGGAGCGTGCCTCTCTTAGTGCTTTAGCTTGAGTGATGTCTCTACCTGGAATACTCTTCTTTCTTTTGAAAGTTTTTATTGCAATTATGAACATTTTATAGGGCCCACATTGTCCGTAAAGCTTTCCCAACTTAAGGTATCCTATACTGATCTGGAACCCCGAAAGCAGCTTTTCTGAGATTTCTTACGATATTTAACTCATTCTTCCATGTCCAATTATGTGTGGGCACGTGTACTGCCTCTAGTGTGTACTTCTTAAGGACAGGACCCATATCTGTTTTATTTGGATATCCTCAACTCAGGGCTTGATAGACTGGCCCATGGACTAACCCAGCCTGCTACTTCGCCTTGTAAATAAAGTTTTATTGGAACAAAGCCACGCTGAAAGGTTTACATGTGTTTTCTGTGGCCCTTTTCATGCTGTAACTGCAGAATTGTGTAGTTACAACAGAGAACATAGGGCCCACAAGATCTAAATATTTATTATCAGCTAGTAAAATCGTTTTTTGACTTTGTACTGTAGTCTTGGTTCTCAGAGTGGGGACTAAAGAAACTTGAGGATGTCCAAGTGATTGAAATTTCCTAGGTCTGGAATTTTCTTCACACAAACCAAAACAAATTTTTTTTCAAACATGAAAATTCATCAACATTTCATAAAGCCATATAGTAAATGTTTTAACTTTGGAAAATACAGTTTTTTTTAAATAAAATATTTATGTTAGCACATAATATATTTAATGTTATTTGGAAGTGAATAAATAGTTATTTAAAAACTGATCATTTTAGATACTGGTAAGGCAAATATTAATACATAAATCCAATAAATGTTATTAATGTTTAAGTGTGTAAAGATGCTTTGAAACCAAAAAGTTTGAAAACTGCTACTGCACTGTGTTTAAGCATACTTATAGTAATTGGAAATATCAAAAGGGAAGAATAAATAGAGTCATTAAGTAATGACATCTACCATATGTCTGTGACCTTGACCTGCTAGTGAACACTGATGGTTCACAGTGGAGTGTAGGCGACTCTGAGTCAGTAAGAAGAAGAGCGTGTCTTCCTGACTTTTGTATTGATTTCTTGGCAACTAGTAGACAGGATGTGCTGGGTTTTGCTAAAGTGATAACTAACCCCCTGAATGTCCGTTGCATAATACCACAAAAGTTTCTTTCATGCTCATTCTACTAAATATCTAATGTAGACCTCAGGGTGCTCTGATCATATCTTTAGTTGGGATCTAGGTTCGTTACCTACTTTTACAATCCCTGTAACACTGAGCAAGTCCTGGAGGCATACCGGCTACCTCTTAAACTTTTACCCAGAAGTGAGACCTGTCACTGTCATGTACTTTTCATTTGACATACTGAGTCATATGTCCAAACCTAACTTCGAAGAATGCTTGTGCCCAGAAGGAGGAGACTCAGAAGCATTAGGTGTGCAGCACTAAGTGACTACTACTATCACAGCAGGAATTGTAGCTGTAGTTGGCTTTGTGAAGCCACACAAAACCAGTGTGCAGGAAGTCCTCCTATGTGCTTTGCAGGTGGGTGATGAGAATTTTCTTGTGATGAAGGAGAGTCAGAGTTGTCATTTCTGGGCCCACCAAAGAACCAGTGAGACTGTGGGTTTCCAGGGTACTTCTGAGGTAGGCTAGATTAATTTGAAACGGATGGAAAAATCTCTCATGCAAATATACAATAAAGTATTCTTATTAGAGCAAACAGTATCTGAATTGAATTATTGGAGACAGTGGAATATATAACTACTTGAATTAGTATGTCTGTATACATGTGAGTGAGACAGGAGGAAAAGCAAATGCAATATTCTAGCTACAGATATCAATTTCAAAGTTAATAATGAAATTTCTTCTTGGCAACCAACAAGAGAATTTTACTTTTAAAATTGCTGGCATAATCTCCAGAAATAGTGCTTTTATTTCTGTGGTAAGGTGAATATTTATGATATTTACAGTTGTCCTAGTAATTTGACTCTTAGTTCTGGTTCTCTTTATGTGCCTTCCATCTCTGTAGATCCTGTTCATCCTCTTTCCAGCCCTTGTCATTGTTGGACCACTCCTTGTCCTTGTTCTTCCATGTGCCTCTATTTCACTTCTAATTTTTTCCTGTCTTTTCCAACCTCTATGGCAACTTCTTGCCTCAGGACTTTACCTCTTTTGTGTGGACTATATCCATAACCACCTTTTCCCCCCAGCCTTTTTAATACTTTGCAACTGACAAAGGAATCTAAGTAACGAGTATGAGCACATCACTCTCTCAGTTCAGAATCCTATATGGAGCTCCTTATCATTTTTAAGCCTGGCTCACATACTCTCATGGGCTCAATTTGTAAAATCAAGCCTGAGCATTCTGGCCTGTGAGGTGTTCTGTGACCTGGCCTTGGCATCCCTTCCTTCATTCATGCTGCGCTCTACTTGATGTGACTAGATTTTGTCGTTGAACAGTTTATTTCCTCTGGATGGCTTTTTAAAAAAAAAATCTCTTTTCACCTTTTTCTCTCTCACCAAAGTGCCTCTCTCTTACTTATGCTCCTAAAACCAGCCTTCCACCCTGTTGATTTATCATCATACCTGCTCTTGGCAAAGTCCCTAAACAGTATAAGCCATATCCCATTCATTTTGGTATCCCTGTTGCCTAATACACCATCACACACTGCATTGCTATTTAAATGTTGGACTGGATCAACTCATTCACTTGTTGCTTTCCTTGACAAAAAATTATTTCATTACCACGCACTGTCGGTTACTTCTGTGTCTCCTTGGTTCCCACTAGGTGAAGATGGAGATCTTTCTTGATCACCTGTAAGACCCTACAATCTTAAATAAGAGAGGAAATAGAATATGTAACATGTAGTTAGCCAAAATGTATAGTATCTATTATCCTGAGATAAGACTTTCTGATAATAGTTTCATATTTTGGTTGTGACTGTTGAACAAAACAAACTTTTGGAAGGAATGATGACACTTATCTCAAATGTGTCTTTATCTCCTTGTTTGCATGAGCTGGTTATTTGTTTATTTCTTTTTGTGTTTGTTTACTGGTGCTGGTTGTGGCAGTGGTGGTGACGGGATGAATGGCTCTTTGAGTTTGAGGTTTGCCTTGCACAGATTGGGAGAAATTTTAATTTGTGTGTCACCCAGGGCCCAACTCAGGGCCTGACATGTAGGGACTTCATATATATTTTTTGATTAAATGAATACTTAACTGGAAATCAGAGGAAAGGTGAGATAACAAGTAAGCAAAAAACAGGAATGATTTTTATGAGTCCATCAGATCATCATTCTTCACATCACCCCAAACTGCCTAATCGCAGGGCTGTGGGGAAACCCTGCTACTTTTCTGTAGCTGCTGATAGTGGAATTTCACAATTGGACTCCTTAGACAAGGCCTTTGTTTCTTGCTACCTCAGTTACACTGTTCCTGACTGAGATACCACAACCAGGGCATTGACAAGGCCTCCAACAAATTCTTATGCAACCTAGCTTTCTTAAAACATTTCCATGGAGACAATGTCATGGATTCTGTATTATACATGAAGGCACTGGGCTCAATGAGGTTGTGTATTTATGGTAGTCATGAGGGCTATTCAGAATATCCAGCTCTCTTTCTTTCTGGGCACTTATGAACACTTACTTATTGAAGTTTGGTCTAATCACATGACTTTCTTTGGCCAAGGAAGTGTGAGCAGAAATGAAAGATATCTGTTCTAGGTAAAGCCTCACTTTTTTTTTCTTCCAAACCATTATTGTTCTTAAGAGTAGCTGCTATGTGTATTCTAGGTCCTGATATAAGGAGGGAGGTGCAGAGTCAGGCCCCCATTTGGCAGTTCTGTTCGATTCTGTCTGTTGTCCAGCACCCAGGCAAGCTGTGGTGAGATATGAGCTCCATAGGGCCTATCGATATGGCATTGCCTTTGGCTGTAGCCTCCGTGGCTGCTCTTTTGGGCTGGCTCTGCTCACATCCTGTGCTCTTCCTCATCAGGTAATCCATTTTGCTGGCATCTTCAGATTTCTGAGGTTTTCATTGTACTTTGGGCTTCATTTTCACAACTTCAGGCTTTACCCTTCCAGAGGCACACTGTTTGGACCCTGCGGACTTCTTCTGAAATCTGGGGGAATTCTCCATGATCTCACAACTCTTTCATTCTGAATGCCCGTGAAACCAACACTAGGGGGATGATGTCAAGGTCTGCCACTGGCTTTAGCAGTAGTCTGGCGATGGTTGCAGAGTCCTTTGAGTTCTTAGATGTTTGAACTCCTTGGGAATTCACATACTTAGGTTGCTGGCACGATGCCCTGAAACTCTTTTTTTAAAAGCAATTTTTTTTCCTATTCATCATTGATTAAGTTAAAGGGTGAGATCTTTCTGGTTTCTGAGATGCCTTCAAGGCATATTTTCTATAGTATTGATGCAGAATATTTAACTTTGTGTTATGCTAATCTTCTCAAAAACCATGTGCTCTTTTGCTCCAACTTTGTCATCTCTTTCATTTTTGCAAAGCTGCAAACTTTCTACCTCTTTTTCCTCTGCCATTTTTTCCTGCTTTTCAGTGTAGAAATGGCTCAAAGCAGAAAACAGAACCCATGTGGCAGCCTGAATATTGGGCTGCCTTGTAATTTCCTCTGCTAATTAAGTAGTTTACTGCCCCTGATCTCAGTTTCAGGCAAAATCACAGAACAGATGCAAAATTCCGACATACTTTTGCCAGAACAGAACATATGTGACTGCTAGACCAGTTGCTGGTAAAGTCCTCCTTCTCTCTGAAACCTCTTCAGCCTATCCTTTCCAGTCTGCACTTCTGTTGGTATTCTGGTCTCCTGAGTTCTGACCAGAATCTTCCATCAAGCTCATCTTATAGCACTCTAAATCTTCCATAGCTGCCATCTTAAGCCTTTCACAACTCCTCCCACAAGCCGATTTCAAATGTTTCTAAGCTGTATGTTCAGGTAAAGTCACAGCAACAACCCCACTTCTCTTGTACCAATTTTGTTGTAGCTACTTATTCATTACTGGGACACCTTACCCAACACCCACAACCTACGGGGAAAAGATTTATTTCATTTATTTCATTTCAGAAGGTCTCATTCCATTTATGGGCAGTGGTGGAAGCACATGGTAGAAGCCTAGCTGGAGAAAGCTGTTTAGGGCAGGTATGAGGGAGCTGAATGGACAGGGAAGTGTGCTCCTAGCATATGTCCTTTCAGGCCATGTTCCCGTGATCTCTCTACCCCTTCAAGGTCAAACCCTAGTGACTTGCCCCTTCCAACCAAGCCCCAGATCTTATCAGAGCATGGAATTCATTGGCATACTGTGACATCCAAATACATGAAGTTTTGAGGAGACATTCTAGATCCAAACCATTACATTTATGTTAAGCAAATTTGGTACTGAGCAGTGTGAGAAATGATTATGGATAAGTAGTCCACACCTGAACGAGGAGAGTGAGACCCTAGAGGCTGTCTCGCTGATCCTGAGGTGATGAAATGCTAGAGGTTAAGCCACCTTTATTCTTCGTTGGTTCTGGCGAGCTGTCCTAATACCATTGTGTATATCAGAGTCGTCCTTGTTTTGTTGCTTCAGAAAACAGAACTAGGACTTATGGGTGAACATTTCAGTGATGAAGATATTTGCTCTAGATTCCTAATTTTTTAAAACAAGGATGGCATATAATTTTTTAGCGTCCTTAGATTTTTCCAAAAGGTTTGATGACCTGATGCAGCTTTTAGTTTTCCCAAATTTACTGAGGAAGGGAGAAAGTTTCCTCCTTTTTGTGTGAGAGTGCAGGGCTTTTATTAAGGGGCTTTTATGCTAGCTTCTGGAAGGGCAGAGGAAGGGACTAGCTTCCCAGTGCTAGAGAATTGTGAAATATGTAGCTGGAGCCTCTGTTCATCAAAATTCTTAGTTAAGGCAAGAAACATATGAGGGCATTTATGCTTCTGAGAAGACTAACAGAAATATGTATATTTAAACGGAAGCTATATCTTTCTGAACATGAGTATACTTTTGCTGATGCTCTGAGCATAATCTACCTATTGTCTCGTGGTTCATACACAGTCTGCTGCTATTAAAGAAGTTCCTTATATGTAAGAATGAACTTTATTGCAATAAAATAGACTACTTTATAAGTGACATATTTGTTACCACCAGAAATATAAAAGAAGGTATTAGAAAACTGATTTATTTTTCTGAGTCAGGGTCTCCTATGTTGTCCAGAGCTTGTCTTGAACTCACTATGTGGTGCAGGCTGGCCTCAAACTCAGGCAGGCCTCCTGTCTCAGCCTCCTGAGTGTTGGAACCCAGATGTGCACCGCCATAGCCAGCCTGTGTGGTGCTGTGAAATCTAACTCAGGACCTTGTGTATGCTAGACAGGCACTTCAGCCACCGAGCTATGCCGCCCCATCCCTAGGAAACTGATTGTATCTAATGTAATAGGCGGAAAGCTACGTAAGTAAGAAGTTGAGTAGATGGAGTCCATGTGCCCTTTGACTCTGTGCTACTAGGGTTCATGTTTATAATTCTACATCCAGGCTTCCTGGGAATCTTCCCTTTGTGACATCTAAACTTACTGTTCTCTCTGTATTATATTCTTGCCCCAGAGAGAATGTACAACACTGAGAAACTTCTAATGGTGTTGCTCTTGAGGAATTCTAGAGCTGCAGTTGTGGTACTGATTCTAATTACTGTCTCTTGAAAGATGTTTCGCTTTGTCTTCTTTTCTCTTGATCTTGATTCAGCAGAAAATGCAGTTTGAGGATGTACCTTTGCCCACTATTTTAAGCAATATTTAACTAGTATAACTAGACCCAGTGAATCATTCTCAAAAATCTCTACTTTTTTTTCCTTGATGCTTTGTGTATTTTTCACTCTTATCCAACCAACTCAATCTTCCATACCACTTCAGTAGTAAATATATAGATGTATAGATTGCCTTCCAGTCAGAAAAATAGTTACTAAAGTGAGGTAAGATCACAGTCTCCTCTACAAAATACTAGAGATTACCATTAGAGTTTTCTGTATTCACAGGCAGCATATGTAAGTAAGGTGTATACATATGGCATAGGTTTCTCATGACCTCTACACGCAATAAGAATCTAACACTTCTGCCGCGAGGTTTCTCACAATGGTTGGCCTGATTATAGCACATATCCTCGGTGTGAAGACCAGCCTCGTTTTGAGCCCCAGCTTTCATATCTTGTGTCAACATAGATGATTTCAACGCCTACCTCAGAATCTGAATTAGAACTTCAGTTTCCTAATTCTCTGAACTCAGTTCTTTAGACTGCAAAATTACAAATGGTGAGTGGCTTCAGAACCCTTCCATGGCAATTGTAGTTCATAGTTTTGTAAGGATCTTGAGTTAAGAGGGGATTTGTACACATAATTGCAGGGGAAAATGGACACAGGGAAACTAACGTTTATTGAACATCTGAGCAGGACACTTCCTTGTGTGTTTCGTTGATTAATTCTTGTACCAATTCTTTCAGGCATAATTGCTCCAGTTTTGTAATTTTTTCCTACTCTGTTTCCTTCTTTCCATGATAACGTTTTTATTTTTTATGTGTGTGGATTCAGTATGCTCATTTCAGAAATGTAGTGTGTGAGCCCCAATTCTATCTCCTGTCCCTTACGTATTTCCCTTTTCTTGATTAAAGAAAAAGAAAACATGGTCACAGGAATTAATACCAGGCAAGTTGAAAATCCACACCCTAGGCACTTCTTAGAACTCTAAAATAGGTGTGATTTAGAAGTAGGATAGCATCATGTGAGAGTTTCTAGTATCTCAGCTCAGCCTTGACTTTCAATAAGATGGAAAACCTGGGCCCAGTCAGTTGGTTTCTGAATGTATTTTTGCAGGACAACTTCAGGTTTGTAAGAGGCCTTAAAGTTCTCATACCATTTTGACCTTAGCTGTCACTTTGGCTGGAAATGAGCTAAGAAGCAGGTGTGTTCCAGGAAAGATTGTGCCCTACCTTTGTTCTGGTCTCAAACTTCAGGCACCATTCTGGTCTTCAGGGTTGCTTTAGGCCCAGAAGTGTTTGTTCTGTTCTTCTGGAGTTCAATGTTGGGATAACATGTCGTAGTTTACTGTTCAGTGTAGATCATTTGAGATGAACAGTTGGCACAGTCATAAGTTTCTGCGTGGGAAAACCAATTTGAATGGGCTTTCCTCAAGTCTATTTTGTAAGCCCTAAATCTAGAGCTGTAAGAAGGGCTTACTCTTGTAAGTGGAGGCCCAGAGAATGTAGAGTAAACTTTAGTATTTTTTTAGTCTGTGTCTACATAGGTATCTACACGTGTATGTATATGCATGCTTATATCTGTATCTATATGTTTATTTGGCTGCAGATGTAGGATTTTGCTGAATGTGTTGCTTTTCTGAACATATTCATGCCTTTTAGGTGTAAAGATTTTAGGTAACAAACATGCAGATTACAGTCTTTGATAATTCAGGCAGAATTTTCAGGAAAAATTTCCCTTGTCATACTTTAAAAATGGTGTAATATTTAATATTTTATGAGGCATACTTAACTACTTAAAATTGATTTCATACTGCTAAAAATTTTTGATTTCCATGTTTTATTAAATTTTGATTTAATTAAATTTCCTGAGATTGGCTGTTAATTAATAACTTTTCTATTTAACCTCTTGTACTTAGAAATAATGCACATTTATTTAATGTGTGTATAAGATAGACATATGTAACATATTTTTATTAAACCATTATGTGCAAATGTCATGAAATTGAAGAACGCAGAAGGACTTCTAATATAGAACAAGCTCCTTAGTTTCATCTTCCCTTCTTCTAGGCTTGCCCTTCTTACCATTAAGTTTCCTTTTAATCATTGAGTGATCACTCACTTTTTTATTTTGTTTTTTTATGATTATCGTTATAGTTCTATAAAAAGAAGCTGATTTTACTCTTTCTTATTTTTCAGTCTTATATATTGTCTAGTAGTTTATTCTTTGAAAGAAAAAAATTTATCTCACTTTTTCTTTCTCCAAACACATCATTATTATTCTTTCTTTCATTATAAATTACGCTTGTAATTGTAAGTGGGGTGCTGTGGACAGTGCTGCAGGATCATTCGGGTCCTCCCTTCGGGAGGTGAGGGTGCCAGCTCCTACCCATCCTTGCCCCTCTTCCCGCAGCGGACACTTCCACACTTCTGTTGTTACTTCTTTTACGTTCATCGTCAGTATTCACATTCCTGTTTTAATCTATAAATAAGTTTTGTGGTTTCCTCAGCTTGTTGATTTTAATGCTGGGAGCCCATAAATAGAATTTATATTAGGGCTACATAAATAGAGTTTGCTCTAAAGCTGTGTGATGAGCTTGAGTACATTTTCTTTTGTGAATTTTTTTGACTGAGTTCTAAAGTTGCATTTAAAAAATTCCTATTATGGAATTTGTAATATCTGAAGGATACTAATAGGTCACATGCCTTGATGCTACCTTCTGGCAACAGTGTCTCCTTGCTGGCTGCTCTTGATGCTCCACTGCTGTCCTGCTCCACAAAGACTGTAGGCTCGGCCACCGGCATTTACTGACTTTGCCGCCCTGAGTTGGGAATCAGGCAGCCCTCTTTCTCAGCTTTCTTTCCTACTTTCATAAATCACATTTTTAAGTAACTTTGTATGAAATGACATGTCAATATTAATATTTTAGAGGGGATTTTGCCTGAAGTTTGTATTTTCTCAATTAGTTCATAGTTTTTATAAGAGTCTAGAATCCTTGGTGGAAAATAATTTTCTTGTAGTACTTTGAAGTATTAGCTTTTGTTGCTCAAGAGACTCTCAAGATCTGATCCTTGATGATAGAAAATTTTAGGATATTCCCCTCATTTTGGTGCTGTAAAGTTTCACAATGACTCATCTACATACAGGTTTGGTTTTCTTGTTAACTTTTTGTGTGTGTGTGATTTGTTGTGTTTTCTTCCCCCAGGAACCCTTGTGATTTGAAGCAATATGTCCTTTAGCTCAGGGATAATCTCTTTGATAATATTTGTTCCTTCCTTTTCCTTGTTCTGGCTTAATAGGACTGCTACAAATTAGACATTGGACTTCAGGATTGGTGCTTATCTCTTCTCTCATATTTTCTGTCTTTTTCCTCTCCCCCCTTGCTTTGCTGGAATATTTTCTTCTTATTTTCTAACTCTTACATTGGAAGATTTCTTTTGTTTGTGATATTTTGTTGAAAGTTTAAAGTGATTGTTCTAAAATTTTCATTTTTCTATTTTGTTCTAAGAACGAATAAGACTTTCATTTTATTTCTCATTTTTAAAAATGTGTATTCTCTTTATGGTGTCTGTGAGTTTTGGTTTTCTTAAATGTCCGATGTCTCTTAATCTTCCATTTTTATTTAAGAAATAAATTTAGCTTGGAAGGGAGCACTGTTCCAGGGGAGTCCTCTGAATTGTAGAAGTTAGAGGCATTTGCTCTGAGGTACGGTGTGTCTTGGTCTTTTCTGAATTCTTTAGCAAAGACACTTGCAACATAAATGCTCCTGCTGGTAGGTGCTCTGTCTGCTAGAGTTGTGTTCAATTTCCTTGCATGGAACTTTCATGTATTTGTCCCTTTCAGCCTGCAACTTGCTTCTTTCTCTGTTCTTCTTGGTAGCTTTTAGCACAGAACTTCTTCAGAGTTTGGCAGGGAAGATTTCTCTTGTGACTCCATGCCCTTCTATACCTATTTGACAATAAAATTTCTAGGTAATGTAATGATGGCAGGTTCTACTACTACATTTACTTTCTTCTAGAGTTTTTGAGTTCTCTTTTCTGTGTTGGCCTTTTAACAGTTCCCCTCCTTGATGTGGCTTTATATTAAAAAAGTATATAGAAAGATTAAGGGGATAAACCATTTGCTAAGTCATACAGTAAGTTTGCCACATTCAGTTAATTGCTTTCTTTAAACATTTTAAGTTTAGACACTATCAAATCAGAGAATTCTTCTATTAATCCAGTCAGTGAAATTTTACTGTATCTTGGATCTGGTGTTTATATTTAGATGCAAAAGAGTTAGCCAGACTTACTCCGTCACACACAGGTCCAGGTCCTACAATTGGATTTATGTGACTGTGGGAAGCTATGGAGATTCTTCCTGAACTGGGGTTAGGGACATTGACTAAGTCACCTGGGGTGCAGTGCCTGTTTGAAATGAAGGCATTAGGGTGTTTACTTACTTCTCCCATACTCTGCTGTTGATAGATTTTTTCATGTACCATTTACTAGCCAGCATACAATTGCTACAGGTGCTTCTCTTTTCTCCTGTATTTTTGGGAAGTAAGAAGGTTACAAATTATTTTATAAACATCCACCTATATTTCTTGGATGGAATACTTTTTTGCTCACAGTTTCATATTGCGTATGTGTGTGTCTATATAGATATGTATATATTGGTATGTATGTTTATGAATTTGAGACAGAAAACTGTTGTAAAATTGTAAGTAATCACAATCACAAGGACCACAGATTATTGAGAAATTTTCACCAGGACCACAGATTTTTGGAAAATATTCCAATCATGTCTGTCTTGAGTGCTCTTTCACCTGACTATTGACTTTTAAATCACAGTACAATTTTTAAGACAATAAAAATTAAATATTCTGAGCCATATTATTAGGAGTCACCATTAAGCGGAGCATTTTGCTTTTTCAAGTCAAAATTTAGAAGAATTAGAATAAACTTTGAGAAGCTAAGTTAGGAAGATTACAAGCCTGAGCCCAGTTGGGACAACTCAATGACTTACTAAGACACAGTCTCAAAATAAAAACGTTAAAAAAAGAAGACTGGAATTGCGGGGATTATAGATTGCAGTTCAGTGGGAAGGTCCTGTGTTCAGTCCCCAGTGTCAGTACCTACCCCCCACACCCCAACCCTGACACACACATGTATCCCCCACCCTAAAGAAGAAATCGACTCTTTACTTAAATACTTGTGCATTTGACATTGAGATTCTAGGACCTAAAAAGAATCTTGTGCAAAGCTCACCCCAGTGGTCAAAAAATTAAAAGAGGAGAGAAAAGAATTAAAGAAATTGAGATTAGATAGATTATCACTGGGAGTTGGACAGCAAAGGTCTCAGAGTAGACAGTGGGCTTTCAAAGGAGAGAACTATGACTGGTGGGCCCCATTGGTTCAGGCGTATGTCGTGCTGTGACCCGATCTTTGCACACTTCTTTCTCCATAGAAGGATGCTCCTCCACTGTCTTGGTCCCATATATTAGAAATGACTGCACCATTTAGATAGAATTCACTCCTATAATTTGCTTTCCTTCAGAGTTGCTTTATTTTCCAAGTCATTCAGGTGCTTCAGGGTATTTCAGCTCTTTTCATCCCCCAAAGCTCTCCTTCTCCTTGGCTGAGATCTTGACACACTACCTCTTTTCTCCTGAATCCTCAGTTCCTAGTTCTTCCTTTAAAGAAGTTTCTTCTTTCTCCACTTACTTCTTCTGAATTCTGTTCTCACTGCTGGCTGATATGCCCCTGGCCAGCTTGAGAGAGTGCTTTGGTTCTGTTAGTTCTGGGCCAGCTACAAAGTTCTCTGTTGTTTACACTCAGCCCTTCCAAATCTGAAGGCTCTTGGAGTGTGCCCACAGTGAGTATCTCCCTCCGTAGGAACTGGACTTTTTGCAGTGTATTTATAGTATAGTAGCAGCTCCACATGGAAGTCAGATGATGCCCACTCTCATTATTCATTCACAAATATTTAGGAAGTGCTCTTCATGTTAAACGCTGAGGCCAGATTTATGAACAAGATAAACCAATATCCTAAGCTTATTATATTAAGTTATGAACAACAACAGCAGCAGCAACCCCCCCCCCCAATGTGAACAGTTAAAAATGAAAGAAGCGAAAATACCCAGAACTGTTTTTTCTTTGTTTTGAAATTCCTTCAGAAATTCCTAATTAATGATGATGCTTTTAGCATTCCTTGATCTCCTATTTATGTTTTGTATGTTTTAATATTTTATTTAAAGGGTGCAGAATGGGAGGGAGTGGGTTGGTAGTCTCAGTGACCTGCCTATTTAGTTACTGGTTTTGGTGGGTATTGCTCTTGATAACCTTTTCTAAGGAAAACTAAGTCATTCCCTCTAGACATAATCAAATTCATTGTAAGTATCCTAATTGAGTTATTCTCCCTGTCCCCTTATCTTCCTGTCCTTAGTAGTTCATATGGGAAGAAATTGCAGTTTGAAGGACAAAAAAAATATGGAAAACCAATGTAGAAATAGAGTAGAATTGGTTGTATGTACATTGTGGAATTTTACAGATACTTGGCTGTGACTATGAGGACATTCAGAAGCGTGTGGCCTTCGTCTCTCATGTTGCTGTTAGTATACTTCCTTGTCACAGAGCTATGGTTTTGTGCTACAGTTTAATTGTTTGTCACCGTTGCAGAGTAGCCAAGTTCAGTATTTTTCTCCTTTTTTTGTGAAAATGAAAATGTAAAGAAATACACACAGGCTGGAGATATAGCTCAGTGACAGAGTGCTTAAAATGCATGAGACTCTGGACTCAGTCCTTGTCAGGGAGGTGGGGGTAGGTGTGGGGAGAAGGGAGAGAGAAAGAGAGAGAGAGAGAGAGAGAGAGAGAGAGAGAGAGAGAGAGAGAGAGACAGAGAGAGGAAACAGAGAGACCCTTTCCATTTTTGGGAACAGCTAAGTTGAAAATAACTAAGTTGCTTGTCTTAAACACACATGGTAATATATATTTTTTTCTTCCTTAAATAAGATGAAATTTATGTGTTTCTGTAAATGACAAACGAGTTTTGTTTAGAGAGGTGGAATGGTGGGATCATATTAAGAAATTCAAGGTTAAATTATGGTTTTAACATTTGGTTTTTGGCTGGGTATTTAGCTTCCCTGAAGTACATTTGTATCCAAAAAGTGCTAATAATAATAAGACCCTTCTCAGGAAAACACTGCTTGATGACCTAAACCGAATTTGCTTTTTCTAGGCCCTATGTCCTGAAAGTTCCATTACCTCCTGTTAGTGCCAAAGTCTGGGGATCCAGCTTTCAGCACATTGGCCTTTGAGGGACACTTCAGATCCATATTTTAGAAAATACATGTTTCAGAAACTACATCTGTTAATTAGTTCTGTGGTTCCAAGCAGTGTAAATCAGCCTTATACTTTTGAATTTTTATATGAACCTTCAGATTCGTTTACATTTCTATTTAATGTAAATTACCTTAATTTTTATGCTGAAAATGTCTTTTCTTCTTAAATTATCTTTTTAGGCCTCAGGATATTTCATAGACCATGATGTTTTCCTTTTTATTTTAGCTTGTCCCTGATTCCCTTTGGCTCCTGATAGAAGTGTGGAGGTGAGGGGGAGTTCATGTGGCATTGTATTACATACATATTTACATTTTTATGCCCATATTTAAATACCTTTCTCTTCTCATGCTGTGCATTCTCCCCACTCCTTTGTACAGGGAATGACTATGAATTGCTCCATGTATCCTAAAGAATAACAATGATTTTCAAACTTAGTACAGAATGTAATTAATTCTTATAGAAACAGTGTGTACCTGCCAAATGGGTACTTTGAAAATGAAATAGTTTCTGATTGTGTGAAACTACTTGACAGTGTGACTCGCCAAAGCTTTCTTTTTCCAATGGCCTGAAAGAGTAATATGGAAATTAATTATGACTATGCATCGAAGACTGGTTCTTCTCTTTTTAAAGTCAAACTTTAAAAAAAGTCTCTTTGGACTGAGAACAGTCGTAAAATATTTTTATGCCTTGGGCTTCAGATAGAAAGGATCCTATAATGGGGCATTGAGTGAGCCACCTGCTCTAAGAGGTACCATGCTTTTAGGGTACCTTTGCATTTTATTGTTTGGCACAAAGTGACATTTTTCTGTAGACCCCTCTACTCATTCTGGATTATGGTATAATGAATTGACATGGTAGGTCAAACCTCTAAATAGAAAGCACTGAGTTATGCTGGCAATGTGTTTTATTGCATGTCAGTTGCAAAATGTACACTGTAGAACATCGTGAGGGACCTGTTGTATGACAGCTGCTGGATTTGCTAAAACCCACACACAAACTTCTGATTCCCGCACATAATCTCATTTATAATCTCCTGTGGCCCTTGTCCTGACTTCTGTAATTTAGGTAATATGTTTCTGGAAAAGACTCATCAGTGAGTTTCCAAAATGAAGTTATTTATTTATTTGGTTGTATAGGAGATAATTTAGAGAAAAAAATTAAATATTCGTCTTGTGTGGGTATGTGACATGGAAGCTAATTTAAGGATTTGCTTGAGGTAGCATTTTTTAAAGCTGGGGCTTGATTGGAGTGCAGGTTGTCAGCGTTGCCCCTCTGGCTGCTCTTGCTGATATATGCTGCTGTGAATTCAGACTCTGAGTGGGGTCCGTGCTCAGAAGACCGCTGTGTGAGCAGGGGCGCTCAGCCTGTAGCATCAGAACCACTTAGAAGTTTTGCTGAAACCCACCTTACTGCAAGGTTTACTCTTACACCCAGAGTTTTGACCAGCATGGGCTGAGGTAAGCCTTGAGAACTTGCATTCCTAACAAGTGTCGTCTGAGCCATGTGGGAGCTGCTAGCCTGGCACCTGTGCTTTGGGTACCACTGGTTTGGAGCTTTGGGAAGCATTTGTCTCTGATTTCAGGTGTTGAAGATTTAAGTGGGAAATTTGATAGGGAAGAGGATAGAGAATGATTGAAGAATGAAGATTATCTTGCTTGATTACCTGAAACTGTTTACTTCTGAGTTCAGAATATAACAGAGTAAAATCTTAGCAAAGCTGTTAATGTTAATTACTTTTATCAATTAGAATCAGATAAAGTTTAGGTGGATGGGACGTTTTATTTTATTTTTTTTAACATTAGCTTTTTCCTTCTGATCTGGTTCTCTCACCTTATGCCTCCTTCTGCTCCCAATATAGCATACATACAGGTCTCTGTATTCTGTGTTTCAGAAATAGAGAAGAGATGAGATCACATGTGAAGTTTCTTGGAAAACCTCATATCAATCAAATTTACCTTTATAATAAAAATTTTATTCATCTGGCTTTTACCTACTCAGGCTTTGCAGCAATTAGCATGGTAATTGGGCTTAATTAAACCTTTACAGTGTTTATAAAGAGTTTTCAAAGCAAGTCAACATGTTTAGGCTGTTACCTAGGAAGTATAAGCCATTTAATGAAAAACTTCTTTTAAGATATCTCGGTACTGCCACTTGCATACAATTAATTTGATAATTAAAATCAATCTGATGTATTCATTGACACAACTGCTTTTACCTTATAAATATGATTAGGATTGCTAAGGCTTTATTGCCTTAGAAATACCTAATTCAAATTTCTTCACTTATTCAAAAGGAATTTTCACTCAATCCAAATAATTGGTTTGACTCTTAATGTAAAATATATAAAAAAACCCTATTAGTCATTTTCTAGTAGTTATTTGTGAGCATTCAGGTTTGTAGGTGATGTCTTTTGTATTGAATGGGTAGAAGTCTGATGTTTGGTTCAAAGCAGAAAATCCCTTTAAAGGGATTGTTTTAATTTTGCTCATAAAGCACTTTTTGAGATATTTACATTCCTTTAAATAATGCCCTGTGCTCAGATTTGCTTAGAATAAAACACCCTCCCACGTAAAATATTTAAGAGACCTGGGCCGTGCCTAGTCAATGGAATATAGCAGAGTGGAAAATGTCTTGTCTTGCCAGCTCAAGGAAACTGATTCTTTTCTGATCTAGTAGTTAGAAGTTACTTTATTATTTAAAGAGCTGCTGCTACCTAAATATTAATCAATTATGAGTAGATTTTCATCTTGTAAAATTATGTGTCAGAATTTTATCTGAAGGAATTAAAGACAGTAATCTCCAGGCTGATTTGGAAGCCATTGTGAAGCTGTGTTTGAACTTCGGTGCTTTTTTTCAACCCTTGTCCTCTTGCTGTGAAGACTTGCCTGAGTCAGATCATCGAGGATTAATAATGAATGCATTACTCAGCATCCTGCAGGGTTGGGTCAAACACCCTGGCTTTGAGAAGTTACTTCTTTTGCTTAGTAAGCTTAGAAGTTTCAGGTCTAACTATGGAAGGAAAGTTCGGTCTTCTGTTGATTAACATAGTCCACCTGAAAATGTTCTCTGGCTCTTCTGGTTGCCTCTTCTTTTTATTTGTATAAAACAGTGTTCAAAGTAACTACACCGACCAACAGTCAGTTTTCACCTTGACTTAAGATATTGCTGGTTAGTTTCCATGTAGTGAAATTCATCCTTTGACTTGAAGGGCAGGTTTTGTGTGTTAAGGAGGAAGAATGGGCATGTATCTTTTAGACTGAAAAACAGGAATGCAAAGAAATAGAACTTGCGCAGCAGTGCTATTTTAAGGTTGTGAATGAGGGTTCTGGATCAAATGTCCCCTGAGAACTAATTGTGATCGAAATGTCTGCCGTAGAAGAGAAGGCAGGTGGCTTTTGTGGTTGCTCAGAGACAATAGCAAGACCTAGGGAGGTGGGGAGGGAAAGTCCAAGCTCATATCAAGGGTATAGTCTGCAGGTGATGAGCAAAGAGCCGGTCTCTCCAAGTAACAAGAAAAAGAAAAGAAACCATGTGTGTTAGTGTGCATGTGAAGGATAAAAAGTTACCCAAACCAAGGGGAATTTTATTTTTATGCTTACTGTTTTTAAAAGTTTCTTTCAAAGTTTAGCTTATTTAAAAAAAGTACTAGGCAATACAAATTAAAAATATTTGGGACTTTACATACTTTTCATGTAACCATGAGTGTACTCTACCCTGGCTTCTGGAAAGTTCTTCAGGAGAATTCTACTGTGGTAAAAGACATCATTACCATGTCCATCATCATCTACTAGTGTTTATGAAATATGCAACCAAACCCAGTGTTTTGGAAAAGAAGCCTTGACTTAGAGTTCTCTTGTGTTTTTTTTCAGGTAGCCCAGCCATGACGCATAGGAATCTGACCTCCTCCAGTCTGAATGACATTTCTGATAAACCAGAGAAGGACCAGGTAAGTGAAGAATTCTTGGTACTTTGAAATGTAAGACTGAACATATATCTAAAAGATACTGAGAAAGATTGTGAATCATTATGTGTAGATGCTGTTTTTCACCTTGTCAGAGGGAAGGGTAACAGTACGTGAAGGGTTCTGGAGTCAGGGGAGAGGAATTTGAATCTTAGGCAAGCCTTCACAGATTCATTCACTTGGACTTGACTTCAGCCTTTGCAGATGAAATCGCTTAGACAGTTTTAGCCTGGGAGCTACAGTTGGTGTAGATCTTAAATAGGAATAACCCCTGCTTAAGGTTTGTTGTGGGGATCGAGTCACTTAATGTATGAATCAATATTTTGGTAAACTATGCCAGCCCCCCCCTCCCAAAAAAAAATGCTGGCAGTGGTTAAATTGTGGGGAAGGGACACCAGGCCAAAGTAATAATAATTGTCTCACTTTCTGCATACTTGTTTTTGTATTAAAACATATAGTAATAGTCTGTTTTAAAAGAATAGCAGTTGGTTTTGCTTTTTTCTCTTGGAAAGAATGTGATAAAAAGGTGCCATCTTTCTAGTTGGCAAGGTATCTGAGAACAGATTTTAAGAATATAGTATGTTCATATTTATAAAAAGATGCTTCATGATTAAATAATTCAAAGAAATGAAAATGGCATAAGTAATATATGTTGGAAAGGACAAGGAACATGAACGGAGAGAATCCGGTGTTGGTACTTGGTTTAAAACTGGTTATCTTTACGACGGACACCAGTTTTCTTGTTAAATCGAAACAGTAAGTGTAACTCACCTCAGAAAATCCAGGCTCTGTTTTTCAATCTTACAACCAATTTTTCTTTTGACATAGTAGAAAAGTGTGATTCTACTTGTCTTCATGCTTAACATGCTAATTGTGTATCATTTATGTGACCTTATTGTTTCTCCCTCTTTTTTTTTTTGAAAAAAATAGGGTGGCTTTAAAGAGCCCTCTTTTCATACCTTGCTTTTTTTTTTTTCCTAAAAAAGCAATATTTATGACAGTGTGCCCCTTTATCTGGCAGCACTTTAGTAGTGACAGAGGTTTATAGGCTTTGGTAAATTTTAAAAAGCACAGAGAAGATGAAATTACATTCTTTCTTAGGAAACGTCACTTGGATTCTTTCTACTTTCTTCTTATCACTGTCCTAATAAAGCTTTTGCCATCTCAGGTCTGGATTGCTAGAAAACTTTTGAAACTAAGCCTTTAACCCTATTTTCGGACAATTCAATATACTTTTTATATTATTGCCTTCATTTTTTTCTACTCTACATTAAAAACTTATAATGGCTATTTCTCCTGTCTAGGATTTCTTGTATTACTTACAGGGTCCTCTGAAATCTGATGTTATCCTTTTGATCTTCATGTAGTTATTTGTGTTCTTCAGAAAAAGACCATCTTATTTTGTTGTTGTTTTGAGACAGGATCTCATTCAGTACTCCAGGCTGGTCCTGAACCCGTCATGGAGCCCAGGCTGGCTTCACAGTCACAGCAGTCCTCCTGTCTCAGCCTCCTGAGGCTGGCATTATAGGCATGCATGACTGTATCTAGCTTAGTGTGTGCTGGGTGAGCTGGGGAGTCAAACTGAGGGCATTGTGCTTGCTTGGCAAGTGCTTTAACTGCTTAGCTACTCTGACAGCTCAGAGAACTCTCTGTTACAATCAGGCTAGTTTCTTGCCTCCAGTTTTACTTTGAGATTAATTTTTGGGCTTTTGACCTGCTTCTCCTTTGAGTCCTGATGTGGATTCTTCTTTTACCTGTCTACCTCTTGACATGTCTGGGGAAAATCATTTATAATAAATTTCAGACATATTGGTAGATCCATACCTGTAGGAGAAGAAGGAATATTCAGGCTTGTAGAATTTCCTTCAAAGCTTCCCTCCAACCACTACGAAGTGCATTTTGGCTCCGTTCAGGATTTTCCAAGCAGTGTTGATTATTATGTTGTTTGCCAGGGATCTTAAAATTGGATACGGCAATGCACTGAGTAAGGCTCAGCATATGTGGTTGACAGGCTTTTTGAGGAAGCCTTCTTTTACTAGGGACAGCCCTTCTCTAACCAGGAATTTGTTAGTAGCCAGCTAGTAAAGAGCTGGCTAAGATAATTATTTATTTATTATTACCTTGAGTTTCTTTCTATATGGACATATGTATCAGGAGTTTGATGGCTTAAGACACAAATTACATAAGATTTTGATTCTAGAAGTAGAATAAATTATGATTTGGGGGGTGCTGGTTTTTCTGTATTATTTCAATCCTTAAAACTAGAACTTGCAAAACCTGTCACCACAACTCATACTCATCAAAGTTTATGTTGAGATGAAGCCTGAAGGTTGAACTCAAGAGGTTTGTTCTCATCGAAGCCGGCAAATAAGGGGGGTGACTGCGAGGGCGACTGTCCCTCCAAACGGCGTGTCTTACAGTAGCCATGTTTGATCCCGTGAGTTCTTCCTCCTAAGAAGAGGAAGAAATTCCTTTTTCTTGAAGAACTTTGTAACTGATTGGTTGTCTCGTTGACAATCAGAGGCAGAAGAGAGATTCAAACCGATATATCTGGTTCTTAATATGTACTCTTTTAGTAACTTCAAGTCTGAAAACTCCTGGATCATTTTAGGGTAAGAAAAGAAATGGATGTGCTAATAGAGACGAAGCATTGGCAAACTCAGTCTTTTTAAAAATCTATTTTTAACATAATAAACCTGAACTTTTTTTTTCTTTTTTTTAACCTGTTTTTCCTCTCTTAGGAAAAAGGATGCCATTCTCAAGGTTTTTTTTTTAAGATTTTATAATTAATTTGTCAATGTCCTGGAAATGATCTTGGCAGTAAAGTCAGACTTATTCTGTATACTTCTCTAAGTTGGCCCAAAACCTTCCATCCAACCAGGAGTGAAATTTCTGATTGACTGATTATTCTGCCTGGATACAATTTGGACAGTTGAGATGGTGCCTGGTGATTTTCTGGAGCTACATAACTTCTCAGTAGCACAAGAGATGGGTTTAATGTTCAGAGTTACCAAAAGGAACAAAATGCCTCTTTCTGACAGCTACACAGTGACAAAATTTGAGGGTGTATTTTTTTTTTTATGAGATTCTGTTTTGAGAAAACAGAAGAAAGAAATCTGTGGACTGTGCTTTTTCTTTCTGGCTCTGCCAAGCCTATGTACTTAGGATTTCAGTAGCGGCTGCCTAATTGAGAAATAGCTCAGAATAGTTAACAGAGAAGAGCAGAGCCAAAGTTTAGGTGATTCAATGTTTCAACAGTATTCCAACTTGGATGATCTATTTATTAAGCAGAAAACCACCTGTGGAGAATAGATTAAAAATACATCTGGAGCTCATCTAGTTACAAACCTATATAAATAATATCTCCTATTTTGTTGCTATGCAGTTTTGTAAAACATTATCCAGTTATCTTCCATGATTATTTTTGATTTGCTGTCTTATCTTTCTTGATTCCTGGTTTTGTAAGCATTTACATACATGTGAGATGGAACCTCATCAACTGCCATGTGTTTGTTCTTCCTCTCCTGTGGGGTTGGCATTATGTGAGAGGAAGGAAAGCTCCACATCATCCTCCTTCTTAGTTTTAACTCTTGTGGAAGCACTAGGTTTAATAGTCCAATAACTCCAAAAGGGGTTGACTTTTTTCAGGTTTATCAATAATGCAGTATTATTTCACAATTATTTGTTCAATGTTAAGTAAAATCACAGCCTGTAGATTGCAGAGAATGCTGTAGGTATTGCAGCGCCTTCTAGATTCTTAGGAAGACACCTGAAGCTTTTGTAACCTTGTAGCTGCTTTTCTGATGATCACACCCAGGATGCTCATTGTTTAATCAGCTTCCCTGAGAGCTTATCTTATAGGTCTTTCAGTAGAATTTGGCCTAACCTTACTTTGTAATGTGTATTATAGTATTTTCAGCACCATCTGTTGTGCATTATCTTAAATATTGCTTGGCTACTTTGGTTTTTATTTTTGAAGTCTTTATCTTTTATGAAAATCTGCCCAAATTTAAATGTCAGAGAATAAGAGAATGAAATCATTAAACAATGTGAATTAAACAGTGTGCTTGAAATTCCCAAGACATGATTGCTGTAAAGTGAAATCTAGAAGGAAATACTCTGTCTAAAATACTCTGACTCTTAATTCTTTTATAGCATGTATATGTTATAGGAGAAATTTAGCTCAGTTCATCCGAGATGACTCTTAGATGGTTTTGAAGGTGTATTCCATCTGAGGGCTTCCATAAAACTCCTGAGTATTAATAATGATTTCATATTCATAGGGGTGGATATGTATCAAAACATCTTTCCTTTTGCATGGCTCAGCCCAAACCTCTGCAATTCTTGTAAAATATGAGCGTCATGCTTCACTTCTCAGGGAAGGTGCAGTGGCTCAGAAAAGCCTATGTTTTCTGAGGGTATAGTATTTGTCTTTTGTGTGTTTTCAGGGACCAGGGAGGCACTGTTATGTCAGGAGAGCTCCAGATGGAAGCACATCCGTGAAAACCTGAGAACAGAGCATGTTATGAGGAGGTGGTTATAGTCCTTAGATGTCACCTTCGTCACTGCAGTTTTGGCGGTTGCCATGAGCTGCCCCGGGGCTCAGCAGCGCAGCTTTCCCTTAGCTGTGTGTTTTTGAGAGGGAAGTCGTGTGGCTTCTTAATGGTCACCCTTAAACCCCTTTCAAACTGTGTCAGCTTGAGCTTAGATAGTTAACAAAACTGACGTGTGTCATCATCTTTCCCCTCTACCGGACATTTGATTTAATGTAGTTTCAGTTTCTCGCTTTGTGCTTCCTCCTGCATTTTTAAACCCCTAACTACGGATGAATGTTAGTATTGTTTGAGAAGCACAGATATTAATACTAATTTCAAGAACATGCTTGTTTTAAAATTGTGGTAGTTCTATGTCAGCCTTAAATTGCAGATGATAAACCTGTGTGATGTAAAGAATGATTTTTTAGTTAGCTGGAAAGCTACAGTACATGTAAACTTCTAAATTCCGTGCTGGTGTAACTTCGATGGATTCATCTATTCAAAAATTATGTTCTGTCCAGTGGTAGGTTCCAGGGGTGACTGAAACAGGTACAACTTTTGACTCATGGAGCCTGACTGTTTTATGACTGAGAGAAAAACAGCAAACCACAAAAACAAGTAAACGAATCATTCGTGTAATGATAATTGATCACTGGAGATAAATGCGTAAGATGGGGTCATATGGAGAGAGGCACGTGGGAAGCCAGTTTTAGGTAGGAGGCTGAACCCTGAAAAGGATCTGGAGACACAGGTTTTCAGGCTAAGAACAAGGCTATAAGCATGGAGGCAGGAATGAGAATGGTTTATTTAAATACAAAGGTATTTGAAACAAAGGCAGCAGGGGTGTGGTGAGTTCAGGGGGAGAGCTCTTTATTATTGAGCACAGGGAGATACTATTTTCAGCTTTTACCTGGAAAGTTACATGTTCTGATTTACACTTTAAAAAAAGATCATTACAATGCTCTGTGATAGGCTGGGAGTGTTTGCGGTGTTCTGGATCACCTGATGTTATTGCTGTGCTAAGCATTGTGCGAGAGCCTCGGTGTATTAAATTGAAAGCACAGTGGACAAAGCAGAGCCAATTTCTTAACATATTAGCCACACAGGCAAAGGCCTGTCACAATAAACAAAGATCTTTTGTGCCATTGAAGCATTGCACTAAAGAAAACCTTTATTAGTTAAAAGATTTTCCATGCACTATTATATTAAACAATATTGTTTCATTATTTTAATGCATTATAGAGAGTGGTGAGGTCGAGTGTCTGAGTGGTGTGTCTCTACTGCGTGTCCTCTTGTTGGTATTACTGTGACGAATGTCAGGCATGATCCCCAAGTCAGGAGGCCTCGCTGGGGAACTCACTCAACAGCGTCTTAGACTTTTTGGTCAGAAGGGAATGTCATGGTATTTGCAAACAGGTCACAACAGTCGAAGCGGGTTCTGGGCCCCTTTCTTGCTTGTACTTGTAGAGTAACTGAGCTTTGGGAGCTCTGCATTCATGTTCTCGATGTTTAGAAGACAGGATTGAAGTTCTCACATATCTTAAATAATAAGCTGGTGTGTTTTATACTTGATGTCACTTCTTATTCTTTCCAGTAAATAGTATTCTGCGTAGGTCCTGACACCAGGAATGTACTTATAATATATTGCACAGAGTAGTGGATTCCATGTAAAGTAATCTTTGGGGGAGGGCTACTTTCCTGGGACAAATTACGTATGCATGACTGAGACCTCAGGAAACACACCAACCTTTTTTCGTCTTGGAAGTTGCAAATTGTTACAAAACCGGGAAAAAAGAAGATGTAATAGCTGTAAAGATACAGAGACAATTGTTCTTTATCTACCCTCGCAGTATGTTATTATCTATAGTATTTTAAAACCTCCAGAATTTTATAATTCAAAACTATACAAAATTACTGTGAAGTATAAATGAGAAAAACATGAGTCAAATAGAAAGTGAAAGTTTTAAAATTTAAACCCTTGAAAGTAGCCACTATTGGCAATTTGACATGAAGTCTTTTGGATGTTTTTTTGATATGTAAATGTTTAGTTGTTTACCCATGTAAAATAGAAATTGGATCATATTCTTCTCCAACTTTATTTTTAACTTAATACCATGGGACCTACCTCATTCTTTTTAGAAGCTGTAGAGTATACATATGTTGTATGTTATTGAAATGATCTTCTGTAAATCAATACTGAGTTATTTTCAATCCTTTGTTATTACAAAGAATCTGTAAGTGTATATCCTTAATGTAATTTCCTACATTCTTTCCTAAGTATTTCTTGAGAAAATTTTGTAAGTGCAATTGCTGGGTCGCCATGTATTGCCAAGCCAATTAACTTCCCAAAATATGTACACCAATTGTGTCCTAGATTTTTAAAACACTCTAATAAGCCTTCCTCCACTGCTAAGATACTGTTTGCTAGCCAGATTTGAGTTTCTACTTTATGATTCACTAAAAGCTTAGCTACTCTGTTCAAGTGAAAAGAATATTAGTAACCAGCACCTGCTTCCTAGCTTGCTTTCGGGCTTTGTTAGAAGCTTGAAATATAGTGATTAAAAGTGGATTTGTTCTGCTGGTCTAATTGGATGTGAAGCTGGCTATTCACCCATGTCCTAAGGTAAAAAGTGCAGTAGCCATGGGCTTGGCCCCTGTGTATTTCTTGTTTCATCTAAAGGTGTTTGTGTTCCCAGCTTGGAGAGAGCTTTTCAGCCTCTTGGGGGAATTTTCTTGGCAGTTAAACATGGCTGTCTTTCCAGAGTTCTTCTTGGTGGTCAGCAATTGGAACCAACAGAAAAATTGCAAGATGAGTTGGACGAGTATTCTCTTTGAAGCTTTATTCAACATATTTGCAGCTTGGCTTTGTCTGTTTATCCTTCCCTCCTTAAACACTAAGAGAATTTTCAGTGAGCTAATGTCCAAACTATGCAGTTAAACACCTGAAAGTGTATTATTATCAGCTTTGAAGGAGTGCTGTCCTCTGGGAGAGAAAATAGGATATCAGGAAACTGTCCTTTCTACGGTGAGGCATCATTGCACATTCTTCTCCCCAGCTCCCCTCAACAAGGAATCTCTGCAGAGTCTGTCTACGAAGAGCTTACCTCACATGAGGAAGTTGTACTTGCTCTTCTTCAGAAAGAGACGTGATTCAGTTCTTTCTAGTTAAGTCATATTAATCCTGAGGCTAGTCGATTTTCCTTGGCAGAATCTCCTGATCTTATCAATCACCAGCCAAACTTGATTTCTCCCTGTGTTGCCATCGAGGATCTGCTTTACTTCCTAGAAAGGAACTGAAATGAAAACAACAATACTTTTTCCTTTGCTACTATATTAAGAGAGCAGAGGCAATATCTTCTATAATCTGACATCCAGTGGTTGATTATACCACGCAGCTGCTCCTACTTAATTAGTACTCTAAGCATACGTGCACCAGAGGTTCAAAAGTAGCCAAAACGTTGCATAGGTAGCCATTGTAAACTTAGCACTTCAAAATTGGCCGTACCGTGGGTCGTTAGTAGTGGTGTCTGCTCACAGTGAGAGAAATGTCCAATTATAGGATGTCCAATTGAATCTATTTGTAGGTGAGGAATAATTACATAGAATCAACACCAATTTACACTAATGTTTTGGAATTGGTACTGTTAACCCTATGTAACATACGTTGGCAAGCTTGAGGCTGTAAAGATTAAGCAATTTTTCTAAAGTTAAGTAACATCTAAGTTTTAGAGTTACTTTCTGTTCTGCCCACCTTTGCTTTTAACCAGTATAATGATTTCTGCCTATTTGGGTTAAGGACTCTGAAGCCATGGTGAAAAAGTACTCAATTGATATTTTCTGGCCTTTAGTTTGCTCTTGAGACATACCATTCTGAAAAGGCTTCTCACTAGGATTGCTATTAAAAACTCTTATTGTCTTATGGTGACTGGTTGGACATTTTTGTGGCTACAGGGGATTGAGAGATCTGATGCTGTATGTCTGTGTCTTGGGTAGAACTGATGGAGGCTGTGGAAATAGGCAGTTATTATTTTAAAGAGGTATAATATATGGTCTCAGATTGTGTGCATGCCTACCTGGGGAGACCACATGAGCTGCATGGTGCTCATCCTCAGTGCATCTCAAGTTCAGTGAAAGACAAGATAGTTTAGTTTGCCAAAATCATCAAAGAGAAACATGGGACTTTGGAAGCATCTTTCTTCTTTAGAAAACATAAATAACAGAAAATAAAAGCTCAACCAACTGAAAAAAATTTTTTTCTGTGCTACAGTTTTAGGTAAGAAGTGGGAGAGATAAGTAGGATAAATCAGTTGGAATGCAGCTGCCTGCAGTTAACCTGCCCAAGTGAGTGACGTGATTCAGCCAATAAGTGGAAAATATGGCTGCTTTTGGAATCTGAGATAATGGCCTGGAACTCCCCAAATCTCGTGAAATATAGAATTTTAAGGCTTGTTTCTTTCTCTCTTTTTGCAGTTAGAGTCCCATGTAAAATTGGCACAGGTAGATTAGGCTGGCTAGTTTATTTATCGTGACCCACATTAGGAAACTAAGGGTCACGACGCTCTAGTTGTGAGTCTTCACTTGCACTTTGCTGAAAGCTTTGTGGTTCTTTGACATTCAGACTTGAGAATTTCTCCTAAGATAGAGTCACTATTTTTGATAGATGCACATCATTATAATTGTTTTTTTTTCTGGTGAATGGAAAAAGTGGTCATGTTTGAAATTTTTATTAGGCTCATTTGGGGAAGAATATTGATGACTTAAACAAACATATAACACCATAACCCTTGTGAACTTGAGTATCCTGATTTGTAAGTATTATTATTTACTTAGAATTACTTTTTATACAGGATTTTTGTGTAAAAAGGAAAGTATTAAAGTATTTTATATAAATTTAAATTATCATTTTCATTATTTAAATGAACTACTGTCTCTGAAAGTTTGTTTTGTAAGTTTGTAGGGGATGAATATCAGGGTTAATTATCATTATACATTCTTCAAATTTATATTGTTCATTTGGCTTTTTGGGATTTCATATTCTTTGACAGTGTACTGTTCTACCCTCATTGTAATGAAGAGTATCTGATTGCCTTTCCATGGATGTTGTTATTTGTGCATATTTTTATTGGACTCAAAGTCTCTTTTCCTTTAATTTTTCAGTTCTGCCTTTACTTCAAGCCTGTCAAGTGCACTTTTTCCTTACATTTATCCTTAAATATTCCAGATGATGCTAATGACTCCTGTCTGAATTTTCTAATGCCATCTACTACTCAGTAATTTCAACATTGGTTAATAATTTGTTAGGCCATATTATAATATATATTTTATTACTTTAATAATAATAATAATAATAATTTCACTTACTGGTTACTGCTTTTGTTTATATTTCCGTCTTCATTGCGGAGGTCCAGGTTGCAGCCTCCTAAGCTTACTTTTTGATGGCAACGATGATGATGTGGAGTTAGGAAGAGTGTCTCGGTATCCTTTTTTGTAGAACTTTTTCTTCCAGGCCAAGAAACTAACTGTAACTATAAGAGTTTTTCAGAATAACTGATTCTGCAGAGTGTTGTTATTGTTTGATCTCTTGATTCTGGTTACTTCAGACGTTAGAATTTCTTACCAAGCTCACCAGCAGTGTGTCTTCATGGGCTAATCACTTGCTTAAAACTCATTTAAAACTCATTCTTGCCCATATCATACATTTTTATTTATAAGGACATTCATATGGGTGATAGCATTTCAGGTATAGTTTGTTCCTTCACTTGTTAAATATATTTGCCTTTTTTCTTGTAGTGAAAAGTGCATGAACATAGTTAATGGGCTGGCTAGTGTAATTTAAAGAAAATATCACTGACTTTTTTATTTTCCTTTATTTAAAGTGTAATGCCTTAAGCATATGTTGAAAAAGCTACCTCTCAGCAAACAGAGAAGTTTTATTGCAAGACGACATGCTATTGCTAAGTTTTTTTTTTTTTTTTTTTTTTTTTTGAGACAGGGTCTCACTCTGTAGACCAGGCTGGTCTGAACTAACTGTGGAGCTCAGGCTGGCCTTGGACTCACAACAATTCTCCTGCCTCAGCCTCCCAAGGGCTGGGATTACTGGCGTGCACCGCCATGCCTGGCTTGTGTGGTGCTGGGGAATCGAACTCGGGTACTTAGCGCTTGTTTTAGCGCTTGTGCTTTAATGACTCAGTCATTCCTCCAGCCCACTATTGCTAAGTTTATCCAAATATAGCACATTTCAAATAATGGACCACCATTTCACTTTTAGATATGAGCTACTTTCTTGTAATTTAAAATGATGTGAAGATGGGGGAAGGGAGATCAAACTTGAAAAAGATTTGTCATTGAATGAGATTTGTTGTTCAGTTTACAACTTGTAAACATTACAACCCTGCCTAACTTATACATTTCTCTTCTAGTTTATATTCTAAGGACAGCATTATGGTAATTATCCTAGGATATTATTGAACATGAAAACAAGTCAGATTGAAACCCAGCTCTGTATCAGGATGACTTTTTCAGATAGATCTTTCAGTTAGAGGTGAACTAACACTCTCTCTTCTCATCAAGTTTTTGATCACATTACTCATTGTTTCTCAAATGAAACTTAAAGTGAAAGCTTCTTCCAATATCAATTTATTTGAGATACTGAGAAAAGAACAAGGGGAGTTCCAGGAATTTCAGCAAGCAGCCTATGCATGTGGTTTTGCATGAAGAAAGACTAGGTGGGTATGTTACCCCCTGTTGAATCTCAGGCTCTGAGAAGGTGTTCTAGAAAACCCCTGCTTTCTAGAAGGGAGGTCTTGTTTAGAAAAATAACAATTGCCATTACTATTTAAAATAGTTGTGAAACTTTCTCAAAGCCAGGAATTCCCTGGAAGTAGCCTTTCATCAGGACATTAGGAAAACATCTATAAAAAGATATCCTGAGGGGATTTTCTTGTGAATTCAGCAGTGTTGTTTCAGTCCCTCCATGACTTTAACAATCCCTGAAAGAGGGTTACTAATGGAGTAGAATGCAATTAGTGCTTTGAAAGGCCTAGAATCATGTTCACATTTTGGTTCTCAGAGAGATACTTACAAAAATTCTATATGGTTTTTTTGTCTTTAAATAATGTTCAAAATAATATAACATGAGTTTTTATTAAAAGAAAACAAGAACAAAAGAGATAAATGGCATATTAGAAGTCTCTCCCTCCTCTAATATAAGTATAGTAGGGCCATATGCCTCTGTGCATTTATTCCTTTATTTGTTTATGAGACCGGGACTAGCTCAGTAGTCCACACTCGTCCTGAACTCGCTGTGTGGCCCAGGCTGGTCTTGAGCTCACAGCCGTCCTCCTGTCTCAGACTCCTGCTGGGATTAGAGGTGCCATCATGCCCAGCTGATTTTTTGTGCGGTACTATGAAACTGAACCCAGAGCCTTACCGTGCTAGGCCAGTACCTGAACCACTGAGCTACACCCCCAGATTGCTTATATATTTTTAACTATGTTTCCTCATAGTCTCACCAGATGTGTCCTACCTGCAACCAGTTGCCTTTTTATTTTTTATTGTTATAATGAGAAGTTTTTAAAAAGATTTTTACATAGTACATCTACTGTATTATATGTTTTACATGTTGCCCAAGGTAGTTCCCCTTCCCTCAGCTGAACAGCACAGCAACAACCACAAAATCAAGGGCACCCCCCGGCCCCAAAACAAAAACAAAAACAAAAACAAATCAGTGGGCTGCAGGTTGGATATGCCTGCCTGTGATGAGCTACTGTGGCCTGATGTCAGCTGTTCTTGCCTATTCAAAACTTGCAGTTTGTAGTACTTCAGTGTGGAAAGAATAGGAGAAGATAAATCAAAGGATAGACTATTTATAGTTATTTCCGAGTTTTCTAGATAAAAGGACATGGGCTTTGCTTGATGTGGTAGAGAAGCTGGAGTTTTATGATCCTGGGGATATTGGTTGGAAGCCTGACTTTCCTCCCTAGTGAGTGATCTTGTGCATGTCTATCTCCAAGCCTTAAAAAGAAGTGGGTAAAAATACTTGTTTCTTCCTGATGTTATGTGATTCATAGGAGATAATGTATACGAAGCACAACAGGTACGAAGTAGGTGCTTAAAAATGTTATTTCTGGGGCTGGGAAAGTAGAAAAAGCACTTGTTTAGCATTCACAAGACCCTAGGCTTAATTCCTGCCCTCCACGCCACACACACCTTTGTTTTTCCCATCCCCTCTCAGTGGTGCTTCAGAGCAGAGGAATAGGATAAACCATAAAACAACGTAGTCAGGAAAAAATGGAATGAGCCTGAGTGAGACGTACACTTTTAATTTTTCAAAGTGGTTCAACAGTATGGAACAAAATTACCAGTCAATTTTTTTTATTTTTATTGGAATACCTCACAGTGTAGTATGAATCTACATTCAATAATCCCATCGTATACAGGGCAACATTTTATATTGTTAGTATGTCCTCCTACCTCTCTTGAGAGTAACAGGCATCTAGCCTATAGAATATTCAGAATTTAAGTCATGATTTTTAAATCAGAGAGTATAGGCAACTAACAAAATAGTATGGGAATTTATAGATGTTAAGATACGTTTTTACACTGCAGAAATGTAGTTACTCATCGATGACTACTTATTGCCTTTATTATGAAGCTCAGATCCTTGGCGTGAACTTTCAAACCCCTGCGTCATCTAATATGGTATCTCTCCAAAGTCAGGGTATCGGGCTTCCTCCTGCTGCCTTTATTCCAACCGTCCAGTGTCCTCTCAGCTTCCCCTACATGCCTGTCTCCCTCCTGCCTGGGGGGGTCTTCATGTTTGGTATTTCCTTTGACTACCATAGTCTTCCTGACCAGGCAGTAGATGTTCCTTCATTATTTCTCTGTAAATGATACCTCCCCAGGGGAGTTTCCTGTGGCTCCTCAGCCCAGGTGGTGCCTGCTGTTACGAGCTGTCGTTGCGCAGTCTGCTTTTCCATCATGACACCTACCACAATGATCATCAAGTAATTCTATATTTTAATTTTTGGTTGATCTTTTTGTGTGTTAGCTTTTTATTACTGTAATGGATATCTGAACTAACTTATGATGAGAAAAGGTTTGTTTTGTCTCCCAGCTTCAGTGATTCAGTCAAGGGTCAATTGGGCCTGTGATGAAATGTATGTCATGGTGGATGTGTGTGATAGAGCAGAGCAACTTGCTTCATGCCAGAAGGTAAAGGAGAGAAAGAAGAAAGATCTGAGGTCCATGAAGAATTCTTAATAGGCCCCACCTCCTAAGGGTTCTACCCGCTCCCAATGGTACCATGGGATGAGGGCTAAGGCTTTAACATATGGGCATTTAGAGAACACTGAAGATGTAGACTGTATCATTTTTCTTTACCAGTAAGTCATTTGCTTCAAAATTAAAGAGATAGTGCCTTCCTGTAGTGGCCCTAGCCTGCTAGTAACCTATTTTTATGTCTGTCTAACTACAGATGGTTGTACTGTGTCTTAGGAAAAGTTTATTTTAGTTCACAGTTTTAGAAGGCCACAGTCCATTCATGGGAGGCTGGCAATGATGGAAGCACGTGGCAGAGGTGGAAGTGGAGACAGCTATTCATAGCAGTGCAGACAGGAAGCCAAATTTCCAAAGGAAGACAGGAAGAAGCATATAACCTTCCAGGTCCTCTCCCTGTCATCTGTCCCTTTCAGGTCCAGCCTCAGTGTTCCAAGTGTAAGCCCCTAATCTACCACATGCCTTTAATGTATAATACCACACACCTGTCTTCCACCACGCTCCTAATTCACCATCCACTGATAACTCACCCCTCCAGACCAGGGGCCCACCTCCTAACAGCATATGATTCTATAGATAACCCATACATCCATAACACGGGAGACTTTTGGAGGACATTTCAGATCCAAACCACAATATTCCACTCCTGGCCCCCAAAAAACTCACGTCTGCCTCGTGCAAAATGCATTTAGTCCCTCTCCAAGAATTGCCAAAGTCTTAACAGTTTCAGCACTGCTAAAAAATGTCCAGGTCTAAAGTCTCATCTGAGATGCAAGGCAAATTCTTAGCTGTGAACTCCTGTGAAAATCAAAGAAAGATTAACTACCTCCATCATACAGTGGTACAGGGTAACCGTTCACATTTCAAAAGGGAGGAATAGGAAGAGAGAAAGCAAATGGACCAAAACAAGTCCTAAACCCAGCAGGGCAAGGGTTAACTCCTGTAGCTCCATGTCCAGCACCTAGAGTAAACTGTGGCGTGATGTGAGCTCCAAAAGAGTCATGGCCCTGACCCTACAGTATTGCTGCTGGCAGCAACTTCCATCTTCTCTCTTTTGGGCTAAATCTGCTCACAGCCTGCAGCTTTCTCAGCAGATGATCCATCTTCTGGCTTCTCCAAACGTTTGTGGCCTTCGTTGCACCTTAGGCTTCTCCTTCACAACTTCATGCACTGCCTGCCCAGGGGCACACTGCCTGGCCTCCAAGGCCTTCCTCTGAAATCTGGGTGGAAGTCTCTATGACCCCACAGCTCTGGCATTCTGCACGCCCATGAAACCAGCATCACACCGATGATGCCAGGGTTGCCTCTGGCTTGAGCAGTGGCCTGGCTCCATTGTGCCATGGCTGCAGCGGCTTCTGAGAGCCTGGTTTGTTACTCCAGGAAGCAGAACTCTGACAAACACCTCTCTCTTTGATTCCACAGGGAGCTCAGGGGCATCTTTTTCAAAGCAAGATCCTTTGCCTTTGTGCTGTGTAATTGGTAAAGTGTAAGGTCTTACTGATTTCCTGAGACACCCTTAGGCCTCTTTTTAAGTCCTGATTCCAAGTACTTGACTTCTTTTTAATGCTAATATGTTTTAAAACCACATGCTTTTTTACTCCAGAGTGAAATCTTTTTATATATGTTGTCTCTGCGATTTTCTCCTGCCTTTTGCCATGGTTGGCTAAAAGACATAAGTAGTACCCAGGTAACAGCCTGAATATAGGGCTGCCTTGAGATTTCTCCCACCAGTTTAAGAAGTCCACTGCCCCTAGTCTCAGTTTCAGGCAAAGTTTCTGGACAAGGGCAAAATGCTGGCAAGCTTTCTGCCAGAGCATAGCTTGCATAATTTTTAGACCACTTGCCAATGTAGTTCTCCTTCCCCTCTGAAACTTCATGAGCCTGGCCTTTCCAGTCCACACTTCTATCAGCATTCTGGTCTTCAGAGCTCCAACTAGAATCTCCCATCAAGCTTGCCCTGGAGTGCTCCAAGCCTTCTCCAACCAGCACCTTCAAATCTCTCCAAACTCCTCCTGCAAACCAGTTCCAGAAGCTTCCAAAGCACATGGTCAAGTAAAGTCACAACAACAACCCCTCTCCTGGTACCAGTTTCTCTCTTAGTTATTTTTCGTTGCTGTGATACAATACCACAAATTTACCACATGCCGAAATTAGGGGAAGAAAATTTTAGCTCATTTTCAGAAGGTCATAGTCAATTTGTGGGTGGCCAGCAACAGTGGAAACACATGGCTGAGACAGGTTTTTAGCTGGATAAACAACTAAATTTATACTTAAATTTTGTTGGTTAATAGCCATTGTAAAAGTGGAAGAAGTTTTCTAAGATCATGCTACTTTTAGCTTATAGAAGGAATGCCTAAGATCATGGTACTTTTTCCTCCTCCTCCTCCTCCCCTTCCTCCTCCTCTTCTTCTTCTTGCTGTGCTAAACAAATTTGTCAACAATTTGGATTGAGACACATATTATGAATCATAGATTTTTCAGATGACACAAAACTGACAAGGTTAATACTCTTAATTTTAACTAAGAGTCAGAATGGATAAACATCGTGATAGGATTGACGCCACAGGAATTTAGTAAGAATAAAGATGAACTGTGTAAGTTCTCAACGTGAAGGGAGTAAGAATGTGTGAAAAAGTGCTACTTTATTTGCACAGAAACTCTATGACTTCCATCAGATTCATACATTTCAAAGGTTCTTATTGTCTACAAACATTTGAGGGTATATGATTGTGATAACTAGCTAGCATGCTGCAAGATTAACTAAGAAAAAAAATGGAAGTAGTTCATCCAGACCTTTCAACGTTGAGGTTGGAGGAGTAAAAAGCTCATGGAAGTTGCCTTCCAGTGAGAGAGAATGAATTTATTGTCTCCTACTTTAGACATAAAAACTCAATAGTAGTAGAGTTCTGTGGACACAGTTTTAGTTAAATGTAAGGTTGAGTCATAGAGGAAATAATACTTTTTCTGTAATTTATTTATGAATTTTTTATTTCTGCTTTGCACTAAAAAGTATGTTAGGGATTAGGTGTACAAAAATGTCCAGGGCTCATTGAGTCCCTGCTCAATGGATTTTCATGGTGGACTTTATGGAAAGTCAGTAAATGTTGACTGGGAAATGTTTGGGCCCAGAAGAGAGAGTCTAAATTCTGCCAGAAACTGGGGGTAGACAGTGGTGAAATCTAAATTAATTATTGAATTAAATGTTTTCTCTTCCACTGTAATGTTCAGAATAAGCCAAAGTCTGCACAATAAGAATGTAGTCATCGAGAAGAAAATGGATTATCTAGTTTGAGTTCTTCTAACATTTTCTGATTTGATGAATGTCAATGAGTAACACGTAAGGATTCAAAACTAAGAGGTCAAATTTTGGGCTGGATCATACCCTGTAACAAAGTAGTGAGGGGACATCTGGGCTCAGTTGTCACGTCAGTCAAGTGGTCATCATCTGCTGGTGGCTCAGTGAGAGCCCCCAGGTACGGTTTCCTCCCAGGGAAACTTACAGGTAGTTACTGCCTGCCCTGTGTTGGCAGCTTACTTTTCCCACAATTTCCTTTCTTCCTCTTCTCCTTCTGTTCTTCTTCCTCTGCTTCTTTCTCTTCAATATTCTCTATTGTTTTAATTTGGTAACATGTTCTCAGAGACCTCTGTGAAGGGTACATGAAAAAAATCTGCTAAACAAATAATAGCATGACTACTACAGATTTAATTATAGCTATCCAGCTGCCTGTTTGAAGTGTTCTGCTGGAGCCATATGGTCCCTTTTACATCCCCGCCCTGGAAGGACCTGGTTTCCATGCCTCCTAGCTGAGAGTATTGAATTCTCAGAGGACTGCTGGCAGCCATTTGGAAGTCAATAGAGGATATACTTCTCCTTAACTAACTCCACAGATGGACTTTTATTGACAATTTCTTATTAGACCCACCTAGGCAGAATCTAAGAGTTATGTCTGCTTGTTAGCTTTACAGGCTGATTTTTGTTGCTCACTTAATATGCTCAATTAAAGTCCTTCTACTTTTAACTTCGTTGACTTCTTTAAACAAATTTTTAATGGGCGATAATTTTAATTGTTATTCTGTCCAAGAGGCAACATGAAGATAGGAGTGGGGAGATCTAAGGAGGGTATGCCTGCTGTTGTTCTAAAGCTGTGATCTTGAACACGTACTTAGTTTCTTAGGTTTCCAGCAGAACCAGGATTGGCCCTTTCAGAGTCATTCTGTCTCCCAGCTGCTGTGCTTGGGGCTGAGCTGTGAGCTGGAGAACATACATCCACAGGAGAGGGGCCATCCCTTCTCCTCTTGTGTGCCACTCTGTGTTTCTTCTTTTTTTCAGAAAGCCCAAATTTCCCATTCCTTAAGTCATAAACATCTTTCAGTATGAAGTCTGTGTACTGTACTTATATACATATACCTCAGAGAATTAGCTTTTATCATATATTTACAGTTCAGAGATGGCCTAAGGGAGTAGTTTATTAAGATTTTTCCATGTTCAGGATCCATTTGAGCTGGTAAAAAGACTTTGGATGTTTTCACTAGAAAAAATGAGCAATAATAAATATGAAGATTTACAAGGTTTTTGTACTTTAAACATGTCTATGGACTTCCTGGATTTTCACCGGCAACCCCATAGTATAGAGCTGCTCTGTGTTCTAATAAAAGCTCTGCCGTCTTTTTGTTCTGAGTAAAGAGAACTGCAAAGGGAGTAGAGGGGACAGTGATGTGGGAGCTGCAAGGACTGAGGAACCAGCTCCACGATGCAGGTGGGACACAGGCAGAGTTTTGCTGGGTTCATGGACTGCGCTGCATGGAGCAGAGGGTAGAGGGTGCGGTGGACAGTGGCTTTTCAGTTCTTGCAAAAGAAAACCATTCTGCATAGGTGTTTGCTCAGCTATTAACTTTTATCTCTTGACTGCTTGTGTTATCTCTGGTGATTCTACTGTCCCACATTTCATGCCTTGAACTTTTTGTTTTTGAGAGATAATCCATGTTTAGTCACTACCCTGAGGGGGATGTGTGCAGAAGATACTGTCCAGAAAACCTTTCCCCCTAAATTATAATTGTCTCTTGGAGTCACCAACTCTGCAATGCAAATTGTTTGTTGATTTAATTTGGTGGCTCTGTCTATAACCTGTCTTTGTCACGGCAGCTGGAGGTTGTGGGGGCAGTGACAGAAACCCTGTGTTTAGAATCTTTCTTTTTTAGAGTTGGAGTGGGATGGCTGTTAATAAATACTGCTTTTTAGATACTAATAGGTAAAGCAAGAGTTAGAAATAAGCCATTCCATGTTTTTTTTTTTTTCTTTTCCTTGGTGAACGCAGCCATCCGAGGACAAGTATGTTTTTCTGCAGAATATAGATAAATGAAAGGGTGCAGTTGTCATGAGGAATTATATTTATTTCGTGCTACAGTGGCACTGAGCCCCCACGTTCTCCTTGGCCTTCTGCTCAACTACTCTGTAATGATGAACTCTTAGAACCTTCTTAATTTAAAACTTGTGAATCCAGTGGGGCTGGAGGAATGGCGCAGTGGTTAAAGCGCTGGCTTAGCAAATGCTAAGTCAAGTGCTAAGTACCCCAGTTTGATTCCCCAGCACCACATAAGCTGGGCATGGTGGTGCATGCCTGTAATCCCAGCACTTGGGAGGCTGAGGCAGGAGAATTGCCCTGAGTCCAAGGCCAGCCTGGGCTCCATAGTGAGTTCAGGACTGGCCTGGACTACAGAGCAAGACCCTGTTTCAAAAAATAAAAAAATAAAAAACCCCAAAAAACCTTGTGAATCTGTATACTTGGTAGAATTAACTTATATCAGCAAGTACTATACCATGTGAATGTATGTTTTTAAGTGTATGGTATAAACTGGGGAAAGGGATTTCTCCCTAAAATTTAAAGTTTTATATTTGAATTAACTGTTACTCTGCTATGTCTTTATTTTTCTTTTTAGAAGATATATATTAACTCCACTGTTGTAATTTGTTTAATGTGTACTGTGCCATTACGGGCACTGTGGTAGGAGCTCTTGAGGTATTAGCTATAATGTGTGACAGATAATCATCAACCTGGCTCTACAGGTGAAGAAGCTAGATATGGAAGATAACTCTTATCTAATCAGCTGCTGCACAGATTAAAAGAAAACTTTAGGACACAGATATTTTTAGTACCTGACAAATTTTCACTGATGCAGCTTTAACTAGTTTTGCTGAAATACTTGGGTTTGAAGTTGTTGAGCAGTTGGCATTTGGAGAAATCTGCCTTCTGTTGTGTATTGGTCTGGACTGTTCTGCCTTTTGTCCCTCTCTACAGGCCTTCAAGAAGTCCTGTGTGTTCTGCCGCTTACTTTTCCTCTAATGTGTTTTCAACATTCAACTCTCATTAATGTTCTCTTGATTCAGGGCATGTTCATCTTTATTTAATACATTTATTGAGGCCTATTATCTGCCCAGAATAGTATATAAACACTTTTGTTATTTATTTATTTATTTATTTATTTATTTATTTATTTATTTTTTTTGAGACAAGTTCTTGCTCTGTAGGCCAGGCTGGTTCTGAACTCACTGTGTAGCCCAGGCTGGCCTTGAACTCACAGCTGTCCTCTTGCCTCAGCCTCCCAAATGCTGAGATTACAGGCATCTGCTACCATGCCCAGTTTATGTGGTGCTGGGAAATTGAACTCAGGGCCTTGTATTTGCTAGGCAAGCACTTTAACTACTGAGCTCCACCCTCAGCCCATTTAACACTTTGAAACATCAATGCATTTTCTCCTCATAACTGCTCTGTGGTAGTTGGTTATTATTTCCTTTTTATGGACAAAGGATCTCAGCTTAAAGAAATGGGATGATCTGCCTAAGGTCCCACAGCTAGTAAGTGGAGGAACTCAAGTTTGCCAAGCTTGTTCTCTTTATCTCTATTTGAGTTGAAAACAGCTGGATAACAGTTACCAAGCTGAACCTGGGAGAGCTTGAATGGTGGAGAGAGTCTGTGGTTTGAATCTTCGCTCTGCTTTTCCTACTTTGACCTTAGTCAAGGTATATAGTCTCTCAGTGTCACTTCCTGTATAACTAAGTGGAATAAAAAATAATTTACTTGCTTATTGAAATAAAGTAAGAAAGTAATGAAATGAAACATGCAGAGTTTCTTATTCAGTGCCTGGCCAGATATCGTTGGTTAAAAATTTTATTTAAGTTATTATTGAAGGCATTTGTACCTTGTTTCCATTAGTGTCTGTTACTTTTACAAAACGGTGATTTCAGTGTACCTATACTCACCATACCCACTGCCATTACCTTTCCTTATACCTTCCTGTCTCCCCTCCTTACTTCTCTCCTCTGGCTGGGAATAGTGTCCCTTCTGCTTTCACGGCATATTTTATAGATTGCACGTCTTAGGGACAAAATGCAGTACTTTTTCTTCTCATTTAACATTATGATCTCCACTACAGTCTATTTCCTACAGATGACAAAGTTTTACTCTATATGGCTGAATAATATTCCATATGTATGTACACAAAATTATCTTTAGATATTTACCTATTGAAGGCCATTGAGGCTGGTTGCAGATCTTGGCTATTGAGATTCGTGCCACACTGAACATGAATACGCAGGTGTCTAAGGTGTGAGTGGTACAGCTGGATCATATGTAGCTCTACTCTTACTTTTCTTTTGAGGAACCTCTGTACTGATTTCCTTAGTGGTGCTAGTAGCCACTCAGTGACCATAACGTCCGTGTTGTCTGCTTGCAGCGCTGACCAAATCAACAGAGGCCATGGAGTAAGTAGGAAAAATGTTTATTCAGTCAGCATTAGGGAAGATAGTGAGAGTAATTTCCCAGAATTGCCCATCTCATTGACTAGTCTTTGTGTACCAGGGACTTTCGTAAGATGTGTTACAGGTGAAGGAGTATCACGGACTAAGATACCTGCAGAGTTTACAGTCTGTTATGAGCTGTTGAGTTTGTTGATCCACACTCTACATCCTGGCACCAGGCATTTCTGTCTTTACCCTCATTCCTCCCTTGAGTCCCGCATCATGCTCTTATGGGTTGGGGAGTCTTTAGGAAGTTTCTCTTCCTTTATATCACACCTGTAGGACACCAGTGAAGCCTAGGAGACAAAAGGGAGTTCTTAATCTTAAAACAACAACAACAACAACAACAACAAAAAATAAAATAAAAACCAAAAAACACGACTGCTTTTTTTTTCTCTCTCTCTCTTCTAGGGTTCCTTCTTCTTTGCTTTTAGCTCCCTGGCAGGATGGGGAAGAAGTAAAGAATTTCCTGATTTTTAACTTTAAAATGCTGTCCTGTTGATATCAGTGGTGATACTAGTTTACTTTTCACCCAGCCATGGAGAAGAGTTTCGTTTTTTCCTCCGCATTCTCACAAGCACACTTACTGAAATCTTGCTAATTTCTGTACTCTTGAGGCTAGCCATTCTGATTGCAGTGAGATGGAATCTCAGTAGAGTTTTTATTTGCATTTCTCTACTGACTAACAATTTTGAATTTTATGTTTTCACTGGACATTTGTACTTCTTCTTTTGAGGAATATCTATTTAATTTATTTTCTCATTTGTTGAATAAATTATTTGAGTTTCTGATTTAAGTTTATTGATTTTTTTATGCATTTATGTGCTAGTGATCTGTTGGAATATTACCTGGCAAGGTTATTCTCCTATTCCACAGGCTGTCCTTTTCACTCTATTAGTTATTTCCCTGGTCATGCATGAAGTTCTTAAATTATTATAGTCCCATTTGTTGAATTTTGCTGTTATTTCTTGTGCTACTGCAGTCCTATTTAGGAAGTCTGTGCCTGTGCCTATGGCTTCTACAACCTGTGTTTTCTTCTAACAGTCTCAGAGTATTAGATCTTACATTTAGGTCTTTGATCCATTTTGAATTTTTTTTTGTACAAAGTTAGAGATAAGGATCTAGCTTCAATCTTTTATGATGCAGTTTTCTCAGCTCCATTTTAAAAGAGGCTGTCTTTTCTCCAATGTACATTTTTCATGGAAGAATCAAGTGATTGTATTGCATGGGCTTGTTTTTATGGCCTGTATTTTATTCCACTGGTTTAATGTATCTATTTTCATACCAGTACTGTGCTGTTTTGTTATTATGGTTTTGTAGTATGATATTAAATTTGTCTATGATACTTATAGCCTTTATTCTTTTGCTTAAGATTCTCTGGCTATTCTGGGTCTTTTTCTGTGCCTGTGTTTTAGGATTGTTTTTTCCAGCTCTGTGAAGAACATTATTGGACTTTCGATGGGGATTGCATGAATCTGTTGATCACATTTAATGTGACTGCTTTGACAATATTAATTCTGCTGACTTACAAACACATGACGTCTTTCTGTCTTCTAAAATATTTTTCCTCCTAAATTTCCTTCTAAATTTCTTTTCTTCTTTTTCTCCTAAATTTAGTGCCATGAGTTTCGTGAAGACCCTTACACTCTTTGAACCTTTCTCAATATTCTGGAATTTTTGTTGTAGAGATCTTTCACCTGTTTGGTTAAGTTGATCCCCAGATATTTAATTTTTGAAAGTGTTGTGAGTAGAGTTATTTTCCAGATACCTTTCTCAGTTTTTCCATAATTGGTCTATCGAACAATTATTGATTTTTTAAATGTAGATTTGTGTCCTGGCCGCTATGTCTCTTGACAGCAATGATGCCATTGGAATTCAGTCTTACTAGTGTGAGATTCAGAGTCTCTTAGTTGTTTTCCCCTCTCCATTTTTATTAGCATATATCTTAAAGGAGGAAGAATTTCAATTTGCAGCTAATTCCTGAAAGCAAGGCTCCTTTTCAAAGTCATGGATGTACCTCAGATGAGGGTAGCACCTACAGGGACTTTAGTAGACACTTGTTAAATAATGCATGGTAGCAGTGTATACTTACAAGGTTTAACCAGTAAATTTCCTTTGCCTGTTACCTGAGGTCTTTCTGCAGTTCACTGCCACCAAATGGAGTAACATTTTGTTGACCTCTCAGTTCCTCATCTTCTTTTGGTCCGTCTATGTTGAAATCTACTGCTGGACATTGAACTCTGGTCCCCAGTTGTGCTAGACAGGAGCTCTGCTACTGAGCTGCCTCCCCAGCCAGTCCTTATTTATCCTTCTGAGAATATGATAATACCATAAGTCGGTGTGATCACATGGGTTTCATGAGTTAAATAAATGTTTACCTAACACTACGGCAAGACTGTAGCTTTATAAGGCACCAGGGAAATCAGCGCCAATATGCGGTTTCTTTTTTAAGTGTACTTTAGGGTCCTCTTTAAAGTACTTGTAGTCAAGTAAGAGTCACAGGCCAGTCAGTCAGTGAATGAGTTGTGCTAAGTATGATTACAGAGATAGGTTAAAGGAGGTGAGGGAGGTAGGAACAGTTAGGCTCACCTTTCTTATAAGGTCTGGCTAATGGTTGGAGGCCCCAGTGGTCATTAAGTGTCTATGTGGCAGAGTTGGTCAGAAGGTAGGGCATATAGTTGGAGGGAATTTCCCACCAGACAGAATCATGAATATTTCAGATGTCCTTCCTTGAGTGTGGAACAGGTGACCTGTGTTTAATCGGTGGAGTTCGTGACACAACAAAGAAGAAAAAGAACTTCTAGAAAGATTACCTAACTCTGAGAGTACCTAGAGTTTGCAAGTTCTTGTTTTTCTTTAAATCAGGTTAAAAGTAATGTTCTGTGCAGTTGAAATTCTTTCTCTTTCTCTTTCTCTCTCTCTCTCACTCTCTCTCTCTCTCTCTCTGACCATTTTATTTTATGCTGTTAGATACTATGCAAAATCTTAAAGACTCCTCATTGTAATTTTTGAAGTTTGTCTACCCAGAGTCTAAACCAGAGTGGATGATTCACTCTGGTAAACTATGAAAGGCTTAGATATTTCAAGGCAAGTGTTTCTAAACTTGAGGTAGTAAAATTTACTCATCGAACATACAAGAGTTACAGAGTATAGTGAGAGTGTTTAAAGTAAGAACATCTGAATTCAACTGCTGGTCTATCCATTTAGTGCCATGAGTTTGGTGAAGACCCGTTCACTCTTTGAGTCTTTCTTTCCTTTATCTGTAAACTAGTGTAACACATTTTTCACAAGTGAGCGGTAGGAACTCAAGTAAAATAGCATATGTGGAAATATTTTAAAACTCTAAGTGGCTGTGCATGTTTGACAGTGTTTTAAGTGAGAGGAGACATCAAATGTGACTTAGAGATTTTGAGAAGTTGACTTTTAAGCTAGTTATTACTTGAAATTTCATTCTGTTTAGGAAATTAGATCTAATGAATTGTACTCAATGTTATATTTCATTTAATACCCACTGTAAACGTGCTGCTTTGCTGAATCATTTGCATTATTGACAGTGAGTTGAATTTTTATATTCAGGGGGCTGTTTTCATTTCGAAGCCCAATTTTTAAGAAAAATGTATAAACAGAATTAGAAAGATGTTGAAAAAAGAAAACTGTAGCCACAGAAGCTTTTTGGTATCTTGTCTTTTATAATGACTTTGTTCGCACACATTTTATACACTTTGGAAACTCAGATCACGTCATTACTGTTAAGTACCAGTAACAGTAGAAATGATTGTCAAAATTTTGGATTCTCTAACTTATCAGGATGTAGTTTCTCACAGGATTCTTAGAAATCAGCCAGTGGTGTTTAAATTTAGCCTTTGGAAAGATTCTTCTAAATCATTGTTTGGAGATGACTTAAGGAGAAATCAGGACCTCCATAGCAACTATACACAAATTTGTTTTTTAGTAATTATTCTAACAGTTTTCTCTATCACACCAAAAAGTTCTATCTCATATGTTAGTTTAAGGAATAAATGAGAATGCCCTTGTTTAACTTAAAAGTTTTAGTAGTTTTAATATAATCTTTCTTATATGGTCTTGAATAAAAGGCAATACTTAATAAGTGAAAAAAATAGTGATTCGTATCTTTTCCTTCATCTGCTATTTCCTACTTGGGTAACCATGCAATTATAATAAAGAGGTGAGATTTAGGAATGGAATGTTAGGGCATGTTTTAGATAATGTTTGTTCAGACTACCCAGGAACATGCAGCTCTGCTCCCTGCCCAACACTCTTCCCAGAAAGCCATGGGGAGTGACATGTTTATGAAGCAATGGAGCCAAAGAGACCTTTGTTACTGGCTGACGTTGAGTCCTTAAACCCCAATGTGGAATCCTGGTGATCTAGTCTGAGCCTCCTGCCTCCCTGAGGTAGCTTTAAAGAGTTTAGAAGTGAAATATTTTGAGATCAGACCTTTTTGTACTTAGAATGCAAACTTGGATCATAGATCTTCTTTCTCAACTTCAAAAAAAGACTGAACATAGATTTTGGTGAGACTTACTGTGCCAGCACCTAGAGCAGAGCAGGTATAGATTGATTGATTAGTAGATTAGTTCATATCAGCTTTCTTTCATCCTAGCCATGGAATAGGAGGGATGCCAGAATTGTGAGGCTGATGAGAGGAAGGGATAGCCTTTAATTAGCCACTGAAGCCAATGGTAGACAGTACGCTAGCCACCATAGTGCTTCTGTCCCAGCATCTGGAACTGGTGGTGTGCTTCAGATAGACATAAATAGTTCTTATTGGGTCAAGTTCTTGCTAGGTCAAGTATGTTTCAAAATTGTTCCAAAGATTGGTTTTCAGAAGGTGATATTAGATGGCTTTTTCATCTCAGCCCTATTGGAGGCTAATTTTGACCTCAGAAATATATGCCTGCTCAGAGTTTTATTTATATTCATATGTAGGGTATTAGTATTTGTATATCATTGGGAGAGAAAGGTGAGAGTGCTTCACCTGGGACGTAGGCCAGGTTTGTTGTGTACCTGCAGGAAATCTCAACCCCAGTCATGGCATGAAATGGGACTGCAGACTGAACTGAGAAGAGACCTTGTAGGAGAACCTCTGTGTTGGAGAGGAAACTGTGAAGAAGGACAGGAGTAGCCAACTGTTTTTCTTTTTTTATCTCAGTGGATACAGGGCTGATCAAAAAATATACTGTGTTTAAATTTAAAAAAATTATTAAGTAAAAGTCACATTGCTATGAATCCCTGCAAGCTTCTTCCCTGTCATTGCTGCCACATTCTGATTGTATTCTGGATGGCCTCTTCTGTGCGTGTCTTTAGTTGTGTGGTTGTGGCTCCCTTGATATTCTGAATCCATTCAAGCATGATATTTGAATTTAAAGTACCCTATAAAAAAAACCCCACACTGTAGTCAGTCTTGTTTTCCTGGTACCTTATCAATCCATAGCCTTGTAGTGTGTGTCAGTAAACACTTTTTTTAACACATGAAGTTCATGAATTCACATTTATGTTGTGGTATCATTATACTTTGCACAAAGAAAAGAGACCTATAGAAGAGGTGAATAGTAGTAGGAGCAAGTTTGTAAAAATTGAGGAAATATACTTAAGTTTAGATGATTTTTTGAGTTATAGTAAACTAGGACATTGAATAGACTACAGCATCACAATCATAACAAGCTGAAGATGAAAGTACTCTTATAAATAATACTCTTCTTATAGATGTAGTTTCTTAAATGTGATAATAGTGGCAGAGAAAAAGAGAAAGAATGTAAATACTTGCCTCATGTCTATGATAGCTTGAACCTATGGACCAGGTGATACTATAAGTCTAGGTGTGATAATAAAGACTCTAACAGGTCAGGGTGTTAATCAAATGATTGTAATAGCTAGTTAATATTGATTAGTCATTATATTAGCATGAACCCTATATAAAAAACCTTAAAATATAGAAGCTATTTTTATAGAAAAAGATAAGAGATTCTAAGACCTGAGTTGAGAGTGGAAGCTTTACTGTATCAATTACTTCTATGCGTGTTTTCTTACTTATGTAGGAATAGCTTTTTAATTATTAAATGGAATTGTCATCCAAACTAAGCTACCACTTTCACAGTCATTCCACTTATTCTGTTTGTTTATTCAAAAACTTCCAGTTTCTTGGCATACTAATGCTGCGATCACTGAGTTCATAGAATGCTACTCAGAAAACAAAAAATTTAAGAAATTATAAGAAAATAAGAAATTTTAAGAGTAAGTGTTGTCGGCAGAGGGCAAACTGTATACTTCTAAGCAACGAGGCAAGACCTTTCTGAAGAGGAGAGGAAACAATTTAAAAACAAATGGTAGATGTGGACATCTAGAGTCAGAGAGTTTGTATCAGAAGCTGGTGAATACAGGCGACAGTGGGTGAGGTCACAGACGGAATTTTTAGTGATCGCAGCTCAACAAAGCAGCATTTGAAATCCATTTCTTTGCAGTCAAGGGGGCTAAATAAATTTCTTTTTGCTGTGTGCATTCTTGCAGTTGATCCTGCATACAGTTCAGATTGGGTGTCCTTTGGAGAAGCAACTTATGATCTATAAGAAAGGAATGTCAAATTTTATCTTTGGAATTCAATCCAGATGATTTTATTGGATGATTTTCAACCCATTTTGAAAGGCTTAGACTCTGTTCTTGTTTTCATTATCTTTGTTGCTGTTTGTAATTCCTAAGCCTATTCTTTATGTTTCTGTTTAATCTTTAAAAATTTTCCATAGTATTTTGTTACTGTTCACAGTTTATTATGTAAGCCCAAAATTGGTTTTGATGTTTCAATCATGTCTTTAGCAAATATTATTGAATTCCTTAAAAAGATAAAGTACATGAATCAGTATTGGATAAGCCAAAATTATGGGAGAGATTTTTAAACTTTGACTCAGAGAAGATCCTTCCTTGACCTCAGTTGCTAGGTGTGACCGCTGTGTGTTGTAATCTCACGTCACAGAATGTACCTTTGATGACATTTTCATTTCTTTTAAACGATAGCTGTTTCCATTTTTGCTCCCTTTTCACTGAACTGTGAATTTCAGGAGCATATTCTCTGTTATGCCTCCAACAGAACTTGAACATTGCAGACATTCATGCGTTTTGAAGAGAATAGGTAGAATTATGTGTGAGATTCAGTGAAAGATGAGAAAGTTTATATACAAAACAAATTTTTAAAAATTTGATTTCCTGTCATATGATGCCTGTTTTTTCAGTAGGTTACAAAGCATTTTTAGGCATACAGCATATTAAAGGCACTATGGAGTCTAGAGTATAGAAACTGACTTCATCTTATTTGGCCTGCTTCCCCAAATCTGCTTCACAAGCACACCTTGGTATCTGGGGTCTGCAGTGCAATACACTTTCATTAATCTAATCTCACAAAAGGATTTATTGGCTCATATAAATGGTAAGCGTTCTTGGAGAAGCTGCAAGACATTGGAGACTGGGATGGGGACAAAGCAGCTTTTCACTTTACCCATTTTTCGTTCATGCTTTTGCTGATCTCATCCTTTTCTAATGAGGACAATGCTTGTACATGCCCTTCCCATGTAGGGCACAACCTTGGGTTAAAAGGAGAATGCTGATCTTTACACATCTAAATATCAAATTTCCCAAAAAGATTTGATGTCTGTGGGGTCCTCTGAACCAGTCGCTCCTGCCATGGGAGAAGTTTACTAAGAGTGACCACATCTGTTTGGTCTTTTGTATACTTGTGTGGTTTAACTGGGATGTGTGAGACTTGACTACTTAAGGAAAGCCTATTCGAAAAAGCAGAAGAATAATATTCATTCATTCATTCATTCAATTAATTAATTGTATTTTTCTCTCAGAAATTCTTGTAGGCCTTGTGGACATTGCGGTGAACAAACCAGATGGGCTTTCATACCTCTAGGGAACTTATATTCTAGTGGGGAGGTGGATAATATAAAAGATAAGCGATGTGTATGATATGTTTGATGGTGATAGATCTGAGGAAGAAAATAAAGCAGAAAGGAGAGCAAGGCGTATCTGTGGAGTGGAGGGAGTTGGCATTTGAACTCATGCGACCAGAGAAAGCCTCCCAGATGAGACAGTGACTTAAATACGGCGTGGAGGAAGTGGGGGAGGAAGCTGTGCAGAATCCGCTGCAAAGGACACAGCAGGTGTGAAGGACTTGGGGTGTGCCTCCACTGTCTGGAAGCTGGAGTGATGACCCCGAGGGAGATTGCAAGGCAGTGGGAGGAAATAAAAGTCCGAGAGCAACTAGATAATGGTGGATTGCAGAGTTGTAGGAAAGAGCTGGGCTTCAGAATGAAGTGGCAGCCAATTGAGATGTATATGATTTGTCACCTGATTTGCCTCCTCTAGCTGACTTGTTGAGTAGACTGGGCCAAGGGCACAAGCAAGTCACTCAGGGGAAAAGCCAGTGCTGGAGTCTTGAGAGTGACCAGAAGCTGGATCCAGGGTGGTGGCTATGAGGATGATGAGAGGCAGTTAGACACTGGGTGTATTTTGAATGAACCCCAACAAAACTTGTTGATGTAATTAATGTGTGAAAGAGAATAGCTGAAGACTGCAGCAAGTCTTTTGGCTTAAGAAGTAGAAAAACAGTGGACTTGGCATTTCCCAAGCTGGAAAGATCACAGGTTCAGAAGGACTATCAGAGGGGCTCATTTTAGACACGTGTAGTTTGAAATGGGTATTACAAATCCAAATGGAGATGTAAGCTGGAATTAAGGGAAGAGGTTCTGGCTGTGGATGTTAGTCGGTGAGCCATCATCATACAGATGCATTTAAAGGCACGAGACTTGTTGACGTCACCTAGAGATAATGTGTAGCTAAGTACATGTTTTCCAGGGGCTGAGTTCTGGTGGTACCTTAGGCACTAAGCATTTTTATTTCAGAATATCTATTAGTGTCTTTAATGACTAGTATTTAACCAACAGTTTGAGGTACGCTAAACTAAAAGAACTTGCCTTTCTGTTTCTCCTCAGAGCACATAGGTGTTATTTTATTTTCCTTGGCCTCAAAACACATTCCTGATTTTCCAGTTTAGGTTCAGTAACCTCAGTGAAGGTTCTGTGATACCCAAAGGTACTTTGAGGAATTGCTCAAATGAGTGGGATATTCTCTGTGTGCTGTGTGGTAAGGGGTTGCTGGCTGCTGTGATTGAATCTTGAACACCTTACTAACATTTTGGGAGACTTGGTGATGGTCTTGTTATAATTTTCATTTCTCTGCCCATCACTCAATTCATAATATTTGTTACAGATGAATTATGTGCAAAGTAGTGACTCAGTTTATTCAGAATAGACTTCTTTGCCATCATGGAACTTGGGGGAGAAGGCGAATCCCTTAGCAAAAGCATAGTACGAACATAAGTACTTCTGAAGTTCCCAAAGAAGAGCGTGGAGATGCCAAAATTTCTTTTCCTGAGTTTTGGAGGATATTTAGAAAAGATAGAAATGGAAAAAGAATAACTTTTGATAACAGGATTGAATATCTAAGTGGTTAAAAGAAAAGCAGATTATAGATAGATCACCTGCCTAATTGGAGCAAGGGTTCAGGGATCAATAGAATAGAAGGTAAAATCAGATTATTACTCAATTTTGTGTTCTATGTTCGGAGAAGAGGACTCTGGAGAGAGTGTCAGTAATGCTATTTTGCATTTGTCTGGGCTACTTGGCCATACCCCACACATTCCTTTCTGTTACAGAGAACAGATCATTACAGCAACTCCTTAGGTGATAATCATAGTTTTTGGCAATATAATGTTAAATATTAGCATCACTCAGAGGATTAGTGGTAGAAATTCTGGAAAATTCTGTACTACTTAAGTGTAATGTTCCCAGCATCTAAGTATATATGCCTTACTTTCATTTTACTTGTTTGCTTCTACTAAATTTTTAGTTTTCACTTAGGTTTTTGTCTGACAGCTTTCTCTTTACATGGAGTACCAGAACAAAAACTAAATTCTATTAAAAATGCTACTGAGGATAATGTGGCTCTAGCAATCAGTTCTCATGTCACTTATTTCCCCTAATGAATAACTCTTAAATAGAAGTTGAATATAAAATGTTGGTGTAACCTTGTCCTTAATGGAAGAAATTTGATCATCCCTCCCACTTCCCATCTAAGCAGCAATCCAAGGCAGAGAATAGAAAGCTCAGTCAGTACCTCTGGCTTAGGAGGGAGGCTTGGATGTTGTATGATAAGTGTGCATGAGAAGTCTGTGACATTTCGTATGGTCTTGCAAATCTCTTCTCTTAAAATTATTGGAATACTTCTCAGTTACTGGAGTACTCTTTCCTTACAATTACTGAAGGATGTCCCAAACATAATCTTTCAGAGCGTCGTGTTAAGCAGTCTTCTGTCTCCAGGAAAACCGCGTTACACTGCGGTTTCCAGCTCCCCACTCCCCTGCCTCCTCATCACCAGTTCACTTGTATTTTGCAGCAGAGGTATGAGTGTTCAAAAACTGTCATTGTTCCTCCCCCTTGGAACCAATATTGTGCATTTTCTCTGGTGGGGTTGAGAAGCAGTGCATCTCTCCAAAGCACTGCGTGGGATTGGCCCTCATCGCTCACAGTAGCTCATGGTTGCTTGGGTTGCTTTTGCAGCTTACTCTCTACTTTTCCTACGACATTGATCTGTTTCCACCACATCATTCTGTCTACCTGCCCAAGTGTTATAATGTTCCCATTTTAAAATATCCTCTATTTTATGACCTCCGTTTTTCCTCTTTTTGTGGTAGCAGCACTTCCCATAGGGATGCTCTCCATAGCCCGTGTCTGCTCCTCGACTTGTCTTTATTCGCTAGGTACCCTGCCTCCATGGTGACAGCTCTAACAAAGTTTCCCCAGCCTTCCTGTCCTGTCATAATTGTCGACGCCCCTGCAGTTCTCACCTTGTCTGACCTGTTGCAGCCTGGGGCTCAGCTGGCGCCGTTTCCTTGCTGAGCCATCTTCACCTGGCTGTTGTGGAGTCCTACTTTTCTTCTTGGGTTTGTGCTCCGCCATGGGAGGTAGAGTACGGATCCAGTATAGGGTATACATCTTAACCTTTCTCTGCCTACACGCACTCAGGAATGTGTCATCCCCACCACCGTGGTCTTGAATAGGCATTCAGCTGGAACTTTTGATGGGAATCTCCCACTAAAAACTTCTGAAGCTATATTGTGGCCTGTGGCCTGATTCCTCCTCCCCATGCAGCCTCATTGCTTTTTCTTGCTCCTTCAGCTCCTGCCACACCTGACTTGTTACTTACCCCTCTACCTGCAGCCTCCTTCTGATCTCAGAAGCCTTGAAGCACTTGCCCAGATCTTTTGCAGCTGTATTCCAGCATCAAATGGTTTTCTTCAGAGGCCTTCCCTCACCACCTTGCTTAAATGCAGTACCCTATTGCCTGCCTTGGTTTTCCTTCTTAATGCTTATCATTCCCGTAAAAAGTACTTTATTTCCTCCTATGAGAATATGAGTTTAAGCAGGGCAAGTGATTGGTCTGTTCTTCCTGTAGGTCTCAGACGTAAGTCACTGCCTGGATTGCGATCAATTCTTGGGAAGCTTTAATTGAGTGAGTGAATAAGCAGTAAATGAAGTTGTCCTACACATTGTTCTATGTGGAAACTGTGTTGTGGTAGCCTCGATATATTTTGAATCCAAAGTATAGCTAGGTTTTTCTTTTGAAGAATGTTTAAACCGAGTATAAAGGTGGCCATTTAGGGAGTGCCGTGCAAAGACCTCTGCGAAGGGATGCTTTTGTGAGTGATGCGTCGTGGAACCTCTTCTAGTTCCCGCTTCTGCAAATAAGTTGTGTTTTTTTGGCTTTCTTGTGCAGTTGAAGAATAAGTTCATGAAAAAACTGCCACGTGATGCAGAAGCCTCTAACGTGCTTGTTGGGGAGGTTGACTTCTTGGAAACACCATTCATTGCCTTTGTCCGACTGCAGCAGGCTGTCATGCTGGGCGCCCTGACTGAGGTCCCTGTGCCTACAAGGTAAGCTGCTGGGGTCTGCCACACACTTGTGAGAAGAGATCCTCATTCTCACAAGAGGGAGTCGATAAAGCGAGGGTGGATCCAGTGTGTTGCGGAGACTTAATTAGAAGTAATGGCAAAGTCTGACTGTTATGTTATGAGATTACTTGGCACTTGAATAGTATTAGCAATAGCAATCATTGGGCAATGTAATAATTTCTTATTTTGAGTGATTCTATTTTATCTTTACAAAAATCTTTTAATGTACAAATTAACAGTATATTCACATTGCAGTTGAATAAATTGTGCCTGAGAATTTAAGTGTTTGCTCAAAGTAGACCATGTGGTAAATGGCTTGGAGGTCAGAGTTGCTCTCATTTGCTCTGTATCTTGTCAGAAAACTGCTACTAGGTTCATGCATACCACGCATATTTGTTGTATGCATTCATACTTGTAAAAATATATTTAAGTTTTACACCTAGATTTGCGCACTTCGTGGTTATGTTTCGCCACATACATTTTCCGCTGTGGCCACACCGGTGCCCACCGTGCCACACAACGCCTCCAGAGTCATCCTTTCCATCTGTCTGAAGCTGAGCTCAGTAGAGTCTAGGGAGCTTGATTTATGGCTCCTGGTCAGTTTAAGAGAAGTTAATGCGTCACTTAAACTTGTGCTGAGGTTGGGTTTAAAGAGAAACTTGTGTGTCCAGGCTGGAATCAGGAAATTACATGGAGAAACTTTGGGGGTGAGTATGCTTTCTCAGGTCCCAGAGCAGGGCCAGGTGAGTTTCTGTTTTTGTTAGTTTTCCCCACTTGAGGAGGTAGGTCAGTGAACCCTCCTTAGCAATCTCAGACGGTCTGGTTGAGAGTGACAAGAGGCTCATGGTTTGTTTTGAGCCAGTAAGGAGGAAAATTAGGAAAAAGCTTCCTAAGGTTTCTCGGTTCAAACCATTTTTTTGTATGATCATACAATTTTTTTTAACACATTGGCCAATTCTTAGACACTTAAAATGGGGATAATTTATAGGGCAATCACTGGACAAACAGCAGTGGAAAGAGCAGGATCATGGCTTATTCAATTAATGGGATTATCATGATTTGTGTTTTCTGTAACTTAGCTTTTTTGCTTGAAAATATTCCAGTAGAGCCTTGCAGTTCTATCTGAGCAATCACCTGGCAAACTGCTGACTCAGACAATGGCTGACGTCCAGCTCAGTGCCCCAGTGGCTTTATTTATGTCTCTTTGGACGAACTTTACTGGGACTTGAAAGAAAAAAAAAAACATGCCAAGAAGTGTTAAAGAAAATTGCTGTTGCCTTTTCATTTTTATTATAGTGTTTCTTTAGAAGCAGCAATTGAAAAATGTTTTAAAAGGCTTTTTTATTTATTAAGACCGTGCATGCCTTGAGCAGCAAATCGTGACCATTTTTTGTGTCCCTCTTACCATCTGCTCCTGTCTCTCTCATTTCTTTTTCCCCCTGAACTAGAGGGGAAGGTAGTCTTAATGTAGGGGTGAAATACAGAATCATTTGAATTAACCAGAGGAGCCAAACAATTGAAGGGAATGTAATGCAATAATACAATAAAACTATTTCAGGGCAGTGGTCCGAGCAATATATCTTTGTATGTTAACATTTTTCCAGGAAATAATTTTATCCACTTGCTGTCCTGAGAGCCAGTGCAAGCTGTAATCACTGAGTAGGGAGTCTCATTAGATTCTTTTTAGATGTGAGTAATGTGAAGCCATTTACAATGGCTGCATCCTGTGAGATCCAGTAAAGGAAATCCCACAAGGAATGCGTCCGTCACCGTGAAGGCCTGCGTCTGCGCTCTGGGGTGCGTTTTAATGTGCATGCTGCTCTGTTGTACTACGGGGAGACCTGAAGGGTCTGGGGTTTTTTTGTACGTATCTTTTATGATCATTTTTCTTCTAAAGACAGAAGACAATTACTCTGTTATTTATTATTATTATTCCTAATAAGCAGTATGACTGCCGTGCCACTTGTGTAGAGGTGTGGATGGCTCCAGGAACTACCCTTCCTCATGAAGTTTCCCTGTTTACTACATAGCTTATTGACCTGCCTTAGACACTACTTGAAACTGTAGGACTATCCACCGACTGGGTAGACGTCTGTGTGCATAGAGAACCTCCTTGCCGTTCCTCTGGAAGTAAACCAGCTCGGTCTTTCTTGTCTGATAACTTGGCAGGAAGTGTTTATGCTATTCCAAGTGTCTTGCAGGCCCCTGGCTTGCTGTCACTTCGTGGCTGTTGACAGAGGCCGCCTCTCACTCATATTTATTAGCTATATATAGGATATTCTTCTTATTCCATAGCTGAAAGATGGAGGCAGACGGAAGAGTCACTCTCAGTGATGAAAAGAAAACTGCAGATTTATGTGTGGCTCTGAGGCCAAATTTTAGCAAAAGTCTAGAGAGATACATAGAGTGGATGAGAATAAAGTATTTTAAGAATATCTCTTGAATATTTGTCATTTTCTAGATCGTTTTTTAAGCCATAGTCTCACTCTGTAGTTCAGATTAGTCCTGAACTCACTATGTAGGCCAGGCTGGCCTTGGACTCCTGGCAATTCTTTAGCCTCAGCCTCCTGAGTGCTGGGTTTACAGCCGTGTGCCACAATGCCCAGATTATGTGGTGTTAGGGAACCCTACTCAGGTACTTAGTATTTGCTGGCAAGTGCTTTAAACGTTGAGCTATTCCTCCAGCCCCAGCTAGTTCAGTGTGTCATTTTCTGATGTAGGTTTTTATATGTAAGGCATATGATCATTCTGTAACCTTTTGTCTTCTAGAATATCAGTATATTTACCCTTTTATCTTGATGTAAGTTAACATATATTATATATTACATATAATAATTTGCCTAAAAAGTTTAATAGGTTTGTTAAAGCATGGTTTTAAAAATTAACAAGATTGTGATAGAAGTCCTAATAATTCAGTCCGTTTTGCTCACGACTCTAATCACTGGTTGCTATTAACGCACTGTAATTGAGTTGGGGTTTGTGATCCTTATGAATCCACTGTGGAAGATACAGTTTAGCCACATTTTCCAAAGCCACTAACTATGGATAAATGGGTTATTTGATTCGTTGTTATTTTTAAACAAGGGAGACAGGGAAGGTGGGTAATGCTGAGTTTATTCTCAAAATAGCTGTGATGTATCAGGGAAGGGGGTAGTGCACATCCTTTGCACAGACTGAAGGTTTAGGAAGGCTGGCTCCATTTCTAGTACTCTCCTCTGTTTCTGCCTGTAATTATTTTGTAAATGTGAGTCTCGGTCATGGGTTCCAGAGCTCAGTCATATAGTACTTCTTATTGTTATGGGGAATTCTAGAGGCAACCTTTCCAGGCCTAATTGTTATTTGGAAAATCTCACAAAAGTAGAGAGGGCCTTATGAAGATTCTCAAAGCAATTAGCCTCTATTAAAATTACCAAATTTGGCTTATTTCTAGTTATGAGTAAATAAAAGGAACTCAGTAACATAAATTAATTTTTTTTTCATGAGCTGTCAACACGGGCTATACCCTTCCAGCTACACAAATGTGATCTTTACTATAATTTGTTCATAAAGGAAAGAGCTGCTGATTAAAAATAACACGTGTCCTTTGAGAAAAACCAGCATCAGTCATGAAAGGAGTTTTCAGTACATTATAAAAGCTGAATTTGGCAAGATGTACTTCAGTCATAAAGTTGTAACAGCCTTTGCTTATATGAGGGTTGAAAGAGAGAACATGTTTTAGGCAGAGGAAACTTCAACTTGCTGGTTTGTTCTATGTTGTTGCTTTTCTTAGATACCTCACCCCATTTCTGCAATGCAGTTTAGATTATAGTTTTCTCAAAAGTCCTGTTTCTATAGATTAAATTTTGGCATGATGTTTCCCACTGCTTCTGGATGCTCAGATTTTAATTTGTGGGTTGACTAAGTTGTTCCTAATTGCAGCAATGTGAAAATTTTAACTATGTCACCATGTAGCTCCCATTTGACATTTGGTCATATTATTATTTATGAGGAAAAACATTTTTAAAAGCACCTGGAAAGAAAGAAAGAATATGTTTACATTCAAGCTACTGAGCCAATATAGTTCTCATATGATTTTTTTCTCTATAGTATATTTTATGGACACCATTGATCTATCGATCTATTCATCCTTTGGCATTCATTAGTGGAGACCAAAAGGACAAATGTTTAATGGAATATGTTGCCTCACCTCATAGATTTATCTCAGGGTTTTATGCCTTTATTATTTAGTGGAATAGTCACCCATTTTCTGCCCCCTTTGACGAATATTAGTGAATAAGGATGGTTTTCTTATTAACAAGATAGTTATTTGCTCTGTTGCCATGTAGTCAGTCGGCTTGTGCAGTGATACGTTCCCTAATGTGTATTTGTAAGCTGAAGTCTAGATGGTGGTATGGTGGTTTTAGAAATTATGCATTACTAAAAAATAAAATTTAGTTTCACTGAAATAATCAACATTGGCAGGTAAAATAAATCTGTTATTTAAAAGTGTACTATGTAAAGGAGTCAGGTGTTAACTTTTTCTCATGACACCCCCATCTGGCCACTTACCTAAAATTGCATCCTTGTTGTCTTAATTGGCAGCTGGCCGTTTGTAAATAGGCAATTAGGGTTGGAAAATGTAGCCAATGTGCTGGTATTTCTTAATGGGATTTATATTTCACTTCAGTGGCTAATAATTTTTTTTTCTTTATATGTGTTGCCTTCTAGCCAGAGCTCAGTCCCTTTAGAAAAAGCAAAGCATTTGATGTCATAAAGTAGCACTTTATGTTGCTATAAATAGGAGTATGTAATTGTATATGAAGTGATCAGCATCAAAGAAAGAAAACGTTCTAGGATCAGTTGAACTTGAAAGTTAGAAGAATTAAAATGTAATTCCAGTAACAACTTCCTTTGTGCTTGAATAGACTTTTGTGCCTGTTGCTCTTGTTTCGTTTCTGTGCTAATACTTGAAAGTGAGTGTGCCCCTCCACTCCAGGACTGGTTCCAAAGGTAAATACGTGCCGAGTGGCTTTAGGGTTATACTTGTATCAAGTCAAAGTGTTCAGAGGTCTACACGCCTTTTAATTTTCTTAATTCTTCTTTTTTATTCTACCTCATTTTGTTTGAGTTTTATCATGAAAATAGACGTTCAGTGTGCAACATTTTAAAATAGACACTAACATGGAATACTTGTTGTAAATTCTTCTAATTTAGTATAAGACATAGAAATAGATAAAAACATAAAATTTGGCAAAGTAAAGTGCCACATTATTTCTGCTACCATAAAATCTTGTCTAAGCTTTCTTGTCCTTAGCTAGACATAAACCATTTTTTTCCTCATAAATAACCTGGGGAAGTTTCTGCTGAGTAGTTTTTGTTGGTTCAGTCACAGTCCTGGTGTATCAGCCTGGGAGATGCTGTTGACAGAATTGTGCTGTGGAAAGGAGAGGATCTATGGAGGCCTATCTATCTGCATTTCATTATTTACTGTTCTTGAACTCAGGTCTTCTAGCTTGCTATACACATGTTCTACACTGAGCTAACAAACTCTCCCTGCTCAGCCCTAGGACCTATCATTTGCTAGCCTGTTCCCTCACCGTTAAACAGTGGGTGTATGTTGTCTCTTTGCCAAAGGTTATGTGGAACTTTAAGTGAGGCGATGTGCATAAAATGTTTTACAGGATTTAAAAACATTGTGCAAACATACGATGGTATTTTTTTATTGTCCCCTTCATGTCCATGTTAGATAAACCATGATCAATGCCAAGGTGGGGATTTATACAATGACAGTGTCACGCCTTGTATATTTTTTTCTTTTTCATTGAAATCATTTATCAGGTTCCCTTATTCCAAGGGAGCCATACATCTTCGCCCACTAAGGGATCCCTTCCAACGTGATAAGTGGGACTAAGCTCATAACTGCGTGTTTCAGGACCTGCTTACCATGGAGCAATGTTTTATGATCAAGAAAACAAGTACAAAGGAAAATGAGGATAGTCACAAAAATACCTTAACTGCACATGAGTGGTGCTTTAGCTTGAGTCTCTCATGTGTCATTTACTCTTGTAGAGGCACTGTTTTTTGCTAACTCCCAGTAAGTTCTGAATAGAAATAATTATTAAAAGGATGGTGAGAATCATTTGTCACTGCCCATGTGAGGCAAGGAAAAGTCAGAGAAATCTGAAAAGGTACTAAGTCTTTCTAGTTACTGGGATTAGTAGGTTTGCTCCAAAGATCACACAAGTCAGAAGAAATGGAAAAAGAAGAAAGTTTAAAACAGAAAAATCACATAACTCATAATAAAATATGAGTATAAGGTATACCTTTCCTGCTCTGGGAAACTTCTCAGATTTTTCATAGTAAATTGTCCTTTATCTCCAAATAAACTGAGCAATGATTTATGTTTGTAATAGTGTGAAAGAGTATCTTTCAGAGTACCAAGAATGAATGTTACCTTTGTTTTAAAGTAGAATTCTGGATCTAATATTTTTAATGAATTAAGATAAAATTTGTTGTTCTTGCATATATGAAGCCTGGTTACATGTGTGTTAAATCCTCTGCTTCTCTCCTTTATCCTAGGTTCTTGTTCATTCTCTTAGGTCCCAAGGGGAAAGCCAAGTCCTACCATGAGATTGGCAGAGCCATTGCCACCTTGATGTCTGATGAGGTAGGGCATTGAGAGGATGGCATTCTGTGAGTGTCCTGCTTGTATTGATTTCACACTGTGGTTGGATGTTACAGTTTATTCACTTAGAATTAGATGATTACCAACCTTTTTTTCAAAATATGATGTACGGTCATTGTGGCAAATGAGTTGATATTCCCTGTGCAGTGTGGTTTGTCAAAAAGTAAAGCATGTAGTTTTGATTTGTCTTTGAGATTTGCAGTGTTTGAATCTTAACCAATTTTAACATTCAATATGAACTTTTCCCTTTGAAATTGTTAGAAATTGCCCTAATAGTTTCAATTCAAGAAATGAATCTTTTTTTTTTTTTTTTTTTTTTTTGGAAACAGGGTCTTGCTCTGTAGTCTAGGCTGGTCCTGATCTCACTCACTATGTATCCCACGCTGGCCTCAAACTCAAAGCAATTCTGTCTCAGCCTCCCAAGTGCTGGGAGTATAGGGGTGCGCTACCACACCTGGTTTATGTGGTGCTAGAGAATCAAACTCAGAGCCTTGTGCTTGCTAGGCAGGTACTTTAACTGCTGTGTTATTCCTCCAGCTGTGGAATGACTTTTCATTGTATTTCTCCAGACTGTTTTTATCTGATTTCCTCAGCAATATATCAGGAGTAGTACCCATAGGGAGTCAAAATGCATATTATTTTATAGTATTGATACAGGAAAAAAAACCCTTAAAATATTCATTTCTTCATTCTTCTACCTGTAGTCTTTGAGATTGTAATCTGAATATCTGAATGTCTTGGAATGGACCAGGAATATAGCTCAGTGGTGGATACTTGCTTATCATATGTAAGGCTTTGGGTCCAATTTTGAAAATCACACTAAATAAATAAATAAAATCTGGAGCAAGCTAAATAATATGAAATGTGAGAATATGGTTATATTGATGTCACAGTGGATTAGAGATCGCACTGTTCATCTTGGCCTGGCATGAGACACATGCAAAGTCATTGGGTCAACATGTCTTTTACTATTCTGTAGGTGTTCCATGACATTGCTTATAAAGCGAAAGACAGGCATGACCTGATTGCTGGCATTGATGAGTTCCTAGATGAAGTCATTGTCCTCCCCCCTGGGGAATGGGATCCTGCAATCAGGATAGAGCCTCCTAAGAGTCTTCCATCATCTGACAAAAGGTAAATTATTAGTTGGTTGGCAGCTGTTCGGGGCTAGGATACCCCTGGGGAAGAGTTTATGTTTGGAAAAGGAAGTGGAGTCAAGTTACTTTTCTAAAATTTTCAAGTTCCCATAGGTGTATCGCCTCATATGATCATTTGTGTGCCTTGATTTCACATTTCCTTGGCATTGTAAAATATATGCTTATTGCTTTGATATTCTTCAGTGAATACAGGTTAGAGAGCCCAGGTCATGGAATGTATTTGCACTCATTAAAGACATGTTTTGGGATGATTTTGAGACTTCCTGCACATGTGAGACATCAGTTTATTCAAAATGGGTCTGCAAGATATGAGAGGTTAAGAAATTAGGCAAGGTAACTGAGGAAATCAATCCCTGGCAATCTTGTCTGTTCATCCAGTCATTGGTCCTGTCCCTAAACATGACACCAGAAGAGTTGTCTATTAGGCTTGCAGAAAGAACTTATGACCTATCTCCCAGAAGGTCTTCACCACATTTCTCAATTAACTGATGCTTAATACAGCAAGTAGCAAGTGGACAAAGTAAACTGATATGCACTTGGTCTCTGTTGTCTTGCTTAGAAAGAATATGTACTCAGGTGGAGACAACGTTCAGATGAATGGGGACACGCCCCATGATGGAGGACATGGAGGAGGAGGACATGGGGATTGTGAAGAGCTGCAGCGGACTGGACGGTAACTGAAGGATCTCTTTGCCATTTGTGCTAAGGTTTTCTTTAGATCTAAATTTCCCTTCCTCTTTCTGAGTTTACTTTCCACATTTTATTCACTGGCTTGTTCATTTGTGGAGCCAACAAATATTTATAGTGCAACTGTTAGTTGCAGACACTGGGAATACGGTAGTGAATTCAACACAAATGACTACTTTATGGGGAAAAATGAAGCAAAAATAGGGCTTTTAGGATGGAAGAATAGTACTGTCAAGTTAGACAATATAGTTTTTTAAAAAACCCTGTAGAGTATGGTCTCATGGGAGGAAACCACTGAAGAGGATAGGAGGCAGACCGTGTGAGTGTGGGTAGAGAGGGAATCACGACACAGAGGGCCTGGTGACCGGTGATGCAACACATGGAGTGACTGAGGAGATGTGGGCTGGGAGGGTCCACTGATGGCAGCTGAGAGCTGGCTGATGATGGGGCTCCCATGATCCCTTCTCAACCCTGTACGCTTCCTCAAAAGTGAGTAACTTGTTAGTTGCTGTAGCTAATTTCTTTTCATAATTCTTCCTTCCCTACTATATATTAGGTTCTCTTTTTCACTTTAGGTTAAGTAAAATTTTAAGTACAATTATTTGTTTCTTGAAGATGTGACTTTAAAAAATGTTGTTGGCTTTTTAAAATATAAGAAGTATATCAGTTTAATATGCAGTTGAGGTCTAAAAGAAGTGAAGTTGCTTCCTTCTCTTAATGACTTCCCAAATTAAGAGGAAAGTATTTCCCTGCCGCTATTCTTATGAGGAGCACCAAATCTTTTCTTCACCCCACCCCTTCTTCTGAACATACTCATGAACTGTTCTATGATGGGAATATAATTTGAGATTTGCATTATTGGGCAATTTTGTCATTGTATAAATTTTATGAGTGTACTTAGATAAACTTGTCATACTGTTTTATAGTAAAGCCTTATTTTTACAAGTAGAAGGACTATACTCTAAAATGCTGATAAATAATGTAGAGTAGTAAACACATACTGGTTACACAGCTCTTGATTATCCAGTATTATGTATTACATAATAAATATGTATGTGCCTTTACATGTCTAGGAGCACAGTAGGTTGTTTATATCAGCCTCACCACAGATAGAGGAATAATGTGTTGCACTGGGCAACATTGATTACCATGGGTAGCAATGTCTTAGGCGGTTGGAATTTTTTAGCACCACTGCAATCTTAAGAGACCACCGTTGTAAAGAAAAGGGACACTTTAAGCAGAGGCTGTGTGTGGGGTGGGTGCTAAGGTCTGAGGTTTGATGGGAGGAAAGTAGGCTGATGCATGAGTATCCTCACCTGTTGTCACCTGTTACGGGCTCTTTTGTCACCTCCTTCCATCCTACACCTGTAAAAGTTCCTCCCTCAGTCCCGGCAGCTCATTACCCAAGAATTGCCTTTCTGGAGGCCTGTCCTGGCCATCCTATCTACAATCTCAGACCTCTCTTTGCCAGTACTACATAACCATCTTTCCCATTTAATTTTTCCTTGATTTTTTTTTGCACTGTATATTTTACTTATTGACCTTATTTATTACATTCTCTCTTTCCCCCAAAGAAAGTCCATACATAGCAGAGCTTTTGGTCCTATGTGTTCACTGTTGTGTTCCCAGAACCATAACAGTGCCAAACCAGAGGTGCTCAATAAACGTTATGGCATGAATGAATGAATTCAGAAAGGATGCTATGATCAGGTTAGAAAGGACCTCAAAGCATCTGTTCACATATTTAGATGTTTTCCTTTAAGCAACAAACATTTTTAATTCAATTGAATGGTTTATTCTCATCTAAAGAGTAACTGGCTGAATTTTAGGGTACGTAAAATTGGTAACCAAGAAATTTTAGAGAGGTAGAAGAAAACTTACTCTTCCAGAGTTTTCTGACCTCCTCCTAAACGGTTAAATAATGACATTGATTCAAGCAATTTAAGTGCAAATTCTTTGTGATTTCCTGAGTTATCTCTCATTGGATGGTCTTTTAGTTTCTATTTGGTCACGTTTCCTTTCTCCCTGCCCAGGTTCTGTGGTGGATTAATTAAGGACATAAAGAGGAAAGCACCATTTTTTGCCAGTGATTTTTATGATGCTTTAAATATTCAGGCTCTCTCAGCAATTCTCTTCATCTACCTGGCCACTGTAACGAACGCCATCACTTTTGGAGGCCTGCTTGGGGATGCCACTGACAACATGCAGGTGGGTACGGTTTGGGGAGGACACAAATAGTACAGCCCAGATTGTGCTCCTCACCCCTGCAGCTCGGGGGGAAGCAGATGGCCTTTCAGTTACTCAGCGTGATTTTCCTTCTTTTGCTGGGTGCTGCATTTTACTTTGCTTCTGGCTTGCTGCTGTATTTCCAGCATGTTAGTAATTACAAAAATAGCTTGATGAAATCTGGCTTGAGTCACAAGTGGGGAAAAGAAGGGGAGGAAATGAGGATCTACAATTCTATTTGGGCAAGTGCTTATCAGCTGCTTTCATTTTGTGCAGTGTACAACATTTAGATTGTCCACTGTTGGAATGTCTGTGACCCTTGAAGATCACTTTCTTTTTAGGGAAAAGGCGGTTACCTTGTTCTCTACCTTTTCTTTTATATGAGCAAATGGAGTTTTCGAACACTGGAGTGATTTGCTACCAGTAGAATTCAGTTGTTTCTCTCTCTCTCTCTCTCTCTCTCTCTCTCTCTCTCTCTCTCTCTCTTTCCTTAAGCTGTAGAGATTCAAGCATGGCTAATTTCAAGCCATTAGTTGTTACTACAATTTGTTTGTTACCTTGAAGATAATGTTTGTCTTCCATTCGCATGGCTGTGATTATAGTGAAAGAAAAGATGTTTTACTTTCTACTAGTCAATCAGAACAGTCTATATAAATCTCTATTTATTTGATGTATTCAGCAAGAATAAAAAGAAGACATTGTGATAGGTCCCAAACACAGGGGAGTGAATGAGCCTGGCATTCTTCTGAAAAGAACCCAATTCCAGCTCTTCTCAAACTCTGTCCTTTCACTGTAATCCTTATTAGGATTTAGCTAATGTGACATTTGAAATACTGCCAGCCAGCTTGTTTGTCTTTTTAAGTACAAATAATTTTTAAAAATTGCTTTTCTCTCATTTCTGCTTTCTTCCCATTCATATTCTAGATTTATTCCTAAGGGAAACATAAGATGGAGATGACAGCACTTATGCTGTCCTAAGGAAAAAGGGGGAAATTCAACAATCGTGTTTTAAAGTACCTTGTCTGTGTACTCTCGTCTGCTGTGGCCTAACATGTTGCTCCAAAACTTGGAGGCTAGAGACACCCATTCCGTGCCATTGCTCATGGTTCTGGTGGTTGATGGCTCAGCCGAGTGGCTCTCCCTGTGGACCCACATACGCTTTGCACTCAGATGGCATGAGAGGCTGTGTGGCTTTTTCCTCATTGTGTTGTGTTTGGGCTGAGATGTCCAGGACAACACAACTTTTCCTCAAGGATGGCCAGGGCTTGCACACATCAGGACTGTGAAGACTCCTAAAAGCTAGTCCTGCATTGGGAACAGGCAGTTGCTCTTCATCTTTGCTTTTTTTCTATATAAAAGTACCTAAAATTACATCATTGTCTGATTTCCAAAGAGAGACTGACATTCAGACTCTTCATGTCTGTGACTTTTAAGTATGAATAACTGGTCAACATTTTAAAAATAACATTGTACTGGCCAAAGAGCCTTTATCTCTCTGTTATCCTTGAGAGAGACCTACAGCATGGGTTCATAGGGCCCAAACATGTGGGAATGAAATACCACCCACCTCCAGTTTCCCAACACTTCTCTTCCCATTTGTGAGACAGAATGAAGTAAACTAACTTGTAACTATGATGACAGTGATAGAATTTTCTATAAACTCTAATCTGTGTCCAAGTTGAGCAGATACTCTTCATCTATATGGTGATATAATGATCACTAGTGCAGATATTTCAAGGAACCAGGAGAGCACCTCAGGGCAGCAGGAAGAAGATAATCCAGGCAGCCACCTGTTAAGAAAGTGAGAGTGATCTGGTTTTGAGAGGGTAGTAAGAATGAAATTGCCTCCAGTTTATCAGAATACACAGAGACTTCATTGTGCAGGTCATTTTTTAATGTCATTCTCACAGACGCTCTTCTCAGTGATATGGGGATATTGTGGCCCTCTCCGGTGTGTGAGGCTATTGCCTTATTGGACTGAATTAAAATCTTTGCAACCTCATAAGATTAGCTCTGGAGGTATCGCGTTGGAGACTAGGGGAGACGATGTGGATTGCTGGTTTTGTTCTCTGTATTGTGAACCCGTTTCTAGCCAACTGAGTGCATAGGAAATAGAGTCCCTGTAGTCCCTGTGGGTAGTACACTTCTGGACCTCTGTGATATTCACCCAGGAGAAGAAATTGCTGGTAGAAATCACTGTTTTCTGGGTTCTGAAGACTTTGGGAGAAATAAATTATTTAGCACATCAGGCCATTAAGTAAAGCACTAAAATAACCATTATCTGCATGTTACTCTAGGAAGTTGACAATTCAAAGTGATGCAAACCTAAGATACTATTTTCTAGTTGTAGTTTATTAATAGATTTGTAACTTCCATTGATATTTTGTCAAAACTCTAAATGAAAATACTAAGGAACACATTTTACCCTCTCTTACTTCTGAAGATTTTTTTCTTAAAAAAAATGGATTGGTGAAATTTTCCTCTTTGATTCCAGTTGCATACTTGTAGCCGTCACAATAGGTGGCAGAAACACTGAAAAATAAGGGTAAAAAGAATGATTGTTCATAGATATGCATTGAATTGAAATCCAACAAATAGTTTTATCTGTTTTTAAGGAGTAGGTGGTTTAATTTGTTGAGGAGCATTTTATGACTGAAAAGGTGCATATTTTACCATACAAAAAAACACAGTGCCTTGACAATACAAGCCTTCTTCACTTACTCTCAGAGTAACAAGACTATTTGTGAGTTGGTGCTTGGATCCAGGTCACTTAGCAGGTATATGGAAGAGCTCAATTCATATCTTTGCAGATATTGATGGAGGATCTGCTCTGTCCCAGGTACTGCTTTAAGTATTGGATGGTACAGATTAGTGAGCAGAACAGCTAAGAGTCCCATTCTGCTGCTAGGGATGCTCAGAGATGAAAACAATCTCTTCCAGTGTCCCAAGAGGGATAGCAGTGGTGTGTGATGTATTACTGCTTAGCGGGTGAAGTCCCCTGGTTTCATTTGGCCTTCTGAACACTGGTCAAGGCTAAGCAGAACAACACTGGCAAAGCCAGAAGTATATCTTCAGTAATGTCAGCTGCCTTTCTAAGTGAAGCGATGGATTATTCTGCAAAGAGGAGGTCCAATGAAATCCTCTGGAACAGTGTCCTTGCTGAGAAAGGCAGGCAGCTCAGAGGTGGCTCACAAAGAGCCTTATTGTCATGCGACAAGTCGACATGGGTGCTGGATGAAAACATGTTGTGAAAACACAGATGAGTCACTGCATAACTGTTTTCTAAGCAGAATCTTCTGCCAGCTTCTGTTCAGGAGGTCTTGCCTGCTTCGAAGACAGGGATTTATATTTAAGCATTTATTTAAGAGCTAATGGCTAATGAGCTGCCTCCCCCTACATCCCGCATCATTAGAAGCAGATGATCCTGGGAACTATGTAGATAATTTCCTGTGGAACTATGTTTAAAATAAAACAGCTCTGATGGTTGCAAGTATAAATAAATTAGCATGCCAACATAAATGACTTCATGAATTTTCCAGTGTTAGCATATGTATTTTTGCCCATCAGGCAGCTCCAAGAGGACTCCAGGGCTCACAGAGTGAGTATGCACAGATTTCTTGTTAAATGTGGGCCATAGTAGTTTAGCTTGGGATCCTGAAGCAACAGAACCAGCTTGCCAGGGCTGCTTCCCATTCATCTGTGATCCAGCCCCAGCTTGCAACTGCTTCCTGCTCTTGGAGCTAAGCAGAGGGGCTCTGCAGCACAAACTTGCTCAAGTCCAAGAATAGTGTAACACCCCAATTATTCTTTTCAGCAAATAGTACCCAAATAATTCTTTGGTCTTTTTACTGTATCATGAAGTAAACAAAGGGTTTACAGCTTCAGAGTTCTAAAATCGTGTCTCTCTATAACTAAACCCTTGCAAACATGCATGGCAATTCACTACACTGTATTTATGTTCTTGGTGACAAGCAAGTGTACTGCCCTATTTATTAGCCATTTCTAGTTAAATTGTTATATGCCAGTGCATAAATATATTCCACCAGAAGTTATAAGTTTATCTTTCAAAGTACTGTCTGAGCAGAATCTTGATATCAAACTAAATCAACAAATATTTATAAATTATTGACTTTATGGGAAAGATATTAAATGTCAAGAATACTTTTGAGTACTTCTTGGTGACTGTTGTATGATTTGAAGTTGTTCTTTTTGCTTTATGGAATATGGAAACACATTTTAATTTAAATGTACATTTGATTGTGAGTGACTAAGCATCGTCTGGAGTGAAGATTGAAGAAGATAGTTTTAATTTTTTTTCCAGAAGTAAATCTTCTCACAAACCTTTTAGCAAGATAAAGCAGTAAGATTTTTAGAATTCTGTGGATTTTGTGATATTTATGGAGCCTAACACAGCACACTTTAAGGGAATTTGTCTCATAAAAAGGGACATTTATAGCTGGCATCTCCAAATTTGAGGCTTTATTTTAACATACTGCTGTACTGAGAATTTTTAATCAATCTGCTAGACTTGGAAATGTATCATTTCTTATGCACATGTAATATTTCTTAATACAATAGACACTTCACAAAGTCAGTCATGAGCAATTTATTGCAGCAAAATTTAGGGCAGACTGATAATTACTTTACTGTACAGAGAAAAATGTTTAACAATTTCCATTTATTCAGATATTGCACTTTGGCACCAGAATGTATTTCCTTCTTGAACTGGAAATCCAAAATGGTAATCTGTGCTGGCAACATACTCTAGTTTCAAGTTCAAGTGGGCATAGTCAGTGGTGTGATGCTGGTTGGCCATTTGGTAAGCAGAAATAAGGAGGGCATTGTTGAAGTTGCCACAAAAGCTTATTGGCCATTGCATCTCCTAAGAAGGAACTTTAAATAAGGTGGTTTATGTGTATATGTTACAGATTAAAACTTGCTTGACCAAATTTAAGTGATTTGTATTTTTTATGTTTTTTTCATCTGTAAGACTGTTCTCAACTCTTATTTTCTTGAAGATTAGAAAATGTTAGTAGTGATTTTGAGAAGTGTTGAGAATCCCAAATAATGTGAAATTCAAATATTCTGGTTTTGCATTGCAGTTATTTTTGAAATTAGGTTAAAAGAAGATATAATTATGCACTCTAATAAATTCAAACAAATAATATAGAAAACCCTGCCAGCCAGAAATAATCATTAAGATTTTCATGATGTCCTTTCACATATCTAACAATATGTGTGTTCTCAGATCAGTATTTTAGACTTTGTATAAGTTAGGCCATATACATGCTGTTTCATAGCAACAACATTTTCTTTATCTTTGCAAAAAACAGAAGTTTGTCCTTTATTCTCACTTTTATCATTCTGTATATTGAAAAGAATGGCTCATTCTTAGTCCACTTCCTTAGATTTTTATGAGAATGAATGTATTTCTACATTTTTATTAACTGTCAATGCTTCTTTTTTTATTTGGGTCCTTGACATAGTTTCCTTTTGAGTCATTTGATTTTTTCTCATTGACTCATAAGAACTCTTTGTATAATAAGGATATTTTCTCTTTGCTTTTTTAAGGAATAGAATAAAGCATACTTTTCCTAGAGCTACCATTTGTCTTTTAATTTTCTAATTTTTATTTAGTCAAGATCTTCATTTTTTTTCTCGTATGTTTAAAGAGGCTCTCCCTGCTCAAAGATTAGAAAAATATTTATCCACATACTTTAGTTCTTTTGTGTTTTCACTGAAATTTTTTATCCATCTGGAAAAGATTTTTGTGTAAGGTTATCCTGGTATTTGATGTTTCAGATACATGTTCACAGCTCTTCAAAAAAAAAAAAGAATGAAAGAAAAAAAGAAAAAGAAAGAAAGAAAAAGAAGGGTGTGTGTATGAAGGCCTCCAATGTCTTTCTCAACATTCTATTATACTAGAAGTTGAAGGTCTTTTGGTAAAGTTTAAAGCTTATACTTTTCTTCAAGCAGGGAGATTATTTGTCTTTCAAGTCTTCCCCTTTTCTCCTTTCTTTCTGGTAATGCAACCAGAGATCCTCCTTATGACAATAGCTCATGCAGGCAGGGTAGATGGCAGTGTGGACTTGGCCACTGTGACTTCTCAGGACAGAAGTCACCGCTTCA